>CM069432.1:140686975-141286975 GCA_035610365.1 Aquatica leii | reverse complement strand
TTGTGTAGAAAGTTAAATATAGATGCAAAAAAAATATACAGAAGAGAAAGGAATAAATAAAAGAAAGAGAAAGAAAAAAAATATGACAAACAACAAATATTTGAAAAAGTGAAAAAAACAATAAGATCACGGACATTAAAAAGATAACGGAGGAAATAGAGGAACTAAAGGAATTAATGAAAGAGATGATGAAACAGATAGAAAAAACATGCAAGGAATAAAGCAAGAAATTAACGAAATATAAGAAGAAATAGGAGAAAAGGAAAAGAAGTGGAAGAAAGGAAAAATGAAACTGGCATCATTACATTTTTCTAAAATACATACCGAATCAGCATAAATAAGAAAAGGAACTTTCTCTTGATGACGATAACTTTTAAACAATTTTATATATTTTTCAGTTTGTTTTGGCAATCTGATCTAACAATCGTTAAATTCATACAATAAGTTTTATGTTTTTTAAATATATCTTGAGTTGTAGAGCAATTTAAACATCGTTTGCAAATAAAAAACTTTTTTTGTGACTCGATAGTTGTTTCAATAACAGCGCAGACAAATTTTTGATCCAAGTAAAATGAAAAAGTAATTGTGTTTGAGAGATATCGGTTACATCTACCTGAGGTGCAGAATTCTAAGAAAGCATAAGTAGATTTATCACTTTAACATTTGTTTTAGAAATAGAACTAAGAGAACAAGGTAACATTTTTTTGTTTTCCATACAGACGTCGTTTGACAACGACAACGCGGAGCCAATCCCGGAAGCTCAGCAGCAACATATATATATATATATATATATATATATATATATATATATATATATATATATATATCTGTTTCTGTATCAACTCTAGATCCGAGGAAAATCATGACAACCCGAGATCCGCCACAAGGAAAAAATAAGAATTTTTTTCTGCCTTAATACGTTTATGTCAAGTTAACTGAACCATTTTTCCTCAGAGGGGAAAAGATTTTGCAAATTGATAAACTAGTAACAAAACTAGATCCTTTAGAATAAGAGTTAAGTCAACGTATATGTTTGTTTATTTAGAGATACATGAGTGAACGTGAGATCCAGCAGCGTTGTCAACTTCTGGGATCTCACGTTGACCAAAATTCAACTACAATAAGATACAAATAATGACGGCGCAAGTTAATTCTATTAATAGACCTTTTATTATACAGAATCCGCTGTGTGACCTTGCAACAAGTTTCAGTTCACTGTGATTATAATATTGTATTAAGTTACTTCTTATTAAACAAAGTTATCTTTCGTTTTGAATTAATTTTGTTGTCTAACTTAGCAGCAGGTTGAATTTTACAACGTTTTAAATAGTGGATTTTATTAAAATTAACGTTAGTACACAAATGTTAATAACTCAAGTTGACAATAAATACTTATTGTTTTACGTTATAGTAATATAGTAAAAACATTCGAAATATAAAAACTATTAGTTTTGTACTATTAAGATAAGAAAGAAGTCAGTAATGTAAAATACAATTTAAAATCAAACTTTCAAGTTTACATCGATATGAAATTTTATAGTGATTTTTCTGTTTGTTTATATGTTTTTTTTAGTTTTTAATTAAAGACACTTAGGACATAATGGTTTGGTGTGTTTTATGTAGTTGTAATAGTAGAAAAAGTGTAAATAAGAAGGTTTGATTGAGTAATACATTTACATGTATGTACCTACATTGACACTTCCATTAGCCTTACATTTGATATTAAGAATCTTTTTGAATTAAACCTAAATTTTAAATCACTGTTTTTTAATTTACTTTATTTGATTTGTCACATATCTTTTATTGACATTTTTTAAGTTTATTGATTAAACCATTTAGATAACTTTTTATCTTTATTTTGCACATTATTTTCTTCTACAATTTCTGGCCATAAGTACATACATTGATTTCAAATGTTGATGTTTTACATATAATGGAACTAAAATTTCTAAGTTTTTTAATCGAAAGAACTGTTTATAGTATATTACAACTGATCATAAAGTATACAATAGTTTCCAACGAGTTTCATAAAAATTGTTACCAAATTAACTAGTCTTAGTCTAAAAAATGTCATCTTTACTTTAGATTAATGAAGTTGTTAAAAAAATTAAAGTAAATATTGCTTACTTGCGTAGATCCACAATTATCCAAAAATAGTTTTTTTTAGCAAGTTACAGTATTTTAACATTATAATTATGATTGTACGTTTGAAACATTGAAATTAGAGCAGTTACAATTTTTTTCTAAGGATAACTTCAAGTAACTTGATAAATCATTGTATGTTTGTAAATTAACATATAACTTGTTGATCTCCAACTGATGATTTAAGAGTCGATATAAAAGCTTTTGTTAAGGTAATTTAAAAAGTACATTATGTGTTTCCTTTTTTGTTTTTTCTTGCAGCTTAGAACGCGTTGTAGTGAAACCATTTTGAATTTATAGGTTTGATCCTAGTTTATTTTTATCAACCAAAAGAAAAAAACTGCACTTGACTTTTGCGTCTTTGTTGTTTGTGAACTCAAACAAACTGACGTTTTAGAAGACATTCCAGCTTGCAACTTCAGAGTGCTAATTGCCATTGATGAAACTGAAAATTTTAGTGATGGACGGACAAGTTTAACTTATTCGGAACCATCAAAGTTTAATAATCTGGTTGTTCTATTAAGTTAGACGAAAATCATTTATAATCAAATCAAGAATAGTCAATGGTCAATTACAAATCTTTAACCTATACAACTATTTACAAAATAAAGTACTGGTATTTTAAGATAAATTCTTTTTGACAAAAATCAATATTTCTTTTACACAGAGCTTTAAATCATATTTTTTGTAGTACAAAACATTTCAAATACAATCGTAACTTCAATTTGTTATACTGTGTAGCTAAAAAAGTAATACAATTTTTGAATAATTAACAAAGAATTATGTCATGTACATACATATAGTTAAAATTTTTTTTGTACTCGCCGCCTGGGAAGTGAAGTTTTACATACGCGTGTAGTCAATCAGGAAATTGTTATTCCCGCACGAGTGCGAGAAAAATTACAAAAAACACTGGCATTTACAGACATTTAAACAATAATATTATAATACAATTATAATTTGTAATTGTTAAAAACCGTTTTCCCAGTGTTTTTTTATTAATAAAAACAAGAAGTAAACTTAAAAATGCTATACAAAGTATACAAAATATAATCAACACAAACACTTTTGACATAAAATGTCAATTCATAGCACTCTACACTTTTCATCAAGGCGGCAGTATCAAAACTTGACATTAATATAAAATGATTGCTTCTGCTTATCAAAGGAAATATTTGCTCGTTACAAAAAATTATGTACAAACCTCTTGCGGGAAAATCATTCTAGCATTCGCGCTATTAAAGCACTCCCTCACTTCGTTCGCTCGTGCTTTAAATGCGCTCATGTAGAAAACACTTTTTCCCGAACTTGGTTCGTAAATAACTATTGTAAAACTAGAAAAATTTTTAGAGCTGTTATGATAATTTGTAAATTCGTGCAAAATACAACAGCTTGTGTATGTCCAAACTTTTTTTTAGAGTACTTTGACTTGTTTCAATTACAGAGTTTACATAAATGGCATATCTTTTATGCAGCCGCAACACTCGTATAAAAAACGTTATGAACTCTAATTGTGTCTTAATTTTTTAATAGTATAACGAACAGAAAGTGTAAAACTGTCTTAACATATTTTGTTACGCATAGGCCTGATTTATTTTTCCTGGGCAAAGTTGGAATCTCACTAATATTGTATGAACGTTGTATTATGATTATTTTGGCTTAAAACTAAACAACATATATATATATGATGGGCATTACATAAAATATGCCATGCACGTATTGAGCATCCTAAAAAATAAAAGCGTGTTTGTTATTTGTTTGTTTTTACACTTTGGTGGAAATCAGTAAATAATGCCAAATGCTTCTTTGGTGCCACGTTAAAGTTACAAAATACCATCTTTCTAAATCTAATAAATCTAATCCAATAAAGTAAAAACTCATAAAATTAGAAATGTATAATGTGATCAAACAAGAAGTGTTTTTAAAGTCGCAGCACTAAACTCAAGCTTAATAAAACAATTTAATGTAAATTTAACTATTCTAAAGGTTTCCGCTGAAATTTTGAGATCTTGGAGAGAGAGATTAACATCTTGACCGTTACGTGTTACAGTAATTTTTTTATATACCTTAGCTTTAATGTTAAATTATCAAAAATTGCGCGAATTCTGTAACAAATGTAATTCAACACATCATCAACTTCGTTTTATTAGTTAATTAGGAAAAATACCTACGTTAAAAAAAGAAACCAACATAAATGTTTAATAGAAGAATCCGTTGTTTTTTTTTGGTTAAATTGAAACGGCATTTATGACGTACATTTATATGAGTTTTATTTTAAATTCTTAAACTTTCGCGGTTGATATGTTTATGATTATAAACAACTTTCGGCTTAGACCGCGTCGTAGTAAAACACTCAGACTTAGGCTTGGTCATAGTCTCTTCTTGAGAGCCAAACAAGAAGTAGAACTTTGGCCTTGCTGCATTGTCGTTCGTGAACCCAAACAAACTGATGTTTTGCAAGACATTGCAGCTTGCATCTTCAGAGTGGTAAATGTCACTGAAAGAAAAAGTTAAATGACGATATTTATACCAATAGCGATTAGCGTGATTAACGAACGTTATGTTTCCGTTACCGCTTGACTAATTTCGAACGAAGGCCAAGTTCTACTTTTTTGTTTTGGCTCTCAAAAAGAGACTATGACCAAGCTTAAGTCTGGGTGTTTTACTACGACGCGGTCTAAGCCGAAAGTCGCTTATAATCATAGTTTTATTTTATCACGCACGTCTATTACTCAGTGAAAAGTGAAAAGATAACATAAAAATTTATTAGTAACGTTTTTGTCTTAATAATAATTAAGTAGTTGTGTTACACCTTCAGGTAGGAGAAGCAAAAAACCCTTCCTTAGTAAATTTTTGCGAGCGACGTTTCGTGGCGTTATTGTGCGCATTTCATCATGGCCAATAAAAAACGAGCCCAAGGGGAACTGTCCGATGAACTAGTCACAAACTTAAAATTCAATAAATAAACAAACAATGACATTAACAGTTAGTGTAGAGATAAAAATATAATAAATTACAAACAGAAAACATTTACATAGACAAACATCATCTAACTTATTTATAGTTAGTTCCAATTGTTTATTTATTTATTGAATATTAATTTTGTGACTAGCTTATCTATTAGCTCATCTTGGGTCCGTTTTTTATTGGCCATGATGAAATGCGCTCAATAGCTCTACGAAACGTCGCCTATAAAAATCTACCAAAAGTGACTTTTTTGCCTCTCCTACCTGAAAGTGTAATACAACTACTAAATAAAAATGTATCTTACCACAGAATAATTATTGAAAGAATTTGTAAAACACATTCCTTACGAATTATACGCTATACTTTTTCTATTAACTATAATCTGTTTAATTATTAATCAAAGTCAAATTAAACTTTTTACAAGAACAAATAACGCAAAAATAAATAATCTGAAATTAAAAATTTATGTTAGTAGTATACCTGCAGTAATACTTCAAAACGACAATTAAAAATTATATGTCGAAACCAGTCCAAACTGTATTTATTTTATGTCAATTTGTCAGTGTCAATTTAACAAATTATAAGTCTAATCTATTATTTGAGTTTTAGCTATTTAATACATTGATTTTAAGCAAACGTTAATATGAATGAGCTGAGTCAGTTTAAAAATATCGATTGTTTACAATAATTTGCTTTTACAGCTAGTAAATAAAATAATGTATTTATGAGAAATGTAAATGTTATTTCTCTTACAAGCTATAAAGAATAAGATGTGAATATGATAAAGCAAATAAGGTAAATTTGTAAATATTTAGAAATAATTTGTTATTAATGGGTGTTATTATTAGGATTGAGATTCACAAACTAAAAAAATAATAAGAAAATTAGTGGTTTTAATAGCATTGTTTTGGAGTAAAACTGTTTTAATCTTTATAACGAACATTTAGAAAATGCAAGAAAAAGTTAATTACCGCAATGAATCGAATATGCTACAAAAATCTACTGTGAATTTAAATATAAGAAATATTGCAATAAATAGAAATTTTAAACATAACAAATCTATTGCAGCTTAGCCAGCTCGTTACTTAGAAAAATGATACTAAAGAAAAAACAAGAAGACAATTACAAAAGTGAAGATAACAGTGATTGTTTTCGGTAATAATTACTTTTAAATACGTAATTTTTTCAATGTGTAACCCAGTGATTTGTACCAGTTTTGTAACCATTGATTGTTCTTGTAGAATTTATCTTATGAAGAAAGGTTTTAGTTTTACTGTAATTTTTAGTTTAAATGCTTATAAACTTTCATAAACAACTCGATTACAATTTTGTTTTATCTAAGTAAACATGTGTAACTTAAACGCACATCGACTCGGTAGGAATGTATGCAAGATAAAAATAATGCTATCTTTGCGTATAAATAGCTTTAAAACACATATAAAACGAGATCCGAGAGGTTGCCAAATATACCGGATCTCGACTTAAGTCTAAAATCTAAATTGAAGTTATATACAATAAAATTACTAGGGCGCCCTCTTCAGCTTAAACAGTTGAACTGCTCGTGTATAAAATTGGTCAAAAAGGGTAAAAAGTGAGCTCCAGGCAAAAATTTGTAATTTTACTCTACATCAAATGTCTTCTTGAAAAAACATTATATACACATAGATACAAGGTGAGATCCAAAATCGGATCTCACCTTACAAAACGGATCTAGTGTTGTTCAGTTTATAAGACGAACGGATCTGACCTTGTTACAAAAATAAATATATATATATATATATATATTGGTAAAGTGTATAAAGTGACTTCCATTCCAGATATATATCGAACGTTGTCACTTCATATATAACGTAGTCACTTCTGATTTCGGAAGTGTCAACGTTTCGCGTTGTTTTCACCGGATTTCGATCCTAGGGGGCATCAGAAGCCTAAATTCAAAATTTGTGTTGGAAGTCACTATGACACTTTATATCCGCAAAAAGTGTCCGTTAGTTCAGGGTATATCCGCTAGCGCTGATGATGCTTGATATATGCAGGTACGGGCTGTTCGAGGTGACTTCTGTTATTTAAAAGAGTACTTGTTACTTCCGACATGCGGCAACGTTGGAAGTAAAGCATAGCATCAATAAAACCATAAACACGTTTTAACCCAAATTTAGGGTCTGAGTAGCCGCTTTAAAACGTATCGGCATTAGGAAAACATAAATGCTAAAATTTACGAATGAAGTTTCTTAAATATTTCAGTACTAAAGAATAATAAAAAATTAATTTGTTAGATAAAATTATAATACGTAATAAAAAATTACTGTTGTAACGTTTGTTTTGTAGAAAATGGTTTTGAATAAATTCGGTGATTTCATACTTAATTCATGTTAGAATTAACAATAAATTAATGACGTGTTTTAGAATTGTTGCACGAATTAATGTTTTTAATAATTGTATTTTCAATTAATTGTAAGATTAATAAAATTTATTACTTAGTATTGTGTGATTCAACCAATAAAATTAAAAAAAAATAGTTTAATTATAATTTATTTTTATTATAGGTACTTTTATAATACGTTTGCTTATTTTTGTTTATTTATTTACAAAATAGAAACTAATATCTTAAAATTCAAAATTATAAAAATTTAAAAAAACACAAAGTCAATTGAGATAAGCTTCCATTATGTTTTATTGTTTGTTAAATGTAGTTTTCCTACGACGCTATATGAAAGACGTCAATTTTACACAATTAAGTACGCATGAAAGTTGACAATTACATTCATCGGTGATAAACCTGTGCGATATTATAAAGCACAATTATAACGTAACAGTTTGCTTTTATCAAGAATGTTACTATTTTGTTTATCTGAAATAAGTGCTAAAAAAATTTTTTTTGCGAAATTGTGACCTATAAACGAGTTTTTAAAATACTTAAGTTACTGTCGTAGGAAAAATACTGTACAAAACCCGCTGGAAAGTGTCTATCGTTTGATTGTGAGATTTCCGCACTCTGCTTGCACCTCGTCCGTCGAAATTCTCACTAGCACGATATCACTCACTTTCCATGCTCGTTATGTATATACTATTACATAATGCTGATAGTTTGATAATTTTATTTTTTACACTTTTAGTTTAAACTATTTTGTTTTGTTGAAATTATTGGCAGTTGTAATGCTTTTGAAATTACAAAAAGGAATTTTGGTTAAAAGAAAAGGTTACACAAAAAGTAGCTGTCTGTCTAGGTAGTACCTGTATCTAACAAAATGAGTGCGTCGGTTGTAACTGTTTCTTTATAACATAAAAAATTACCTTAAATTTAAAAAAAATCTTTTTCATAATGTTTACTCGTCTTAAACAAAAAATAAAATCGTTTGCATATTTAGTAATGATGAATTATTTAGATAATTTAATAATTTTTTATCACTGAAGAGTGATATTGTTAAAAACGCTCTGATAACAACTAATAAAAGCAAAAAAGAACATCTACTGACACATTACAATAAAACAAGGGGACAAAAATGCAACGGTAAAGTAGATTTGACGCCAAAACATCTTGTTGACACTGTGCAAATAAAAGTAGTTAAACTTGTAAATAGTCTTCAGTTTAGATAACTTATTTAAACAAAAAGTTAACAAAAAACATTACATTTAAAACTAAATTAAATTAATAGGATAACTATTATCGGTTTTTTTTTAAATTTGTGTAAGTCCTGTATTATGTAATTTACGTATAAAGAGTAAAAACAATTCTTTCTATGTATTATCAAATGTACACTTAATTTTTGTATAATTTTTAAGTAACAAAAAGGGCGTCTGTTTTGTCAAATACTTATACAAAAATGTATTAACGTCAAAAATGTCAAACATCTTGGCAGGGCCGCCCCGTGCTTTAAGGCAACACGATCACTGCTCTCGGGCGGTATGTACTTTGAGGCGCCCTTACTTGAAATTCGGATAAGAGATTTTACATAGTTAAAGCTACAAGCTAAAAATAGTAAACAAAAAAAAACACAATGCATGGAAACACGAATAACTTTTACGGAAGTAAAATTAAAAAACTAATGTTAAAAAGTCTTATACGTTTTTGTGATTAATTTAAATACTACCCTGCTAATGTTTTGGTTGGTTATGTTTTACATTAAATTTATATTACTGATCATCAGTTTTATTATAAAAAAAGAGTTGATTAAGATTTAAAACAAGAAATGTTAATTGATTAGTTAATAGTTTTTTGTCAATTATATGCTAAAGATCGAGTTTATAAATGTATGACGAGATACGTTTTTATAAAATTTCGAATTCAAAACTTATTTTAAAAAATAGTTTATTGCAATGCCGTTCAAAAGATAACTTTTAAAGTAATAAAATGCACCGGCTTATTGTATGTAGTAAGATTAAAGATTTACCTGACTAAAGATTAAAGAATTAATTAATTAATTTCTACCTTTAATTACTGCGAACGTTTAAACAAACGTGTTAATGCTGACAAATAAAATAATAATTTTAACTTAAAAAAACTCTTGATCGTGTAATACGTAAATTTTAAAACTTATATGAAATGTTTTATTTATACACATTTTATAGTAACATAATATCAATAAAAGATCCAGTCTATTAAATTAGAAATTGTAAATAACAAAAACTACAAATTATTAATTGCACAAGTTCGTTTTTATAAAATATTTATATCAAAAATGGGCGTTTCTGATTGTGTTATGTTATTGAAACAAAAATAAATACGAATGCTGAAAACGAAGTTTTCATAAAAATAGTAAACTTTTAGAAATACGTATTTCAAAATACAATCATAAAAATAACCAGTTAGGTGTAGTAAAATCTAAAAATAGAACATTGTACCCGAAAGGACAAAGAAAAAAACACCTTTCTTTCCTTCCTTAGTAATATGCAGGTTATATATGTCAACGTTGCTGGAAGTGAAAACGAGTTGCTTGTATCATATATATACTTTGCCGCCATGAAGTGACTAGGTATCTTATATAAGTAATAATAGTTAATTTAAATTTTTTTGAAAATTATTTACTCCTCTTTTGAGAAACGTTTAATACCGTTTTAGTACATAGCATATATGCTATTGAAAAGTTTTCAAGATAATTGGAAAACGTGGAAGTTAGGTAGCCACTTGTACATAACGGAAGTGACAACTTAACACGTATCAATATATATATATATATATATATATATATATATATATATATATATAAATATATAGTAGTATATTCATTAATAAATAAATAAAAAAAAATTATACTTTGTTCTACTCCACACTTCCTAGTTTGTAAGTATTGATGAAATACAAAAAAAACGTTTTTATAAACTGATGCAATTATCTTTAAAACTAATGAACAAATCAATTGTTTACGTATAAAAAAAAAATTGAGTCATGAGTGACAGAATTTGAATCGTACATTAAAATTTGCTAAAAAAGGGGTGGATTTGATAAATTCAATAAAACGAAATAATTAACGATTAATGAGTGTTTTAATGGCAGAGCCATTTCATAGCATAATAATTTACCTAACCTATATTACATATTTGAATTCTTTGCTTAAAATCATAACATTTGATATAAAACTCGATGGGTTTCTGATAATTTTGAAAAAACCACTTCTAACTTTTTTTTTTGAATGTATAACAAATATAGTATAACATTTTGACAAAATTAAAATTTTTCTACGATTGCAAGCGGTAGTATTTAAAAAATACTATTAAATAACTAACGTTAAACTAAAAATCAATGTGAAAGTTAGTTGTAAAATATTATTTTTACACTCTACTTATTAAAATTCTACTTATGTACAAAATGTATTGAATTCAAATAAGTTTGTGTTTTCTAAATTTTACAAAAATGAATTTTTATTTTATTTTACAAATCATAAAAAAAATATGACTTTAATTTGAAAACAATTATTTGCTTATAATAGAACTATTATTAATAGTAATTTACGTGACAAGCGTCGAAAAGTACACCATAGCATTATTTTTTACTTTTAATGCATTTAATTTTTGTAATTTTTATTCTTCTTTATTCGCTGATGTTAACAATAGTGACATAAAATATAATAAAAAAATAGTAACAAGAATTCGTATAGAAAACTGATTCAGTAAATTAGTAAAAAAGCCAAGCTGTTCTCTTTGCCAAAGATATTATCGAGTTGACTGAGCAACTTCCGCTTCAACCTCAACAAGTTAGTTATGGTCGCTGAAAACCTTGAAAATGTAAATCGTTCAAGGGAATTTTATTTTCATATATGTAAAATTTTTAGTTCAATGTAAAATGCTTAGTTTCAAACAGCAAACTGAACAAAAAATTAGATTACGCCATAAAAATTAAAACCTGCGTTATTTTTCACACAATCTCAACACTACTATGCTTTGAAGCATGAGCAGTAAACTACTGCAAAACTACAAACAGAAGTACTGGGTATCCAGACTTAAAAGTAACTTATACTTCATAGTAATAATAGTAAAGGGAACAAAAGACTTTATTTACACTCAGTTAGTAACGTACAGTTTTAGGAAACCTCTTAAAGGTTGGTAAGTGAGCGGTTTCCATGGTTAAAAAAAACGAGTATGTAATGAAACCTCGCGGTCAGTAATGTATACACTTTCCGAACCTGTAATTCGTGTGTGTTATGTTTTAACTAATTTGATAAAATGACAATCATAAATTAAATACTTATATGTCAATTGTGAAGTGTGCCTACTACGTTCTAACTTTTTACCGAAATAAACGATAATATTTTGGAAGTAGGTTTTCATTCATTTTTTATTAGTTTTATGTTATTTATTTTATTTAATGGCTGATTGTGAATAAAATTGTATACAAACCTTGGCAAAAGTGTTCTATTTGTCTCGAGAACTAGTTCACCTCGAGGCTATGCCTCTCGGTAAACTATAGTTCTCTCGACAGAAATGGAATATTTTCCGCCTCGGTATGTAATCTACTATTCAACACCACTTTATATTTAAGATCAAATACAAATTTACAGGACAATTTAAAAATAATTAATTTTTTTCGTTAAATATTATGTATGTAAATTTAGGTTTTCAATTACATATCTCTCCGTAGAAGTTTTCTAAACCTGGCAACGCTACTGTTTTGTTATTTGCAGAATGTTCAATAAAATGTGTAACGTCAAACAGATATAAGATTGTCATTGCGTAAACAATTAAAGAGATATTTTCTTAATTAAAGTAATATGAATATTTAAAACAAAATTTAAGAAACATTTTGGTATTACATTGACGTTTAAATATACAACATAAAACATGCGTGTGCCGAATGAAAACATTTTTGATAAGTTACAAGGTAAACAATTTCCTGTTTGTAGGTTCTTAAGAAATATTGTACAAAAATTGCTTGTCATTTGAAAATTAGATAGTACTAACAAGAAGTCAAAGAGGTATACTTTGTTTGTAGACGTTTGGAAATCCATTTACATAAAGTGATTTTAAATCCAACAGAGTACTTTGACAGATGTTCAGTTTTAGGACACATATTAGAAGATCAATGAATTTGGCTGATTTTACGTTTAATCATTGGAATAGTTTGGTTCAAAATCACACTAGATTTTTTTTGGTAAGGTGAAAGAATTATTATATTGACAAAACTAAGTAATTTCATCTTAAAATGTTAGATTTAAAAACCCGATTTAATAAAAAATAAAGCAAAGTTAATTAAATTGTTAACTAACGCAGTCATTAATTAAGGACACGTCAAATAATTAAATTGTTGCATAAAATCGTAGATACATCGTCAAAGTTAACTATGCTTTATGCAACCGTGTTTAGACGGTTCAAGAATTTTGTTAGTGTAAATGCAACTGAGAGAGCAAGAAGTTTTATATAAGATTCAACAAGCTTCTTTCCGCAAACGTCATGTACGTTATTTTGCGTGCTGCTTTTGGTAAATTTGAATTTATTTGACAACAAAAGTAAAAAATAATACTGATATAATAAATATCATGTTAATGTTACATTTATTACAATTTTTAGTCTTACGCTTAGATCATATATATCAACACGTCACTATATTTTAGGATAACAGATACCAATTAAAGTGCTCCGTTTTTTTTGTTTACTTTATTTTTTATCTGGCGCACTCATTTTATATCCTTTAAGATGAAAACTCAATTAAAAACTAGCAAAGTTCAAACAATTTAACGCCAAATTTAAACTCATCTAAATAACAATTTACAATAATACAATCTGCAAATAAAATAATTTTCTCACATTTTATAATTAGTTTTTCTTATGTAAATATTTAATCTAATTGTGCAAACTTGTAATTATTTAAAATATTGAACTTAATGACAACACGATTAGAAGTCAAAACATGACTAAAATAAAAAAAATAGACGTTTATGGAATTGCCAAAAGTGCATAGAGCGAGAGAAGAATTAGTATTTTTATAGTGAAGAAAATGTCAGCAACCATTAAAATCACTTTGATTAGCATGAACAAAATTAAAAAACAAACGTCTATATAAAAGAGAAAGGGAAAGAAAAAATGGCAAAACAATTTTCTTTAATAATTACGCATTTTATTATTTTCTTGTTTAGAAGTGTACAAAATAAATTTTTATTTCTTGCCTAAAATTATTTAAATTCAGTTTCAAACTGTTTTTGCAGTAATAATAATATTAAAATAATAGAATTTTTGAAAATTTAAATTATTTAAATTTAACTATTAAATACAAATGTGTACGCCATTAGTCAAAATAAATTTTAAAAAAATTTCTCTATGTCAATAAAGTCAAACTTGTTTAATTGTATATTTTAAATTTTTTATAATAAATGAGGCGTTAGTTTATAACCAATTAATATAATATACGATCCTACTTTATACAGTGCATGCCGCTTAATAAAATCACATTGGAACTTGGGGTTTTTGATAACCATCACCGAATCATAACAATATCCTATATTCAAAAAAATAAATTATTATTGGTTAGAAAGCAATAAATACATACAGTGTGTATTTGATTAACAAGTTATTAATTTAGAAGATAAGATTATAGCATCAATACAAGCAAAAAATATCAAAATAAAAATTCTAATAAAAAAATTTTTAATTCAAAACACAAAACAAATATCAATTTTTTTTGTTTTTGTTTAATATTATGATAATTTTGTGCTTAGTTGTTTTAATACAATTTAAGTGTATTACAAATTATTATATAATTTAAAATATATTTGTAGATATAATTTGATTTAATGCAAAACATTTTGTACAAGTTTACATCTAATTCTAAAACAGACTACAAAAACTTTTAATTTTAAGAACAGTAGAACTGGTATTATGATAATTTGATGTCACCCTAATTGTATAAGTTTTGTATATAAAACAGAAACGCTTGTGTTAGTGATAACAAAGTTTCTTTTTTGTATATAATAAGATCTAACTTCTTACCTACTAAATAATGATTTATTTAAATTATTACACTATGAAAACAATTTGAAATATTTAAACCTGTTAGTACAAAATTTTATATGTACATGAATTGTTATAGGTATTGCATTTTGTCATAGGCCGTGGCGTTGTAATCGTATTTTCCTGGAAATTCGCTACTATGCAACTTACAAATCTCTAATTATTTTATATGTCAATTCGTCAAACGTCATTTTACTTCAGCTTCAACTTGCGATTTTTAAGTATTTTTCTTATATTTATCCTTACTGTTTGTGGTTTATTGATTATTTAAAGTCACTGTCAAAACTATTGTACCTCTAATTTAAAAGTTCACTGTAAGTAGAATTTTTAAAGTTTTTTTAGGTTAACGATTTTTCTGTTTGTAGGAGTATTTCAAACATTGGCTTTCAATAAAAAAGTTATTCATAGTCAAAAACGTGAAATTATATGTAATTTATGTTAGTTGATAAAAAATAATCACAGATTTGGATTCTTTCGAACAGCTTCCAAGAAAGGGTAACGATAGCTACTGGAGTTGAGTTAAATACTGTGAAGTGAATTCTAAGGGAAGCTTCTGAAAAACCTGAATACAGTAAATTCTCTTTGCCTAGAATAACTATTAACAAAAAAAAACCCAAAATTATCTGTAGACAAATTCGAAGAAGAAATTATAAAACGAGGCAAACAATTTGATTGGTAATGGTAAAGTAGCTTATCCTCTTGTTTGTGAAGTTGTAATTAGTAATAGATCTTATCTTCCTTAGGAGGGGCAATAAAAACCACTCTAAACTATTTTTATGGCTACGTTTCGTGCTTTTAGTGTGCACTTCTTCAGGCCACTGAAAATGTATTTACGGTAAGTAATGTTGTTGATAACCGCAAACAATTAATAGAAAAAAAATAACAAACGAAACGTATCGAGTTTTTGAGAAAGTTAAAACAGTATAAAGAAAGAAGAAACATTGTGACAAAGATACTTGCACAGCTCACATATAGTTCCGAAAAGTTGTAATGATGGCAGTGACATGTGTTTAAGGTCAGCAGTTTTAAAAAGCCAACTTTTAATAATTCTGCATGCTGAAGACCGAAAAAGATTGGTTCTAAATTGCTTATTACTGTTTAAGTATGGACTTAAAACAGGTGATTACCACGAGGATATAAATAATTCTAATTTTACAAAATGGTTAAAAGAAAAATTTCTCTCTAACATTGAACCAAATTCATTGTTAGTGTTAGACAATGCTACATACCATAATGTTTCCGTACATCCAAATCCTACATTTCCGTAGAAGAAAGATGTAATGCAAAAATGTTTAGCAGAAAGAAGTATCTTGTTTCAATCATACGAAATAAAAGTTGAGTTGTATGCGAAGATTCAAATAAATAAACCACAGCATAAAAATTATGTAGTTGAAAAATTACTATTGGAACATGGACATGGTGTTCTAAGATTACCCTTACCACCCAAAACTCAATCAAATTGGAAAAATATGTATCAGCACACAATACATACATATAAGCTAAGTGATGTGTTAAAGTTGGCAGAAAATAAACCTCAAGAAATCGGTGCAACAGAATGGCAAAGTGTATGTAATCATGTGGACAAAGTGAAAGCAGAATACTTTGATAGAGAAGTTGTGAGTGACAGTATTCCCAAACTTATTATTAACATTAATGAATCTGAAACAAATGACATTTAAGAATCAGACTTTTATTACTAAGATAAGAACGTCTTCCGGGTTTGGACCGTGTCAATGTGTAACCGAAGTTGCCAACGTTTCGCCCACTTCCGTAAGGGGCTTCATCAGGGCGTGAGAGAAATCGAAGAACTCAAGCAACTAAACACTTCTCCAAAGTTAGGTAATCAACTTGTGAACCAAGCCAGATTCTAAACTCAGAAAAGGTAAGAAAGAAAACGATAAACTCGAAAAAGCAAACGAAAATCTAACAAAGAACCACTACAGAGTTAGGAAAGTGGTCGAAACGTTGGCAACTTCGGTTACAACATTGACACGGTCCAAACCCGGAAGACGTTCTTATCTTAGTATAGACTCCGGCCGTGGAAGCCTTCGCTATTACAGACTTTTATTCTTCAGACGATTAAATATTAATTTATTTTAATGAACGTTAATCACCATTAATTTTTGTTGAGTGTTTCATTGTTTATAAACGCATATTTGTGTAAATGTCCAAAATGTAACGGTACAAACTGTATTACGAGTTGTAATGTCTATCTTCGTATTTATTGATAAATCGAACTATGCATACTTAAAACAAACTATTAACTTTTATAATTAACAAATAAAACGATAATTTGTCAATATCACAGCACTGTATTCTACTTTGTTAGATTATCGATTTAATTAAAATCATTAACAAAGTATTTGTAATTTCTTATTATATACTTCGTAATAAAAATAGGATAAACAAATTATTTAGCATATTAATTTTCTTCTAATCGTAACTTTTGTATGAAAATTTCGAGTTTTCAAATAGGCATAATTTTAAAAAATGTTAAGGGTAAAACCAATTGTATTCAATTATACGAAAGGTGTATTTGTGTGTAAGCTCATAATAAGTTCTTTTAAAATTTGTAGCTAAGAACTGTTATGATAAAACGTTAACATACCTAAATAAGTAAATTGATTAGTAGGGTACATTCTTTCGTTTGTTACTACTTACGTTTCTGCTTACGTATTTAGTTTAGATTGTTATAATGATATAAAGATCAACAAAGTATACTTATTTACCGTTTAACTAATATCGATCGATAATACAGATTTCTGTAATGCATGTTTCTGTAATCATTTTGGTAATTGAAAGACCAATACTTCAATTGATAGGCCCAATTTCATAATCATATTTAATTTGGCATTAAAACATAATGCTAGAATTAAATAAAAAATATTAGTTTGTGATTTTAATTTAACAAAGCTCCTATTTTTCATTTCAACTTGAACTTTTTGTTAGATAGTACTAGTTCTAGTTCTTCGTCTGGATAAGAGTATGTTCGATGACCAAAACGGTAAAAAAGACTAAAAAATCATGTAGAAGTTTGCAATGATCTAGATTTGTTAAACGATTTCGATTAACCAAAAAACTTTTAATACGGTATTCCACAGATTCAAGATCAACCTATGACAAGAAAATACGTAACTTATTCAAAGTATTATAAAAATTCAGTTTGTTTAATGTAAATATAGAAGTGTTCTGCCATTTATTCAGTTATTTCTGACTCTTTAACTGTAAACAACTGCAGACATGCAAAAATCAGTAGCAGGTTTTGGTGGTGTATCAAGATCTTTTGATTTCAGAATTATTAAAAAAGTGTCGAAATTTATGTTAGCACCACCTTATATAAAATTGAATAAAACTCAAAAAAATGAAAAAAATCGCAGAAGATTCCAGAAGATCATAGGTGCTATAGATTAAACTTCAATAAAAATTACATCACTTGGCGGCGACGATACCGACATGTTTTTAGCAAAAAACATTTTTTTTTAAATAAATGTTGAAACAGTTTTTAATACTAAATTATATATAAGAGATATTGTTGCAAGGTGGCTTGGATCTACCTATGATCAAACAATTTTTAACAATAGAAGTTTGAAAAGATTATTGGAACAAGGACAATTTGGAAGATATTTACTTGTAGATGATAGTGGTTATCAATTAAAATCATACGTAATGACAAAATTGATAAATGTAGAAACAGCAATTAAAAATTTATACGAGTCTATTATAAGAACACAAAATGTTGTTGAAAGGCTGTATGACGTTTAAAAATGTCGGTTTTTAATTTTACTAAGTGGTTCGGAATTCAAACTTAAAATAGTTAATACAGCCACGACTGTTTTGCACAACATAGCTATTTGACATAATGAAGATGTGCTATAGCATTGTACAATACCAATACAGGAAGAGGATACTGCGAGAAAAGAAGATGCGTTCTCTTTAGATAACTTACATTAACCGTATTAAGGAACATTTTGGAAGACTGTAAAAATAATCAATTAATTCAATTATTTTATGTAAACCTAATAACATTATGCAAATACATTCAATGATTTCAAAATCGATATAATAGAAAAAAAGTACAATAATAACAAAAAACTACTGTTATTTTAAGTTTTTTTTGTTTTAAAAATATTTTTGTGAAATTCTGTCTTATATCTTCTTGTTAAAGTATGCTTTTTTGTTTCTTTTTTTACGTACTTAATTTTTTTGGTATTCTTCTTTCATATTATTTAAAAAATGTATTTGTCTCAATCTTTTGGAAAGTAGCGATTTTAATTTTGCGTGTATATTTGTTCTAATTCTATAAATAGAAACATCAATTTAAGCGATTACCGCATTATTCTGTTCACAAGTGCACTACTTTATGTTGCCTCTCATTTTTTTGAAGTCAATTTCTATTGCTTAAAAGTTTACAATATTTAAACATGTAAAGACAGAAAAAAATAATTATAATTTTATATGGAGTACTGCAAACTTGCGATGCAGAAAAAGCGCAAATTATTGATATAAAAGAAGTGTAAACTTGTTGTACGAATATTTTATTAATTTTTAAAATAATATACTTATTTTACCTACTTTTAATAGTAGTAGAAATTGGATAATTTAGTTATCCAGATCTTCCTTTTTTCATTGTTCTTACGATCGAGGGATACAATTAATAGCATTAAAAGTAGTTGTTACTCCACTCCATGCTTTAGACTAAAATATAAATGGATATCTTGATATTTATAATACTATAACAAATTAATATTATTTATACATTTTCTGATGTATGAAATTTATCTGATTGTTTATTTTCAGTGTTTCTAGTTTTTCCACATCTACTAATAACAGAAGTTCTTCATTTATCAAGCAATTTGTTCCTCTGTGTTTTTTTTTATCTATTTAATTGCGAAATCCATTTTTGAGACTTGAACCGTTTCCGAACTTATTAAGCAAAATTCTAATTAATATTTCGCTTAAGTCTGGTTAAGTTTTAACGTAATGCTATATAGTTAGTTATGTATTATAAAATACAATATATTTTATTGACAATTTAAACCTCCATTAACTTAACAGACCAAAGTTAATCCTTTATTAAGGGTTTGTGAATAAAATCGGCCCTAAATGTAAACCATCTTGCAAATTAACGTTCTATATTTAATTGCACTTTATTTTAATTGAAAATAAATGATATTTTTCTTTAAGTAAATGTACAAAGCGATCTAAACCAAACAACCAGATTTCTCATTTATAAAGATAAAAATATTATACGAAGGTATGTCCTATTTTTATTCTTTTTCTGAATTTAAACAATACAAAAGTTACAGTTATTAATTTGGTTTGTATTTTAGTACTATTGGCTATAATGTATTTTTAATATTTTAAATCTGTTCAAATATTCCTTATTATCAATATTTAACATTTCAAAATACTTACGTAAACTGTAATGCATTTTTTGCATCACGTTTTAATAGTCTTTCTAAGCACCCATTATTTCTCTTTTTTTTATTTCTAAAAAAGTAGAAAAACATGCAGAAACAATGTTATCTTCAGTTAATTTTTCTGAAACTAATGATTTGTCAACAAGAAGCATTAAATCGTCAACAGTTGATAGCTTGTTATTTTCGTTGCAACTAATAATATGGTCTCGTTTTTGATTCCACATCGTTTTTCCTTTTCTTGTAAGCCTTTGTACGTTTAATTTAGGTTTTTAAACCAATTTGCAGTTGCCAATTAACTCACGGAAAACCAAGGTTTTTTTACAAATCTCATGACCTAAAACTATATTAATTTTATAGCTAGCAAGCCAGAACGTTAATGTCTTCGAGATTATTAATTACATATTATCAAACAAGTTGGTTTTTAAATTTTTCCGTCGATCGAATCTTATTAATTTTAGCATTTACTTATAATTTTATCTACTAAACAATTATTTTATTTTTGTATCAACGGTAGTGGGATTTTTAATAAATGGGAATGCTATATAACTTCAACGCGTCAATTAAATTTTAATTGGATTGATTATAATTAGTTTTAAAAATATCAATAATTGCAACATTTTTTTAGTTTTATGTGATTAACAGTATTGCTAGAAAATCAAAAATTATATTTCGAAACATCAAAAAGCTTTTTTGATGAGCCCAAAGGTAATGGTTCGTAAATGACGAATATTATTAGGAATAAAACTATAGGGTAACCAGAAAACATAAAAAATCTACGGCAAAAAAATGGTAATTTTAATACATTTTTACTTCTGTAGATAAGAAAGTTTTAACAATGAACATTTTACTTCCGAAAATGTAAGTGAGAGTTAATTACAACGGTGAACCAGATGTCATAAATAAGTTTTTACTGCAGATTGGGTTTGAGTACAAAAAATGGCACGAATTATAGTTTAGTGTTGTCGCTACTGAATGATGGCTTTAGAGAGAAGAAACTAGTTTACCTACCTATAAATTCCAGATAGCAAACGATAAATGCAGAAAGGTTGCAAATGTTCTAGACCCACATAACACAAATGTATAAGAAGTGCTCGATCATGCAGAAGGTACGTTTTTGTATCTGCAGTTACAGAATGAAGTTCAAGTGTTATTACGGTGAAGATAAATAAGTGATTAGCACGTGCAAAGTTTTAAATAAAAGAAAGTCTACATCAAGTGAAAGTGAACGTGACTATTAAAGTAAACAACTGTGTAGTGATAGCGTATTATTGTTTTATATAAATTACCGTAAGTTTTTATTCTAAGATAGTTAGAATTAATTAGTTCGGTTAGTTTAAACGTGTATATATTTTTAGTAATTTAAATAAATTAGTTTTAATAATAAAATTCGTTACAATACATATAGCATTCTTCAATATCATTGTACTTACCCTACATGCTGAGTTACAATTGTTCAGATTGCAGTTACTGTTACGAAAAGTATTTAAATTGACAAATTGTTCAGTTTTTTAACTTTCTGTAAATATAAAAAATAAAGTTATGTTAAAAATAAAACTTAAAAACAAATATAGACTAGTTAGCTCATAATTAATTAATACGGTTACCTTATTTTTTACAGTAGCTTTGTAGTTTAACAAAAAACGATAGCCTCTCTATCAAAATCGTAGAATACTCGATTTACAGCAGATATATTTTAAAGTATGTTATGTTAAAAATGTTTTAGTATGATGTATAAGAATTATTCTCGGAACGTCCATTTTTCGTCGCATAGGTAGAGATAAAATGTCAAATTTTAAACACGATTTATTTTTCCGGTAATGTTGGAATAACGCAGGTCTCATGTAGCGTTGTGTGCGGGCAACGAAACTTTCATTGCTAATTATTCACGCACATTTATGCAAGTATTGGACAAAATATTGTTGCGACTTTAGGGAAAGTCTCTATTGGGGTAAGCATTGGTTTCTTATTTTTGTGATTTTAATTTAATTCTTCCGTAATTTTCTGTAGCGGGTTTCCATACCTCCACACGTGTTATTTGTTTGTGAAGATAATAGGCGAATGTTGTAAATGGGAAAAATCCGTTATAACGCTATATACAATTCGAGTGGTTGGATGCAATTGTCACCGTATTGGAAAAAACAATTACCAAAATACTATATTTAATTTGAGAGTAACTCGGCGAATTTAATTGTTTTTCAGTAACCGTATAATGTTGTATGAGATTTATTTGTAATAACATAAGCAAATTTTAGAAAACACTAAGAAGATACTTCTAACTAGCAGGAAACTTCTAAAGAACACTAAACTGTAAGTAATTTATTTTCAACTTTAAATCTTTTCACGTTGAGGGTCAATTGTACACACGATTGTACGCACATGTTCGGTTGTTGTCACAATTAATGATAAAATTTTGTTTTGTGTGTAATATAAGATTAGACGGTGCGCTCTGGTTCTCTACGTTATTGAAAGTTGTATTTTCAGAGTAAATTTTATAGCAATACATTTATCTGCGGTCGGAATGCAAAGGTAAGGCTGACAAGGTCACTTTGTTGTACGGGGTGTTGCCCAACCAAAAGTTTATTTATATGTATCTTCTTCTAGCGTAAACTGCTGTCTGTGATAAACTCAATATACCCTGTGTTCCTACTTCTGTTTTGTCATTTGTTATATTACAGCTTCGGGTAGATTTAAACTCCCACCTTAGTCTTTTATTTTTTTTTTTACTTTACTTTTACGACCAAATCTTCAAACCCAACTGAGTTAGTCGTGGCTCCTTTAAGTTACGAAAAAAATTTTTTATGGACAACTTAATACTTTTGCAGAAAATTATGTTTAATATTTTTAGATATGCAAGATACCCATCTGAGTAAACATTACAACTACAATAAAAACAAAGTAAAAGTACTGTAAGACCTAAGTAGTATGGTATTGATAAACGTTAGTTTTTTACATTTTGTTTATACTTTTTTAGTAGTAGTAGCTACATCTAATCATGATACATCTGCAAGTTTACTATTTTATAAAAAGTTGTTAAAATTATATGGAACCGTTGTTATGTACTGGTTAAGCTTCTCCTTGTCACCTTGTTTAAAAGTTTAACCAATTCTAAACTACATACATGTAGATATAATTTACTATTTTATTGAATTTGGTTATTTTACAGTATTCAATCTTTTATATCAATTGTTCAAAACAATAAACAATGGCTAATAAAGTGTTAGTAATTACTAAATTTTCTTTGATATAAACTTCAAACCTGTAAAATTAAATGTACCAGATTGTTGTTGTTTACGATAATTATTTAAAGATACTTATGTTTATCAACTATAGTAGTATATCAGAACTCTTTTTAATTAAAACAAAGTAATGATAGTATTATTATTTATATGTTGCAGATCGATGCAATACACAATATTAACAGTAATTGTACATTTATAACAATAAAATAAATTAAAGAAACACTTGAGACGCGTATGAAAGAGTCCAGAAAAGAAAAAATTATACAATGATTTTTATGTAGCGCATAAATATTACAGCAAATTCGTTAAAACCAATTTTTTAGGTGACTTATGATGCCTACAACAATATTGTTTTAGGTTAGTAGTGTTACCATTTAGTAACATTTTAAAGATCAAGCTGACATTTTGTTTATATTAAATGTCATTTTGTTTATCGTACATTTCCCAGAAGCAAACATTAATTACGATACTACTCAACAATGTAAACAAGTTGTAATTCATCGTATGTTAAATAAAAATTGCATTTGCAATGCAAAATACACAAAAAAGCGTACCATACTCACTGCACTCGTTGTCGAAAACATTTCAAAATCTTAATAAATCAGTAGCAAAATTATCTGCGACAACAGATATAAACTCATTTTAAGTTCAATTTTTGATTTATAAGCAATTGTCCTTAAGAACTTGCCAGAAAGTATTAAAAAAAACAAAGTTTTGGCTTATTAAAAACTACGTAATTTTAACTTATTGTAGCGTGTACAAGTTCGTGAATGATTTAATCAACATTTAAATAACGATAACCTGTTGAATTTAACTTTCTTTACAAACGAGGTAGGGTTTTAACTCAGTAGGTATTTAAAAAATCAGAAATATTGTACTGCAACCAAAAACGTACATACTCTTGTGGAAACTATAAATACAACCTTTGAAAATTAGTGTATCGATTGTAATGATAAAGAGAACAATCGGTTCAATGTTTTTGATTAAATTGACATTTTGAGACAATTTTTATAAATCAAGCATTATATCTTTCACGATTTCCAGATCTTATGAAATTAAATTTTTACTGTTACAAATGTTTAAAAATACAGTATATAAAAATTGGCTGTGCACTATTGAAAACTTTGAACATGTCGTAACGTTTTCCCAAGTTTAAAGAAAACAGTTAACACATGTGTTAAAGCTGAAAGACAAAATATTGAACATCACTTATAAATTTTAAGTAATTGTTATTATTTATATTTATTTTAAATAAACAAGTATTGTTGTTAATCATTAAATTAAAGAAAACAAAGAAGAAATTTAAAACGTTCTAGATTCATGACTAATATGAATTTTTTGACACCAAATCCATCAGTACTCCACAATTCTATAAAGCTTGTCAATTATCGCAAAAAAACCTGATAGGTGCAAAAGACATAAACGCTTTCAACTTAGCTTTATACGAAAATTTTCTTTTCTTTCGTTTATAATTGTTTG
Source organism: Aquatica leii (assembly GCA_035610365.1). Classification (NCBI taxonomy): domain Eukaryota; kingdom Metazoa; phylum Arthropoda; class Insecta; order Coleoptera; family Lampyridae; genus Aquatica; species Aquatica leii. The sequence continues at coordinate 141,262,290 of CM069432.1, read as the reverse complement.
TTTCGATATACAATTTTTACAAATTTTGTGGTTTTTTCCTCACTCGTTTTTATCAATTTTGTTTTTGCCAGCAAAATAAGTATAATTATTAGCATTGTCATTATGACTATTTAAACTGAAAGTCTCTTAAACTGTATAGGAGACCTCTTTATGTTCTCCAACATAGTCTTTACATGCTGAGTCAGTTTTGTCTTCAAAACTCATTTGTTTTTTTCATCACTATCAAGCATCATTTATACCGAGATCTCAGCATCTTTCGGGTCTTCCAAATTACACCGCTTTTGTGGATTACACATTTCTCATACAGAGTTATTATAACACATAAGTAACTTTGACATACATGACGTATCTAGTGTATAAGTTAATTAATTAATTCACAGTACATGTAAAAACAATACTTACTAATTACCTCTAGATTAAATATAAGTGAACTATAACAATATTTTATTTAAAAAATTAGAATTATTTTATTTGGTTGCGATAGTACAAAATAAACATTTAAAATTTCAAGCACGACCAATGTAAATGTTTTAAACATGTACGTGACAAATAGGTTAATTTTCTTTTTTTGAATGTTATAATTTAATTATCTTTTTTATCTATTTAGAGAACATTTTTTATCTACAACGTGTGTTTATACGTTTCCCAACTAATAACTAATAAAACTTAATTAAGTAATAGTCGAAAGTTATAATGGTGGTGGAAGACAGTTCAGATGCTTCGTTATTGTTGGAAAACGATACAGAATCAGATGCCATTCAGAAACAGAATTTATCAGGTTGCAGGAACATAAATATAAAATATTTCTTAAATGTGTTGAAATCACTAAAAAACGTTGGTTTTGGTTGTTCTTTTTTTTAAATAGATTTCATATCAGAAAAGATAGAAGGATTCGAAAGTACGCTTACATTTGAATGTAATATGTGCGGAAAGGCAGATGTGGTAAGGACTGGTGACACTGATGCTTCTTTTGGTTCAACAAACCGTGCTGCTGTTGTTGGTGCTGTATCAACTGGAATTGGATATACCCTATTAGCTGAGCTTGTTGCTAGAATGGATATACCACATATGTCCAACGACACATATTTAAAATACCACAACAGCATTTTACCCTCAGTTCATAATTTAAACCAACAATTAATGAGCAAAGCTGCAAAAGAAGAAGCCGAATCCGCAGAAAAAAAAATGGGAGTAACATTCCAGTTGTATCAGTGATAGCAGACGGAGCTTGGGAGAAAAGATCTTACTGTAGAAACTATTCTGCAGTTTCTGGAGTTTTAAGTTATAATGAAATATTTTTTTTTTAATTATAAAGGATTTTTTCAGGTAATTATAATTGGAGCTAAATCAAAAAAGATTTTGTATATGGGTATAAAAAACAAATATTGTTGTTTGTGTGCTAGAGGTCATGATGTGGATGATCATGAATGTTTTCGGAACTAGACTAAGACTTCCACTACAATAGAATCTGGTATTATTTGCGAAGGATTTGCAGAATCAATTTCACGGCATAACCTAATTTATGGCCAATTGATTGGTGACGGAGACAGTAGTGTATACAAACATTTACCAAAAACTAGAATAGAATTACTTCACATAAAAGTGACATTAAATTAAACAAACCTAGTTGTATGTTATCAATTCATTGTAAGCAAAATTTGAATTCTCCGGACTATAACTCTATCAAAATTTTAGATGAAGACAAAAACCAACAAAAAAGAATGTTTTTAGAAATGTTACATATTATTAGGTGTGAAACTTCAATGAACAAAAGAACTGACATTGAAGGTACGAGTATTATTTATTCTTATCTTTTACAGATAATTAAATAATTTATTTATCTATTTTTAAGTTTCTTAAATTCATTTTTTCATTCACGCATTAATAATTTTGCAGTTAATTTTTTTTTCAATTTTTAATTTACTTGTTAATTTGTCATATTTCAATTTAAAAACATATTATAACGCTGTCGAAGTTTGTGTGAACTTTTATATTATAATATTAATATTTTTTTAAATAATGTTCTGTGCAATTTTATAGCGTTAGCGTACCACAAAGTTGAAAATGGACCTATCGATAGCAACATTGAAAATTTGAAAAAAGATATACTAAATCGCCCTTTACAGATTCTGGGCAGACACGACTAATGTCAAGAATATTTTTGTAATGGCACTAAGAACAACGAGGTAATAATAATATTTTTAAATAGTATTAGTTTGTTATTAAACTATTTATTTTAATTTACATACATATAATTCTGTAGTTGTGAAATTCATAAGGGGCAAAAGAGTCAATTTTCCTCTAAAAAATTTTTAGCAATTGAGATGTGAAATAGCCGCAATCTCTTTCAATAACGAAAGAAATTTATTATTATTATGTTGTAGATTTCGAAAACAACATAATTAAATTAAAGAGGAATCATAATTATTATTATCAGGTCCAAGCAATTTTACATATTACCAAATAAGTCAAATGCTACTTTATTGTTTATACTGCAACAGGAATCCATGTCGAAGAAATTGAAAGGAGGTACGTAGTAACAATAAATGTTTTAAAACTACGTTAAATGAAACAATCTGTTTTGTTTTTTATAGAGATGATAAATTTTGGGAAGATCGTATGGTAAAAAAATTAGAAGAATTTTACTATAAGCCTTTATTACCGGAATTAGTGGATTCACGCAGATGTCATTAACACATACATACATTTTTTGGTTCACCCCTCTAATTTGTTTACAATGTTTTAGAAAACTTTGTATTTTTTTTTAATAGAAAATATATAATTGAAAATAGAATAATTAATTGTTTTATTTTAATTTTTACTTCAATACATTATAATTTTATAAGATGCATATATAAAGTACCATATTCGTTATTTTAATTTAAATAATAGTTTAAAAGATTCAAAGTTAATCCGATTTGTGTTTCAATAGAAAAAGGTACCTGCTAAGAAATACCTGAACATCTTTGTGTCCCCGGGTCATTGAATGAACAGACCATGCTGCTATATTTTGTAATTGAATTTCTACCTAATTGACATCAGAACATTAGCGTTTTTATAATGTTTTTAATAGTAGATTATAAATCTACAATATTTAAAAAATTTTAACATTTCATATTTTGAAAAAACTCCCTAGCAGCACAAAATATATGTACAATATTCTAATAATCTTGTTACAATATTTAAAGTCGGCTAAATATTGCTTGTTGTAATAGATATGTTCTTGATATTGTTAAAGTGTATAAATATATGTATATACGTACAATATCGTTGATATATTTTAAAACCTTACAAATATTTTCAAGGTTTACATGACATCAGGTAAATATTTTAATTCTAGATACTTATTGCAAGATGTAGAAAATGTATACTAGATATTGTAAAACTAGATAAAAACAATGTTATAAAAATATGTAACAACAATATCGTTAGCATATTCTAAAGTCACAAATGTTTTTTCAAAGTTTGACTGACATAAAATATATCTATATTATAATTATGTATAGACCTCATATTTATGTTTAATCAGTATCTAACATTTTTATGTGTATTTTTAAAGGTACTTTTAGATTTGCATATTTATAGATCAAACGTTTCCTTTAAACTTTTTTTAATTTTTGCTAAAAACCTAACACGATGTTCTCACGATTTAAATATGCTTATTTTAAAAATTATTTTTATGTGCGCATATTTTAATAAAAAGCAATCCAAAATCATAGTATGTATATAAACGCAATTGAATTTTTTGAAAATTACACAAGGAGAATATAAAATCGAGACATCTGCTTTTGAATTGAATTGAAAAAACAATTGCGTTATAACTAAAAATATAGTACTTTTACAATAATAAACTACATTTGCTGCAAAGAAATTTTAGACAAGGTATCGTAATTCTGCCGGAAATCTACTATTAGCATTCTATTAAGTATTTATGATTTTAGAGGTCATTTCTTCTAAATATTTTTGTAGCATTCTAAACGGGTTTACACAAAGTACCTTTTAGAAAATTTCGTAGAATTCTGTGCAACATTGAACACATTAACAAGTTTATTATTTACCTGCTTTTGGGTACTGAGGTTAGAAACAGTTATATAGACCCTGAACAAGAATAAGGAAAGTTTTCTTTACTAATATGCATTTGGATTTCGTGTTTGCAGTTTGCAAAGTTTAAATTTTTATATCGAGTTTTAGTGCAACGTAATTGTATAATCAGGTAAGTGCCTATTGATATTCTTATTTTGTAAATAATTTATTTAAACGCAGCGAATACACCCTAAATTCGATGTTTGCTTAGTTGGCTGTTTAACGTTTACAGAAAATAATTCAAAGCAATTTTAAAGGTCATCACTAATAAAAATCTTAAATTAAAGAAATGCTTTTATTTACGAAACTATGGTCACTAATCAATAAACAACACATTTTAAAAAATATATAAGTAAATACATGCAAAAAACAGTTTCTAAAATTTATTTGAACATGTCATTTTTTGAATAGCAATCCCAATAAAATGCTTTTCTGCACTTTTAAAACTAATCATGTTTAAAGTTTCTTTCTAGTTTTATTAGTTCATACTAGTCCGTAAAAAAAACAAACATTACAATAACATATAGTAGATGTTTTATTAAAATGATTAATTAATATATAGAAATAATAGTTCTGTTGAAATTTCTGTAAACTATATTTAAATAAAAAAACATATGTCTTCAAACAGTTTCTTTATTGAAAAATTCAAACTGAAACCCTTTGCAGGTATAGGTCATACCAATTAAAATAGCTTTAATACATTTTAACGCATTTCAAAATTATTATTATAAAATACAGATTTTTTAATACAACTTGGTACAGTAAATCTTAATTTTTTTTTCAGATGCCATCAGAAAACAACATTCAAATGTAACGGATGTTACATACGTAAATCCGTTGTTTTATATTTGGCATACTTTAGAACATTTATGTAGTACCTATGCAATAAATAATGATAGTAATAAGTAATTTTAAGATACAACTTTTTTTGTGTACTTATTTTTTAAAGATGTTTAAAATGTATACAAATTTTATATTTATATTTTATTCGTCATTTATAATTTTATTCTGTTAGTGTCATTTTTATAAATAAACTTATTTTTACAGAATATCTGCAGTGTTTCAATACGGTTTAATAAAAACTGTACAATGTGTAGCAAAAAAAAAATAGATTAAGCATACACATATGTAGTAGGTATATATTTTACGAATAAATTAATATTTCCCATATATTGGAAACAAATATTGAGACGACATTTACATCTAATGTCTGCCATATAATGAAAACATATGTTTACAAGATATTTATAACTAATATTTAAGAAATATTTATTTTATATAAATTATTAATATAACGATACAATAAATGGCCAATATAACAAAGTGTGACATTTTAATCATTACCAGATGTTATTTACTAATATATTACGTATATTTTGTGCTACTAGAGATGCTACATTATAGAAAAAACATCGGTTATGGTAATTAATCATAGTTTTGATTTATGGTTACGAACTTGTCACAATAGGCTTGCTTAGAGTGAAAAATGTAATTATTGTATCCTAAGAATACGTGTTTTTATAAGTTAAGCAGTGTTATTAATTGATTTCAGTATTGTAACTGACCTACGTAACATGACTTAATTCTAACATCTGTAAAAAGTTTTGAGTACCAAGTTTTCTTGCGCAACTAACCAAGAGTTTCTGTTAAACAATCATAACCTTGAATTACCTTAACGTTACATGATGAATCTGGATGCATCAGTAACTAATTATATGATTGTACTTGCAATAATGTGAATTATGTGCTTGAAATAATGTAATATACAGTTATTGTGGAAATTTTGGTTTTTTTAAATGTTTTATTAAAACTTTTATTTTAACGTTTGTGCTTAAATTGATTATATAATTTCACCTTGTAACTTAACAATTTGTAAATATTTTTTTTTCTTTTGAATATCAAATTTTCTTATAATTTGGTTATTGTTATCAAAAATATAAAGCCTCAATGTGATTCTATTAAGCTGCGTTTACTGTATTTAACTGTGAGTTAGTAGTGAGTTATAATCTTAACAAATTTGTACATTATTTTTATTTATTGTATTTTATTTAGATGTAACTAGTAATATGTTCGTTCAAAATTTAAAGTGACATCGAAAATCGTAAAAAATTTCTTAGATAAAGTTACGTTTATATTATTAGGTAATAAGGTTCATTTTTTAAAGATACAACTTTGAGACTATTGCTTATTATTATATAAAAAAAATAAAGCATAACCTAGATATTATTCGTTCAAATCAACACAAACATGTAGGTTAGCTTTTAAAAGTCAAATCTAATATTGTAAGAGCGAATTAGATTAAAGTTGTGTGTGACAAAAATTTAAAAAGAACAGAATGACCAACTCAATGTCAATAAAATTAAGGCAAAAAATGTTCACAAATATGGTCAATTGTAAATAATTATTAATCCAAATACTAATATACAAAATTATTTGTCAAAAAACTATTTTAACATATTTGTTATACTTAAACAAAAAATAAAAATGAATTAAGTGAATAATTAGATTGATTACACATACGGTAGTTTAAATTGAACTTTCACACGGTTTGTTCGTTAGTTTGTAAGTTTTATAAACTCGATAGAACTGAAACATTAAAATGTAAATAAGAGGCTTATAACTAATATCAATCAACAATAAAGTCAATCGAGTGATTTTTTCAATAACACAAAGGAGAAGTGGCATTATCTTTGTTGTACTCCCAGTTTTCTCTTTCAATTCGAATAATGGAACGTGATTTTTAAACTCGCACGTTGATGACGCAGGGATCAGCTTTTGTTTAGTTTCAATCAAATAAATATTTAAAACAACAAATTATTAACTAATTTTTAAATAAATATGCACAAACTTGTGTATTTAAGTAAACTGCAAATTTAATTCAAGGTGTAATCCACCAAAAAATTGGTATTATATTTAGTACCGGACTGTTATTTAATCCTGAATTAAACGTTTCTGCAATTGAAATATGGTTTGATCTTCTCTATAAGTAGTACGGTATTACAATTTCGTTGCGTGCATTCTGCATTTTAATACCATACTAAGCGTTTAGTACCAAACTATACATTTAATCTGCGTTTTTGCAATCGACCCTTAGTCTTGAAATGAATAAACTAAGACTAATCAATAAAATACAAATAAAAATTTTGAATGTAAACACAGTGCACATAAGATAAATAAATGAAAACTACAATCAAACATTATATAGTATATATAATAGATGGTTCACGCAATGCATTTTTTTGTGCCAAGTGTAATGTTGGTTGCATCATTTTTTGATATTTAATCTTTGTGTCTCTTTTGCTTCGCTACTTATCTCTTTCTTTGTATGATCTTGAACAATTTTAATTGAAGGCCAGACACGTTATCTATGTTATCTATGCTAAAATGCATTTCTTGAATAAAATAATTCAACATAAGTATTTTACTACATGTTTGTCACTGACGTTTATTATTTATATAAAAACTAAAAAAATTTTGTTTTTAAGAAAATTATTTAAAAAAAATTAAAATTATGATTTTTTGAAATTCAATAATGAATGAATTAATAAAAAATATTTTTTCTTAATAATTAAGTAGATAATTTTGTACCTATCACTGTTGAGATAATTTGGATATGCTAGTCAAGCAAAATATAAAACAATTCGATTATGCATTCAATTAAATTAATGCACCATAAAGTCCTATTTTATCGATTGGAATTAAACATCATTTGAAACTTTTAGTTTATCCGATGGATTCAAACAAATTCAAAATGAGCAGCATTTTCATGTGTTGAAATGTGCAGTAACGATAAAAAAATCCTTTAAATAGTGTTCGTTTAACTAAATGTTTTAATAGATTTGTAAAATTTGCCTAAAGAAAAGTTCTGCAACAACCTCTCCATTAATCTTAAACTAACAGTTGCAAAATAACAACAAACATGTATTAAACATAACGTTTGAAAGTAAAAATTTGAAAACTGTTTAATAACATAAATTTGAAAACAATAATCGAAACATCTACAAACTTATGTTTACCTTTTCATGTAATGCAAGTAAAAATAGTCAATCTTGGAGAAAAATTAAGTTAATTTAACTTTGTATTATTTATAGTTTAGCCCTTATATACCTTTCATTTTATATAAAAGATATGCAAAACAATTTATTATTTTTCTAACCTGGCATTGCAGACTATGATGAAATTTTAGTTCGTAGCTATTCTTTAAAACTGAAACATTTAGTTAATCATTTAATTTGTTTCACCTTGCTGGTTTCAACAATTTTTACTGCATCTACATAAATCATTATCTTGTAAAACAATAGACCTGTATGTAAAGTACCAGTCGATCTCTGACTGATGTTGCGACCTCAAATATGACACTTTATTCTCATTTTGAATAAATAATTTGAAACTGTCCATAAATAGTTTATTTAAATTGAAACCAACGCTAATACATAGTAACTTTAGCATAAGTAAATGCTATATTTAACAATTTTGTTGAAATTTTATTTTAATTAGAAGTTAACCTCATTTTTTTGTATACAAACAAATCAGCAAATGACGCGTATAACCGACGCCAACTAGTATGCGCAAAAAAAGTGTTCCTCCAATGAGTGGCGCCATCTACTTTTGCGGAACAGTTTTTGGAACGAAAGTTCTCGTAAGATGTTTTGCTGCTATAGTAAACATACGCGTATAATTTTCAAAACTACAAAACACAATTTTGTAATTTAATCTAATAAATAGTTGGTGTTTGTAACTATAAAGTAATTATTTGATAAAATTTTATATATTTTAAAACAGATTAGAGTCAATATACTGCAACAAAAACACAATTAGTTAGATTTTAAGAATCTTTCTTTATAGAAGGTTAAAGCTTGAATTTGAAATTATACACACCAAAACCGTCAAGAAGTACTAATAATATGAATAAATTAAGCTTTGTTAGTGATTAAGTTTAAATATAATATAAAAGCTTATGTACATACAATAATATATTTTATTTGACTTATAACTGTGAAAGAAATTAATGTATAACAAATCAAAATTTTTAACATTTAATACTTTATGATATACGACAATCACTTTATTAATATTCATAGCCAATTAAATTTTTGTTTCTACTTTGCCATTATATTTAAATTAATTGTTTTTTGCCAATCTAGCATTCAATACTCTGCAACACTGCTTCTTTCTTAGAAGCAGTGCTATAAAATATTTTGTTCTAGATTATAAACGTTTTTTAATAAACCCCCTTGTCTTTATTTAAAATTCATAAAACTTTTTTAAAATTTAAATTATGTAATTCGATTGGCATTTATTTCAATAATACATAAGGATACATAAAATGTGGCCGCTGCTTTTCAAACTTAATGTATATCATGTCTATTCACTAACTTAGTTCTTTTTGTACTACCAATGGTTCTACCAACTTAACTAACGCGCGTAATTTGAAATTTAAAAATATATTACTACAGTTCGGTCTATCCTGACGATTGATCGTCTCGATCAACACGTCATTTACATAGTTAATCTTAAGCTAATTCTTACAACTATAACAAGAACAAACATAAAAACACAAGTAATAAAATTCTATCAAAATTTTAAACAAATCATAGTTAATAACTACTTCTTAAAATCTAAAGGTTACACAACCACAATTTCATATTTTCAGGGGCACAAACACTTTCAAAAGGTTTCTGCGTCACTTGAAAACCATCAATATCTGTTATTAAGTATCTATCGTTATCAAACACTTTCTTGATGACATATGGACCGCGATATTTCGGAATAAGTTTTTTATTTACACCAGGCGTTACGTCTACGTTTTTAATCATTATGTAATCTCCTTCCTTATACTTATAAGGAATTGCGTGCCTCTTATCGTAATACTGCTTATTGTAACCTTGAACTTTAACATTTTGTTCCTCTGCATCTGCTCTAATTTTGTCTAGATCACCTGCTTCAATATTAACTTCTAAATAGTTACGAAGGACATCGCTTTTATGTCGCTGACTCACACCGAACAAAAGTACTGCAGGCGAATTTTTAACGGAACGGCAGTAAGAGTTATTTATTGCGAATTCAACGTCCGGTAAACAAACATGCCATTTATTTTTTAAAGAAGTTAATTTAGATAACATCGGTGTCAAATCTCTGTTTACGCGTTCAATTTGGCCGTTCGCTTTGGGGCACGACGCCGCTATTTTTACATGCACTATGTTATTTTCTTTCAAAAATTCTTCAAATTGTTGTGAAGTAAAGCTTGACCCGCGATCAGATATTATTCTGATTGGACGACTATAATTATTAAAGTAATCTTTCAATTTGTTAATCACTTCACATGTTTTGGTTGATTTAACATCATATAACTTGACAAATTTAGTGTAGGCATCGATGACCTCGACAACATATTTTTTATTTGTTGGTGTTTTTTCTAACGGACCATAATGGTCAATGTGAATTGTCATAAAAGGTTTATTACCCTTTGGAATGTTGTGTAAAACAGATGGTGTTTTTCCATGTAAAGGTGAGTACGTTAAACAAGAGATACAATTGTAAATATAAGATTTAACTTTACTTTTCATATTCGGAAACCAGTATACCTGTGATAAATACTCAACGGTTTTATCTACACCTAAATGACCTAAAATATCGTGAAAATTATAAATAACCTTGTCTTCCATAGAAGATGGAACATAAAAAAGTATCCTATCTTTCTTTTTCCTATAAACTAACCCATTCTGCAATTCAAAGTATTTGTCTTCGCGCTTCGTTAAATCATGTTTTAAAGTTTTAATGTTAGCATCTAAATTTTGGGCTATTGATAAATTCTGTTCAAACGTATTTCCTTCTAAAATCATTACTGTATTCATTCTGCTTAGAGCATCAACATGTTTCATTTGGTTACTTCCTCTGTGTTCCAATGAATAGTTAAAATTTTGAAGAACTAATGCCCAACGATTAATGCGGGGATTTATTTCCTTTTTATTTAAAGCGAGTTTAATCGAGTTACAGTCAGTCACTATTTTAAATTGTATACCTAACAAGTAGACTCGGAACCGATTTAATGCATTTACGATTGATAACATTTCCAGTTCATAACTGTGGTAACGTGATTCTACTTCAGTTGTCCGTTTACTAAAGTATAAAACTGGTTGAAATAATTTGTTGCTTTGTTTTTGAAGTAACATTGCACCATAACCTTTCGAGCACGCATCACAGTGCAGTTCCGTTTCTAATTTAGGGGAATAAATTGCCAAAATAGAAGCCTCAATTAGTTTATTTCTTAATGTATTAAATGATTTAAGTTCCAATTCGCCAAATTGGAAAGTGCTACCTTTGCGTAAAAGATCGTACAAAGGTTTGGCCAGTAGAGAAAACGAACAAATAAATCTCCTAAAATAACTTACAAGACCTAAAAATCGTTGGACCTTCAACAACGTGTCAGGGATTGGATAGTTTCGCACTGAATCAACATTAGCGGGGTTAGGACTTATGCCATCGCAATTAATTAAGTATCCAAGATAAATAGTTTCGGAATACATAAATGAACATTTATCAAGGCGCAACTCCAGTACGTTACGGTTAAGTAAATCAAGTACTAATTCCAAGAGATATAAGTGTTCAGAAATAGTTTCCGTCGCTATAAGAATATCATCCAAGTAAAGTAATATTTTTTGTTCCCTAAGTAAGTCTCGAAATATGTGATTAATAAATATTGGGAATAGGGAAGGAGCATTGTTGAACCCGAAGGGCATTTTTAGATATTCAAATTGTCCCAACTGTGTTATGAATGAGGTGTACTGAATCGAATCTTTCGCAATCGTAACATGGTGAAATCCGTCTTTAAGATCTAAACATGAAAAAAACCTTTTCCCTTTAAGTAAATCAAGTTGATCATCAATTAACGGCAACGGGTAATGATCTCTAATAGTTAATTTATTTAGTTCCCTGTAATCAACACATAATCGTTTTCCGCCATTTTTTTTATTGACTAAAACAATGGGGCTGCAATAAGGAGAATAGCTAGGTCTTATTATTTGTTTTTCTAACAACCCGTCTAATATTGTTTGTAATTCGATTTTTTCCGAGAAAGCTAATTTCCTGTGTCTAACTGAAAAGGGTTGATCATGTTTTAAAACAATTTTCATTTCGTAATCTAACTCGGGTTTATCGAACTTTTCTGCGTGTAAGTATCTATCACAAATAACCGTCTCAACATCGCTTTTTGTAACATAATCTAATTTTGGGTTTATATTAAGGTCACTCTCCTTTACATTACAATCAATAAGCATAATTTCCTCTAATTCAGTATTTTCATACTGATCATCACAGTTAGTGTAATCATAATATGTGACGACCAAAGTATCGCCTAACACAACTTTTATATTCGGTAAACTTGTGAAATCTCTACCTAAAATTGCCGGAAACGACATAGTGTCATCCGCAACAACGTGAAATACAATATTCATAGGCCTATCATTTACAAAAACCTTCCTATCGAATATTCCAACAATATTTAATTTAGCGCCATTAACACCATAAAAATCTTTGTTAAAATTATTTAAATCTGTGGAATATGCGTAAGTAGGTAAATACTGCGCTTTAATGATACTAATAGGACTACCTGTATCTAACATAGCCTGTACCGAAATGCTGCTGCCCTCTTCGTCAAGCTGGAGTTTTACTGGTATTTCGTAAATGTTTGGTTTCTTTTCCGTAATCATCATGGTGGTGGTGGTGCTGTCGGGTGTCGTCTGCAACCCTCGTATTCTTTCATTTGTCGACCTATCTGACGTTTGTCTCCAATTTGAAGATGTTGAATTTCTATCTGAAGTGTAACGTCGTGAACTAGGGCATTCTCGTATTACATGATCTCTCGAGCCACATCCATAGCAACTTCCACGTTCCCTTTTTGGTTTAGTACACTGGGAAGAAACATGCCCGTCCCTATTACAATTAAAACAGCGTACATGTGTCGTAGCGTTGTTTACAATACTGGTGCTTCTAAACGTCGGTCTTGCACTTCCAATTGGTGTTTGGTACCGTTCTATCGATGTAATTTCATTGATTTTCACTAATAATTGATTGAGACTTGTAAAATCTTTCATTCTTGCGAGGGCTTGTAAGTGTGGATTATCAAATCCATCAATAATATGAGTGATTAAATTATTTTCAGGAATGTTTAACTTATTACCTAATAAGATTTTGTCTGAATAATAATCCATAAACTTTTCGTTGCGTCTCCAACGTCTATCTTCGAATTTTCTCGTCAAGGTAATTAAATCTTCTCGAATTGAAAACATATTTTCCATTTCCCGTTTTAATTCGTAATATCTTAAAGTCACGTACTCTGGTTTACTATGGAACCACTTTAATGCATGTCCTTTTAATTTTCCAATGACACTTAACATTAATTTATTTTCCTCTACGTTAAATCTTTCTTGCACTTTATCAATTCGCTTAAACCACTGGTCTACATTTTCTTCCGGGCTTCCACTAAATTCTGGAATCAAATTTTGTAATTCGTTGTTTGTAATTTGGTGCGATTCACTCAGATTTGCTGCTCTTACAGCGGTAGCTATTAAATCTTCTAAGGTTACATTAAACTGACCACGCGGTTCAACATCGGCACGATCCTCCGAAGCCATTTTCTTCTTTATTTAATATTTACTTTAAAAAATACTTAATTTTCTAACTCACACTTATTAGGGACCTATCCCACTTCTGAAATTTGTAATTCGATTGGCATTTATTTCAATAATACATAAGGATACATAAAATGTGGCCGCTGCTTTTCAAACTTAATGTATATCATGTCTATTCACTAACTTAGTTCTTTTTGTACTACCAATGGTTCTACCAACTTAACTAACGCGCGTAATTTGAAATTTAAAAATGAATTACTACAATTAAAAGAATTTTTAGTTCGCCATTCAATCTAAAATATGTTTAAAAATTTTAACAATGCATGCAATTTTAGGTTAACGATAAATGTCTTAAAATTTATTATTGATTTGCTTTTATGACCATGACAGCATAAACTCTTTGTTTTATTTTTAATGTATTTTTATGCATGCATTGAAAGTAGTTTTATATTCTTAAAGTATAAGAAGTTTTTTGTTTTTACGTAATAATTTATTATAACTTAGCTTACTTATTATGGTTTTTTACGTCTACGCTGCTTTTAGATCGTTTAAAAGTAGTTGATAAAAATTAATCATACAAATAATACTATACATTTTTTAATAAAGTATCTATTAAAATTTTGAATTTGTGATTAAAAAACAATATAGGACTTAAGTTGTTGAAGTTATTTTTATAAGTATAAAAGATGATTCTTTAATAGATAACACCATCAGCAACTCGCTAATAAATTACTGCATACTTGGGTTTTCAAATATCCCAAGGAGTCTATAAATAAACCGTTCAATATAAATTGAAATGAAACTTGAATTGCGTATTGATCATTAAACCTCCTTCGGAGACACTATAAATTAACGCTGGATCAACTTTCTATGTCGATTTTAAAAAAATGTAATTTACTTGTAAAGTAAATATCGAATATAAGAAAATAAATATAGATGTTTTTAATTAACGCAATTGCATGAACGCATGCAATGTTTTCACAATTTATTTTTAAAAATAACAAAACCTGTTTTTTTTTTTATAAAACATAATATATTAGTATACTTTAGGGTTATCGTTTCACTTTTACTTTTAACAATAGACGTAATGTTTTGTTTTTTTTATAACTTAATTTTGTTGTTAGCAAAAACTAACAAAAAAAGCCATTATTAAATAGGTTTTTTATTATATTTAAAAAAATAATTATTATTTATTATCAACGTTATCCATAAAACCAACATTCACAAAATAATAAGTTTTTTATTAACACGCAAGAACACTACAATGTAAAAATATTTTGGATGCGAAGTGTACAATGTGTACTATACAGGATGATTTACAGAACTGGGAGGTTAGACGTATATAGAGAATAGATACATGTATTTGTTTAGCTATAATTTTAAATATTTCATTTACAAAAATGTGCTTATTCAATTTAATCCCACAATTATTGTTTAAATTTAAACTTTGAATTAGTATTTCTGTATAAATTTAATATAACATACTTGTTTATTTTATTGAACAGCTATTAAAATGCAGTCCCAGTGTATTACCATGTGTACTTCAACGTGATGTATTGATTATAATTATTATTAGTCAGTGAAAATGCAAAAAATGCAGTCTCAGTGTATTACCGTGTGTACTTCAATGTGATGTATTAATTATAATTATTATTAGTCAGTGAAAATGCAAAAAATGTGTATTTTATAAAAATTTTAGGTATGGAATTAACTCCAGGTAAGTGAAAGTATAGAAAGTGAGAATTGTGTGTTGTGCTTTAAGTGCCTAAGGAAAAGAAAGACTTGACTTGTTAAACAAAAACTAAATAAAACTTTTAAACTTTGTATAATATCTGACCTAACATTTTTATAACGTAACTGCACATTTTATACGAAAGAAATGGCCCTTCCAAATCCTAAAGTGTCGAAATATAGAAGAAAAAGTAATCGTGTTAAAAAGCAAGAAATACAAAAAACTATTATGATCAAGTGTAAAGAACGTGGAGTAAATTAGGTGAAGCCGTGAGCGCCGGGTAATTAATGTGCACTTAACTGCAGAGAAATCTCCATATCAAACAGATTGCTAACGTTTTTTTCAGGCAAGTAAAGAAACATGAGAGATGGAAGGTCAGCTAGTGACAAAAATGACCGTGTTATTATTTGATTATATTGACAATCATGATGAATGTAAATATACATTACCTTAACTCAATGAGTTTATTAATACATTATAAAGCAATAGATGTGAAATTTAAGGTTACATCTTAAAAACTCGTTTGAAAAAACGCTTTAAAGATAGGGTTATAATAATCACTGATGCACTGCAAAGGAGACTATTAGTCGTTACTTTTATTGATACTACCGACAACATATTACATGATGAATAGTATTCACAAAGAAAAAAAATAGAAAATGAATGACTGCGGAAATAATGCGACAGAATATCCAAACTACACCAATTGATTTATTTACTTATCTATCATTAAATGAAATCGGATCTAGGATCAAATCTTTTACTACAGTATTTGAATGTTTTGATGGACATTGTAATTCAAAAAAGAACAAATAAATTAACTTATCTGTAATATCAGGATGTCGTCCAAGGTAATTTTTTTCACCTCTACAATTATCTCTTTCATTACACTTACATTCTAAGTATGGTTCAAAGCATTTAGTTGATCTGCTATATTTAATGTCCATCTGTACTGTACTTCCTACAATAAAACAATAGCGTACTTAACTGCAGCACATTACTATGTATAGTAGATGTTTTTACACAATTCGTTTTTGACAATGCTAACGTAAACACTTGAACGATAGATAAACATAGAACAATTCATATCTATTTAGGCCCGGTAGTATAAAACATTGTTAACTTTGACGAGGTATTTAACTACGTGGTCATGTCGTTAAGCGTCGTCATTGGTACAACATCAATTGTTTTGCTGACATTTCCAAATCGATAGCTATGGTTTAGTTAACAACGACGTCAGCTATCAACATAGTTAACTTTATATTATGCAACCAGACTTTAGTGTACAAATCTGTTCGCCTGTTTTCCAAATGTTTAACCCAAAAATCAGCGTTCACTGTTGCACAGTAAAAAATATTTTGTTAATTTCACTTTTATTTAACAACATTTTAATAGTTACTTAGTTAGAGTAAATAGCAACTGTATTTTTTAGTTACTTTTACTGATGGGATAATGCTAGGTCAGTAAAGTAAGTAAGCAGTAAATTTTACAAAATACATTGTAGAAATAACTCATATAATGTCAATTATTGCAGTTTTAGATAATCATGTATCAAAATGTTGTTGTTTTTTCAATTAATGTAGTACAGTTTGACAGTTATGCTGTTGTTGAAGTTGGTTCCATAGGTTTTGATAAATTTACTAAAAATAGGAGTGGACCTGCTGGAACTAAAAATTGTAGTTAATTTAACTATATATTTTTTACTGTGTGGATATACAAAAAACTTTAACAACAAAAATAATACAATTTGTTATATTGAACATTTTTTGTTTGAAATGTTTTTTGATAATAAATACCGATTTTGAGAAAATGCTAAAAAACTATATTTTGGATGCAATTTTCTAAGATGGTAGCTACGGAACAAGTTTTTTTTTTGAAGACTTTTAGTATGTTTTTTGTGTAGCTAAAAACTATATCTATATTACCAAGTCTCATCATTCTCAGAGTTTTTCAAGGTAATTTTCTTAAAATGACTTAACTAATATCATTATATATGTATATGTATCATTCTCTATATACGTCCTAACTGCCCAGTTACCAAAATTACTCTGTATACCATTTTATTAACAGTCAACTTAAAAACAGACACGTTTTTTATGTAAACGTAAGTAAGTTTAATCATTAAACAAACATTATTCAAACGTTGTCAAAGCTGAAAAATACAGAATCGTCTATAAACGTCATATTTGTGTTCATTGCGTTGTTTTTATACCCTATACAGTGTTTATTAGTTAATCTCTTAGCTTATGTTTTTTGACAATAAGCTTTTAACAGTATTTCTAATAAAAAATTGTTTTTGAGTAAACGGTTTAAATTAATTAATTTTAATTGCACAAGTTCTTGAGTTAATGAAATGACAAATCTAAAATTAAAGTAACTAAAAACCACATCAGAGTAGAATCAGTTGATAAAACATAATTGTAAAATAGGATTTGACTAATGAAAATTTAAGTAGGTTAGGAATTTGATTAAGCAGGAATTGTATTCAATAATAGTGTAATTTTCGCATATGTGAAAAAAGCTCTGATACTCATCATCTACAGTATTTGTTTCAAAATAATGAAAAACTACCATAACAACTATAGACGTAGCTATAAATGTGTTGTGCATGGTTAGCAATGCCTTTGTAGGATAAAGTAAACAAAGATGAGTATTGTGTTCTTTCAGTTTAGTATCAATAGTTAAGTGTATAGAAATAAAATATTTAAATAACAATAAACGGTTTATGATTCTACCAACAGATGCGTCTAAGAATTTACAGATTCAATTTAAAAAAATTATAATTAAAGTCATGTAACAATGACTTGTAATTCATAAACAAAGGTGTGGAAAGAGCCAGTTGGTAGTCGAAATTTACTACATATTAAAAGATTCATCTAAATTGCTATATAGAAGTAACCTTGTAAGTTGATTTTATACTCGCGTAATTTAAATTTGTTTTAAAAAAACATATGCAAAAGAAATAGTTGCTATTGGAATTTGTGTAAAAAAATATAAAATTAAAAGCTAAGTACACGATGTTAAAATCAATTATTTTTTTCACGACGATTGATATATCAAAGTTAATGTTATTTGGTTTTATTAAAGAATAGATCTGCCAAAAAACGTTGTTTCGGCCACACGGAAGTCGAACAGCGGACTGTATTTAATGTATTAGAAAGGAGAGGACTTCCGGTAGCACCCACCAAATTATTAGTAAACGACAATTTAAAATTACTTACGTAAAGTTTTTGGTTCTTCTCGGAATCGGGAGCGCTCAACCACCCAAATCCGTAATAAATCAAGGCCTCGATTCACCTAACAATGAGCGATTGCTCGACTTACCCTGATCTTACTTTTCCCTGGTTGGTGGAGTTAAGTCTTTAGCACGCACGGAAGGCCGCACGGTTTACTCACAAAACATCACAATTAACATGTAAGAAAAATTAATGAAATGGAATTCAAGAAACGAGACGTAATAATCGGTTCAAAACTAAGTAACGTACTGTCGTATTTATTAAAAACTTGTATTTACAGTGAAACTTAAAAGAGGGGACAGCAAGTCACAAAATCGAAAATGCAACGCGAGAAAAACGACTTAAAAAGAAAACGCTCGCGCTAACATACCGCCCACCTAAAATGAGCGATGCTCTATTTTAAAGAAATTAAAAGAGTATAAAGAAAAAGAATAACATAGAAAAAAATAAGAAGGAAAGAAATTTAAACGGGTCCTGGAAGCGGAGCCTACCGCGAAAGCAAGCGAGTGAGATGACCACCGGCAGTTTTAACGGTGGCTATCCGGGAGAGACCATCAGGTCCTGGGTGTAACGCAGTCACTCGACCAAGCAACCATGACATTAGCGGTCGGTTGGAGTCCTGAACTAGCACTACATCCTCTACTTGAGGACCGGGGTTATGTTGAAACCATTTTGTGCGTTGAGTTAAAGTATGCAAACATTCAGCAGACCAGCGACGCCAAAAGTACTGTATTATGCTGTTTTGAAGACGCCAGCGTTGTTTGAAAGTAAAGTGGTTAGTATCTAGAAAGAAAGGAGAAAATAGCAAAGGCTCACCAATAAGGAAATGGCCCGGACTCAAATAGTTTGCAGCTTCGGCGGGATCAGATGAAAGGGCGCACAACGGACGGCTATTTAATACCGCTTCGATTTGAGAAAATATGGTACAAAACTCTGCAAATGTAAAGGCCGTGTTACCAATTTTGCGATATAAAAGACGCTTGGCGGACTTAATAGCGGCTTCCCAAAGTCCTCCAAAATGAGGAGCATGTGGAGGATTAAAGACCCATTGAATACTACGAAGAGAGAGACGCTCGCACAACGAATGATTGTTTTTGCGCAAAAAATCATACAGCTCAGCAAGCTGTCTAGCTGCGCCAACAAAATTGCGGCCACAGTCCGATCTGATGCGAGATGGTATTCCCCGACGCGCGATGAACCTGTCTAAACAAGAAAAGAAAGCTTCTGTAGATAAAGACGAAGCAAACTCTAGATGTACAGCTTTGGTTGCGGTGCAGACAAACAAACATAGATAGCCTTTTGTAGTACGAGACGAACAAAGAGTATTAACCTTAACAGTAAAAGGTCCTGCATAATCTACGCCGGTTACGGTGAAAGCCCTTTGCGGGTTAACGCGATCCGCAGGTAAAGGCGCCATCGTTGGCTTAAACGTGTTAGCTCTAAAGCGGTGACACGTCATGCATTGACGGATGCGCTTTCTTAGAAGACTACGCAACGAAATGATCCAGAATTTAGTTTGTAATAAAGCTTGAACGGTCTGAGGACCAGAATGAAGAGAGACGACATGATACGAAACAATCCAAAATGGTAGGAATAGCAAGAGACGGCCACTGCGGCAAAGGCTTACTTAGAAAAGTAGGACCGGAAATCCAGAAAGAAGCGCTGCTCATAACTTCAGGAGTAGCAGCACGACAGGCTAAATCAGCAGAATTTTCGGCAGTATCAACGTGATGCCATTGTTGTCGTTCAGTGAGATTGAGAATAGTGACAATACGGTTAGCGACAAAGGTATGAAGACGATGTGGAGGAAGAGAGAGCCACGCAAGAACTACTTGAGCGTCAGTGTAAAGGCGAGCTTCTCTAATAATACTACTGGCAAAAAATAATCGAATGGAAAAGGCGCGCACGCAGAAGCGCTCCACATAGTTCGAGTCTTGGATTTGACAGAACCTTTAATGGGGCTAGCTTTGACTTAGCGATTATGAGGTGGCACGATTGCATTTGTCGAGACTCAGCGGAACTAGAGCAAGCGTAAATAGCAGCTGCATATCTCTTCTGAGAAGCATCGCAGAATCCAACAACGTGTAAGATTTTATGAAAAGAAGGAGAGATACATCTTGGTATGTGTATTTGAGAGAGGTAAGGCAAACCGTCGACCAATTTGGTCCATTGGGAGGCAAGAGCCGGGCAAAGAACATCATCCCAATCAAGCCCTTCGGTCCATATACGCTGTAGAACAAACTTCATTGTAAAAACCAGAGGGGAAAGGAACCCTAGAGGATCAAATATTTTAGCAATATAAGAAAGAACTGCTCTTTTGGTGCAGTCACCACTAAAAGGCTGAACTTGAAAAGAAAAAGTGTCTAAACGATGATTCCAGCACAGACCAAGGATCTTAAGAGACTTATCCTCGGTCGAAAACATTAGAGGAGTTTCTAAATAATCTTCAGGAAGCCCTTCTAAAACTTCAGGAACATTACTAGACTATTTGCGCAATTTAAAACCTCTTTTTCCCAAAAGACGAGCAAGTTTGGGGCGGAGAATTAGCGCGTCCTCAACGGTGCCAACACTGGTTATCACGTCATCAACATACGTATTCTTAAGGATAGCGACGGACGCAGCCGGGTAATGAGATCCTTCGTCCTCAACTAATTGTTGAAGACATCGCTGAGCCAGGTAAGCGGAAGGAGTTAAGCCGTACGTTACCGTATTTAGTTCATACTCGACGACAGGATTATGAATGGATTGGCGCCAATAAATGTGTTGTAAACAACGATCTTCACGACGTAATAAAATTTGTCTATACATCATGCGAATGTCACAACACAACGCGATCGGATTTAACCTAAAAGTTATCAAAAATGTAGAAATATCCTTTTGCAGCTTTGGACCACTTAAAAGTTGCTCGTTTAAAGACTTACCATGAAGAGAAGAGGAACCATTAAAAACCACACGAATCTTCGTCCCCTTTTCACTACATTTTGAAACACAGTGATGGGGTAGCACGTATGACGAAGAAGAGGTAGCAACGGACATGTGACCCAAGTCTCGATACTCAGACATAAATTGTTGATAAGCGGCATAGCGGGAAGGATCTCGAATCAAACGCTTTTAAAAAGGCTGTGTACGATGACTTTGAATTCGCAGCTACCTTGACAGCGTTGGGTTTTAGAGGTAGAGCTACAGCATATCGACCTTCTGAAGTTCGAGCATAAGTATCGCAAAACAGGCGTTCGCAATATTCGTCATCAGGGTAACGGATCTTTACCACAGGCACTTCTTCGACTTCCCAGAACTTGACGAGAATGTAGGATTGGACTGAAGAGTTAGAAGAAAAACAGCCGAAGAAGTTAACGAATCCAGACTTACAGGACCTACAATAACGTCGCCAAATATAATAGGAAAAATTGAAGGATTACCTTTAATAATAGAGAAACCCTCTCGAATGACTGTAGAAAATAGATCAGCTCCGATAAGCATTTCTATCTTGCCAGGTACATGAAAATATTTATCTGCTAGTTGACGATGTCTTAGACTAGAATAGACTTGTTCAGAAATACGAGCCAAAGGGAGGTTTTGAAGTATTGAAGAAAGTACGTAAGGAGTAGCTGCGATAATTTCGGAAGAGTAACGAGATTTTATTACACAGTCAACAGTACCAAGAGTGCGGGAGCCCATTTGTCTAATTCCCGAAATCTGTAACTGAGAAGAGCTGGGAGTTAAACCTAAACCTTTAACCATTGCGTTAGTGATCGCAGAGAATTGCGAACCAGGATCCAGAACTGCTCTAACAGGGCGAAACTCGCCGCAACTATCTCGAAGCAAAGCTGGAATTGTACCCAGGAGAACCGTATGATTAGAATGAGTAGGCGGAAGGCAACAAGACATTGTTTGAGCAGCTGTAAGATTACTTGAGGAAGTTGCCGCTTTCGAAAGTACAGTATTAGAATTATCTTCCTTATCCAAATGCAATAATGAATGATGTTTACGGCTGCCACAATGCACACACGATCGTTCCGATTTACAATCTGTTATTAAATGAGCTACGAGACCATTAAAACAACGCGTGTGGTTACGCATGGCTTTGCCTCTTTCATCTATGGATATTCGTTGGAATTCTGGACACCAAGTAATACTGTGGTCAGATTTATATACAGGGCATCGCTTAGATGATGAAAAGGAACGATTGTAAGCAGAATTTGCTTTATTAGGTTTAAAGGGCGAAGCGGCTAAACGCGGCTTGGAAGTTAACGCAACCTCCTTTTCTTGAAGAGGAACTGAAGCAGCGGCTATAAGGATTTTTGGTTTGACTTTGGTCAAAGAACGTGATTTGAATTCAGCTGCAGATAGTTCGAGACTACGCACTTGTCGATTGATGAACTCAATAAGTTCCTTATAAGTAGGAAAATCATTATTTTGTCGCCGAGATTCAAATTCACGAGAGGTAGATGGATCCAAATTACGCATAGCTAAATAAAAGAAAATAAATTCAAAGTGATTTTGAATGGGAAGTGCTGCTAAAGCACTGGCTGCATTTTGGTGTACTTGAAGATATGATCTAAGACTTTCTTGAGTAGGTAAAACAAGAGGCTTAACATTCAGAATGCTATCTAAGTACATTCCGGCTAAACGCCGATCGTTTTGGTAACGATCTTTTAATGCTTGATAAGCAATTTCATAATTTTCCTCGGTTAATGGAAAACTAGCAATAACGGATGCTGCTTCTCCAGCAAGAGACGTTTTCAAATAATGAAATTTAGCGAGAGATGTTAAGCTTTTATTGTTATGTACTAATGAATCATAAAGACCGATAAAATTAGTCCATGTCGCAATTTTTCCATCGAAATGCGGAATTACAATTTTCGGAAGAAAACCTTGAAGTGGGTCAGAGGAAGAACTGCTTGATTGTTGTGATGCTCCGCTATCAGTGTCAGCACTTTGAAGTTTAGCAAATATGGTCCGAATCGAGTAAACTAAATCTCTAAAGCTTTTTTGTATTTGATCGGTAGGAACCTGATCTTTCTTAGCCAGAGCGGTGTTTTTAATTAATATTTGGCGCTGAACTTCTCGAAAGTTGGATTCGCAAATTAGCAATTCGTCGAGCATAAATAGATGAAATTTCGCATCTTTTTTGGAAATATTACAACAGCGATCAGCGATATCAGTGACGTCGGCAAAGACCTGTGACCTCGTTACCACCAGGACATTCAAATCACTTTCGGACATTATTTGTGATATGAAATAACTTAGTACGAATAATACAAATAACGGAAAATCCCGTATTAAAAATCGGCGTAAATTCTTAAATAAATGCTTATCGCGTGATATCGTTATGAACTTGAAAAATTGAAAGGAATGTAACAGAAACGAAACCTTTAAATATCCGGTTCGAAAAGGACCAAATGTTTCGGCCACACGGAAGTCGAACAGCGGACTGTATTTAATGTATTAGAAAGGAAAGGACTTCCGGTAGCACCCACCGAATTATTAGTAAACGACAATTTAAAATTACTTACTTAAAGTTTCTGGTTCTTCTGGGAATCGGGAGCGCTCAACCACCCAAACCCGTAATAAATCAAGGCCTCGATTCACCCAGAAATGAGCGATTGCTCGACTTACCCTGATCTTCTTTTCCCTGCTTGGTGGAGTTAAGTCTTTAGCACGCACAGAAGGGCGCACGGTTTACTCACAAAACATCACAATTAACATGTAAGCAAAATTAATGAAATGGAATTCAAGAAACGAGACGTAATAATCAGTTCAAAACTAAGTAACGTACTGTCGTATTTATCAAAAACTTGTATTTACAGTGACTTAAAAGAGGGGACAGCAAGTCACAAAATCGAAAATGCAACGCGAGGAAAACGACTTAAAAAGAAAACGCTCGCGCTAACAAACGTCTTCTTTTTACAATAGAAGGGTTTATTAAGTATTTATTTAGCTTCTGACAAAAGAATTCTTGCGCATAAAGTAACTCCACTTTTAGCATTTGTATATTAAATAAACATAACTATTGATAGTTTAAGTTACAATGATATTAAGAATAACGGGTGCATGTAGACGAGAAGAGTTGTATGCTATAAAAATTAAAGATAAATTATTCACATTTTTCAAACAAAAACGCATAGCGTTAGCGATCATTATATGGAAAACAAAACTTGTACAAAAATGTTGACAGTCTACAGACGTTATTTATTTACAACAGCAAAGAAGGTTATCCAAAATAATCTTTTATTTGGTCAAACGGTGATAATACCTTGACTTCAACTTTTGTTTTTAACAATATTTTTTAGTTAGCAATTGGCAGTTGTAATAGTTGTACCTTCAACGTTT
Organism: Aquatica leii; assembly: GCA_035610365.1. Classification (NCBI taxonomy): domain Eukaryota; kingdom Metazoa; phylum Arthropoda; class Insecta; order Coleoptera; family Lampyridae; genus Aquatica; species Aquatica leii. The sequence continues at coordinate 141,237,277 of CM069432.1, read as the reverse complement.
ATTTTAATAATTATAAAGTGTGATTTAGATTATAATATAATATATGTTATACATTTTCTCCTTAAGTTTGTTTCTATACATGAACAACTACCGACTTTGCCTGCGTTTCCATAATACGCTTATAAGTGAGTAAAAAAATTATTAATTGTAGCCTAAAAAAATTTGTTTTACATGTTTAGCTTTGTTTTTGGAGTGTTATACATTTTCTCAAATATTTTTCTGACTTACGTAACATTAACTTATTGAAACATCTGTATATATGTCATCTTCCAGTTACGTCTGATGTGGTAATATTATTTTGTAGTTGATTTTATTTTTAGTGTCAGCAAATTATTGAGAAGAAGTGTGTTGGTTTTAGAACAGTGAATTATAAACATCATGTTGTTTTTGATTTATTTTTGTTCACGGTGTCAACAATAGTAGATTACATACCGAGGCGGAAAGTATTCCATTTCTGTCGAGAGAACTATAGTTTACCGAGAGGCATAGCCTCGAGGTGAACTAGTTCTCGAGACAAATAGAACACTTTTGCCAAGGTTTGTACACAATTTTATTCACAATCAGTCATTAAATAAAATAAATAACATAAAACTAATAAAAAATGAATGAAAACCTACTTCCAAAATATTATCGTTTATTTCGCTAAAATATTAACACATAGTAGGCACTTCACAATTGACATATACGTATTTAATTTATGATTGTCATTTTATCAAATTAGTTAAAACAAAACACACACAAATTACAGGTTCGGAAAGTGTACATTACTGACCGCGAGGTTTCATTACATACTCGTTTTTTTTAACCATGGAAACCGCTCACTTACCAACCTTTAAAAAGTTCGGAAAACTGTACGTTACTAACTGAGTGTGAATAAACTATTTAATGCAACAGGTCCGTAATTTTCAATTTATTTGGTTCAAAATTTATTTTTTTTAAATGTTTTATTAGAACTTTTGTTTTAATATTTTTGCTTGTATTATGCTAGTTTTATTTTCTAAATTAAAAACTTGATAATGATACATATTATATATCCACATCGAAGGATCTATGGTCGCATAGAAACACTACCAAACTATAGATATTATGTATTTATAGCTTTTTAACTAATAAACATGTATTTGTTTGTTTTTTTTTCTTAATGTGATTCTATTAAGCAGCACGTACTGTAATTTAAAAACAATACATACATACTAAAACAGCAGAAAACAAAAATCAACAATCGTTTTTGACTAAAAAAATTAAAACTATTACTAAATCAAAGATCTAAACAGCAACTAACAAAGAAAGAAGAAAAGTTAAATAATAGATTTTCATTGATGAATCTAATATAAAAAAATAATTGTCAGTCTAAGAACGGCAACCCCAGGCTGGCTGGGTACAAAAACTATAAATAAAAACAATTACCTAAATACAGATGCGTACAAAGAATAAAAGTTAATTTGAAATGAAGCAGTCGCATATTTATGTAAAACGAATTAAATATGAACATTGGAACAAGTTTCCCAACCCGACTAGAAATAAATTTTCACGGCTTACAAAAACAAACATGCTGTAAAAAACACAAAAAAACCTGGTGTAGTCACCATACGACTTTCCCATAAGGAATGATCAAGGAATGTCTACATATTTGTTAAGGATATGTTGTTACAAAATCACTTTAAAGTGATATGTACACGTTTGTATTGATTTTCTAGCATGCTATAATTTTTTTGAAATTTTTCTCTTCGATTTTATTAAATATATAACCGAAATAGGGTAAATTTAGCTTATGTTGTCATATTGACTAACCCCTTTGCGCCTCAATGTTGCTTTTCCTTTTCGTATATCAGTAAAAATGATTATTTTTAACGTATCTGGCTTTCCCTTCAAGATATGGATTTTTTTCTAAAAAAACTCATCGCGGGCAAGATTCGAACCTAGATTATATTTGTGAATTCATTTTAAATTATAAATAAAATATTTAATAAATTGTTAATGTTACAATTTTTTTTTTTGAATAAATTGTTAGGAAAAGTTATCTCTATAAAAAACTATAAAAATAATTCGACTAATTTACATACGTACAAAATTATATAAGAAAAACTGTTAATAATGGCGCATACACCCGCTTCCGGATTCTTTATCAGACCAATATTTTGATAGAACCGAGAGAATATGAAAAACCAGCTCCATACCAAATTTTAATTGACTAGGACTTTTGGCTCGAGAGTTATCGTGGGTACATCCAAAGATAATGTATGGGAGATGCAGCACTCCGTTTATAAACAAGTCACAAAAATATAGAAAAAAATGTTATATGTATCTTGCTTTCTCTTCAAGATATGAAATTAAAAAAAAATTGTCGCAGGTAGGATTTGAACCTAGATTATATATGAAATTCACTTTAAATTATAAATCAAATATCTAATAAACTGTTAATGTTAGAAAAACAATGTATTTGAATAAATTGTTAGGAAGAATTATCTCTATAAGAAACTGCAAAATAATTAGAATAGTTTACATACCTACAAAATTATATAAAAAAAACTGTTAAAAATGACGGATACACCCACTTTCTGTTTTTTTTATCAGAACCATCTTTTGATAGGAACCGAGAGAATATGAAAAGCCAGCTACATACCAAATTTCAAGTTACTAGGACTTTTGGTTCGAGAGTTATCGAGGGTACTTCGTTACACACAGACACCTAAAATGTTATTGTCAAAAATACATTTTTCTGATTCAAGGAAACGTAAAATTATGCAAAAAGATTTTTTTTTAAATTGCCATTCCTTATAAGAAAGTAAAAATAATGAACTAATTGAATGTATCCAAACTTAAAAAATACTGAATATTATTTCACTTAACAGATCTGTTAAAAAAACATAAAGAAAATAGAACTGAATCCACGAGAAATAGTGGCCAACCAAAATGTAGCAATAGAGTAAAGAGAAATAGAAAAAACAGAAAACTAGACATTCACAGAACAATTTACGAAGTTGATTCAAAAGTTTATAAAAATTAAAAAATTTGTAGAATTCGTTTCTAAAAAACTAAATAATAAGATATTACACAAGAAAAAAAACTTATATTAGCATATAGGAGTAAAAAAATACTAAATACAACAAAAACAATGCAATTGATATAAAAAAAAAACTACAAATAGAATCATTTTAAACAGAATTTTATTTGATCAAAAAAAACATGCAAATAAAGATATACCGACAAAAGAACAAGTATTAAGACTATAAATAAGTAACTGATTTATGGTAAATACAAGAAAATTCGATCGATAGCAGAAGGCAACTTGTTAGGGCGATTCTTTCTTTATTCTACAAATCCAAATCATACTCTGGTCCGTAAAGAAAACATTAGCGTCGTCAACATAAGCCAACATCTCCAATGAAATAGAGGCCAAAGAATCTGCTGTAGCTTACACGACAAAGACGGAAGATAAGAGAGACAGCGTTTATACGTTGCGTTTTGAGAAAATAAGGGGTACTTTCAAAGTGATATTGCCGACATAAAATGCAATGCTCGTCTTAGTGCTAATGCAGATTTGTTAATAAAGGTTAAATGTAAGTCGCTTGATTATTTTTATTTAATAATTTCAACAGAAGGCATTGAAAACAAATGTGAATTTTAATTTGTTTTTGTCGTATTTTTGTGATTTTTTGTAGAAATAACTATCACTTTTGTGGTCAAGTCAAGCAATTAGCGACCTTCAGTTATACTTAGCATACATGTGTTTTTGTTCCCATTAGATTTGATGATTTGGTTTTGCTGTAAAGTCTATCAAAAATGGGGATAATTTTGCCCAGTTTTACATTAGAAAGATCCCCTTAATTGTTAATTAATATTGTTCATAAATGATTTAGAAACTATTGATTTTAGTTACAAGAAATACTTGTATAGTCAGTTTGCAACAACGAAAAATATTTAATATGTATTCATATAAGTGCAATTTTAATATTTATGTACTATCAAAAAAGAAATAATCATAAAAAAACAAAATAAAACAAAAACTATTAAAACTTATTTAAGATGCCACTGATAGCTTGTTGCTTTAACTTATTCTTATAACCTATTTAAATCTTGTAATATTATATACACTGAAGTGAGTTATTAAAATCAATATTTAGAACGTCAAAAGTTCATAATCTGCATAATTGTTTACACATCTCAAAACAGCTCCTACATACATTTGCATAATTTAAAATATGACGCCTGTATTTCAGAAAGTGTTCTACATTGAAAAAATACCTATTTTAATTATTAAAAAAAATCACACATTAGTGTTAACTACGTATATGCTTTATTCAACGAGTTTTGGAGTATTTAAATTAAAGTGTATTTATCAAAAAATAGAATCTTGTTATTGGTATGTTTAATTGTATATAGCAATTACTTTGAACTATTTTTTAAATCGTTTACTAAGTAAAATGATTTAAATTAGCGTTTTCTAAAGTAAGGTTATGTTGTTAGTAAGTCATGTATTATAAAACAATTTTCTCTGTTTTTGTTTAACTAGTGAAATTTCAAATATTTAATTTACGTAGAATACATCTTGCAAAACCTTGTAACGTGTTCACTTAGGTTAAAAATAAATAGTTTAATATTTAATTTTGCTGCACTATTTTTACACAAGGAAAAACTTTTTAAATTTTTATATTTGGAAAATGTAGTTTGGATTTAGTATTAAAAATATAAAATGTTATAATTTTGTTTATTTAATAATCTAAATTTGTAAATATTTATAATTTTAATATGTTGTTTTGTTTTAATTGTTTATGTTTATTTTAATATATATTATTAAAATTACCTAATCGTAGAATTACTCCTATTGATGCTTTTTTGTGACAATAATTTTGGCTTTGTTTCCTAAAATATTTACGATTCGCATTTCACTAATAACCCGTTTCTGCCTCCACTAAGGAAATGGACATCTATCTTTTTATTATGTCTTATAGGTAATTTTTATCTGTAACACGTTTAACATTTTTGTTTTAATTTATTATTATTTCTTAAAATGTTGTGTATTGTCACTCAATGTTAAAATAAAGTAATTTTAATAAAATTTACCAATAAAATATATATATTATGTTACATTAGTTACTAAATCTATGCATTTTAAAATGTCAAAAAAGCAGAGGAACTCAGAGTTGTTTTTCTTTACATGAAACACCTTGTGAATTATTTGATTTCTGAATTTTACGTGTAATGCTAAGACTTATTTATTAAAGTTTTATATATTTAAAATTCATGTTTTTTTTTAATAATTAGCATTTTATTAAAAAAAATCACGTTTACAAGTGTCACTTTTTTATTATGTATTAACACGTATTTTGATAGAAAAACTGTACAGAGTTAAAGAGAAGAATTAGTTTAAACTTATGCGCAGTATAAAAAACTATATAAAAGTTACAGGATGTTTAGAATATACATAAGTGTAAACCTGTGAAAGCTTGAAAATTCAAAAGTATCACTTTTTTTAAACGAAACACCCTTAAAATTTTTGTTTGTGTGTATATTTACATCATGTGTGTATATTTACATCATATTTTACATCATAATCGACCGTAAATTTTACTTTTATGGCCTAGGCTGGTAAAATATAGTAGAATTTTATAACTAGAAGTTGGCACTAATAATCGTTAATTGATTAAAGATCTGTCAATCTGTCAGATTTATTAACAGACATTATTATCTGTGTTATTGTTTAGAATAACACAAAATTTCTTTAAACAAATATAACAAATTTGCTTATATCTTACAATTGCTAAAAACAACAATACTTTTATTTTTATATAAGTTAAATTGTAATAATACTGTGTAATTGTCAAAAACAATTAAATTTTGTCATTCAGGTTTCAGTTTTATCAGCACGTGTTATTAAATTTTATTAAGTATTAATACTTACATAACTGTTTTTAATAAATTTATACCATAAAGGTCTACACAAAAAATTTTGTGTATCACACGTCCTAAGAGTATTCTGCGAGTATTCGCAATATGCTCATACTTACAAAATAGCACTTTCTAGACTAGTGATACAAATACCTAACTATTGTTAAAAAAATTGAAGAATTCTCAACTTTTGTTAAATATGTTCTATAATACATCTTATTGTTTTTTAGTTATCTTTTTTTCTGTTTTATTGAATATATTTCTTGTTATTAATCGTAGTAGACATAAAAACAATTGTCAACATTGTGAATCACATCAATAAATTTATGGTTAGGTAAAGTAATATATTATTTATTTAATAAACACACATCTTTTTGCAAACTTAACTGAGTACCAAAATGTAACTTGCTTGCGCCACTGATTTATATTAGTTTCAAATTTCTATTAAGCGCAGTCGCGCGTGTTTTTAGTTTGATAAGGTTTTTAAGAATATACATTCGCTGTACAAGTGCAGAATAATAAAGTTACGTTATTTAAGATTCTACAATTTGCAAAAGATTGAAACTCAAAAAAGTAATCTATCCATAACCATATTTATAATTGATTTTCATGACTGCTACGAATAATAACTAATAATATAATTAAAATATATAAGAAAAACAGAGAAATCTAAATAGCTTAAAAACAACAAGATATAGGTAGTAAAACATGTTTAACGAAGGTTGGAAATTTTTAATTGTCTTTAACATAACATGAAAATATACACGATGTTTTCTTTGAAAAAAAGATCTTAAATTACAAGTTTACTCGATTTAAACTTCTATTTTAAACATTCTACAGCTTTTATTTCTATTATTTTTTAAACAAAACATAAAAACTTAGTCTACCTTTAATCCAAATGTTTACTTAGCAAAATACAGGTTACTACGTAATTATAAACTGACACATGTAAATGTAACGTTTTGAATAAAATTATAACTATTTCAAAAACCATAAATTATAGATATATTAAACTTATAATCAAAAAATCTTAAAATTATATTAATAATACACAAACAACAATTTTGCACTGCTCGGTTTTTTGACACAAACTGTATGCTTCACAAGAATTTAAAAAGGCGCACACTTAGTAACCATATAATATAATATATACATTTTATTAGTAAAGTTTACCCACAAAGGACGAACTTCCTTTATTCTATCGTTGACTCACTCGGTAGTTCAAGGCGTTAATTTTTTAATTACATTGACTATTAGCTTTTAGATAATAATGCACTACAAAATAACTAAGCCATCGGTACAAACCAATAGCACTTTATCGTATTTTTTACCGGAAGGCTACAATAAATTTAATTTATTAAGAAAAAACATTACATTTGTAAAATGGTTAATTTTTTGTAACGCATTCAATTAAAACAAATAAGATTGTCGCTGTTTTTTTGTTAGAGAAACAACCAAAATTGCAATGCATTGTCCATACGCATTTATATTTTAGCCAGCGCAACTGAAATACTGCTGTTGTTTATTTTGCTTTTTTTCATCATTATTCTTTCTGTATACTTTTACTTTTTATAGTTAACTTTAGATAGTAAAATTACACTATAAGATGGCTCTGCCATCAAACACTTTTGAATCGTTACTTGGTCATACTTAAATATAAGCTATGAAGGGCGTCAATACAATTGTGGGAACTACGTTAGAGTGTATCTCCTATTGCTGATGAGTCCCAAAAGGGCAAAACGGCCGTCCAATAGTTCACTCTAAATGCGTTTGCACAATTGCATTGACATTGCTTACCCCCAATGTCCTTTTACGTTGTGGTTTTATCCCGACGAATTATTCAAAGCTGATATTGAATTTCGCGGGTGTTAAACTAATTCAACGTGTTTTCCGTCGTTTATAACTATTTATAGTTAACTTTAGATACATAGTTAAACTACACTATGAGATGGCTCTACCATCAAACACTTTTGAATTAATAATTTATGTTTAAATATGTAATATGTATTCCTTTTTATTATAAAAACTATTAATATATAATATATTTGTTAATTTAATTATAGAAAAGATGTATTATTATTATTATTTAAATACTGACATTTTGAATTATTTAAATCTTGACTAGAATAAACGCAATAAAGTGAAAAGCTTATTAATAATCCATATAAATTAAGATAAAAATATTTAAATAAGTATAATTGTGATGGGAGATATATAATTGGCTATTTCGCAAATTAACTAAATGGCTGTTGACAAAAAAAAATATGATAAACAGCACATAATGTAAATGATAATAATATTTTTAAACGTGGCGCATCATTTAATTTTGTCTTGTGCTACATTATATCTTCTAGAAATTATAATTAATATTCTGTATACTGCAATGCACAAGAAAAGTATTTAGTAACTTTAACCAAAATAAAACTTTTGATTTGGTTATGTTCTACGGTTTCTTGTATTTTTTTGTGATCTTTAAAAAACGTTTGAACGTTGAAAGGGACACTAACAAATATTGTTTTGCTAAACTAATTAAATTATTTACTAATTTTTTATTTTTTGCATATTGACGTAAATTTATAGTCAAAGCATGAAGTAGAATAACAAAACAATATAAATAATATAATTAAAATGTTAAAACTCAAGAAAGTACAAAAATTAAAAGAAAAACTATATTACAAGTAAAACGGTAAAAATCTGTAAATTTTGCAACTATAATAATAAAAAATTTCCAAATTTATGTTTTTATTTGATTATTGTCAAGGTCATTTTTACTGCGGATAAATAAAATATTTTTCTTAATTAGCAATTACTTTAACGAGATCTAACATTGAAATTTAAAGTAATGTAATAAAAGTTGTATATAATTTAAGACTATGTTTAACTTTAAAAATGTTTAATGCGTTGAATAAAAAAGTACACAAATACAGTTGGGACGGTGAATCTTTGTAATTATGGTCACCAAAACATTCGCGTGTATCAAGATTTAAAATTGAAGTCATAATTATATATCATTTTTAATTTAAAAGGAAATTAAGATTATATAGAAGATTTGATAAGATAGATAAAACGTTTGTCAAAACTTTTTATCGATAAAATTTAGCTTTTCACGATGACAAATGATTTTGCAGACTTATTTTATGAAAGTAAGTAGGTACCAAATATTAAAATAAAGATTTAAAAAAATTATTAATTATGTAAACAGATATCAAAAACATGAATGTTTAAATTTCTCATTACACTAATTTAGAATCAGAGCTTGAATCATCATTAAAATTAATAATTATAAGTTCAATCCCAAAATCGGTAAAAGCTGGTTTACGGTGATGTCATTTCAATTGCCATTTCTGTATGCTTAATCCACTTTTTCCACAAATCGTTTTACTTGTGCCACTAAACCATCTTTACTATTGTGCTGATTATAATAAGATTGATACTTCGACCCATTTTCTCGAAATATTCGTCAACATATAACATACGCTAACTTTTGTTTAATTTTGTGATTTACAGTAATTTTCAATATAATTGATATTGTCATGTTCTGACCAATCGATAATTTCTGATTTTTTCCATGAACTAGTAGATTGCTTTTATAGAAGTACGCTGTGATACGGTAAATAATTAACGATGGTTTTTTTAAGTTTTGAATTAACTTCTGTTTTATCCAAGTCATATCGTAATCCATTTTACTGTGATAATCTAAAATATTTGATTTTGAATGAAAAATTCACAGATATCGCAAATCTTGCAATTATCGGAAGAACAAACACAATATTATCTACGTAATATAATGAATGAAATGAATGAAAAATAAAAAAACACAAATAACTAGTATTCTAGGTACATAGTAAACGAGAATAGTCGTATGATAATTCACCAATTGTTTGTATTTAACATTTGCCCATGAAATTCCTGAGAATTGTTTTCGATAACCTCTTCATTGCTGAAAGATGATGAATCAGCAACACCAATAACTTATAGAGAGTTTTTTGTAACAACAAATTATGAGCGAACCCATTCATTATCAAGAATTGCTGCACGTTGATAAAACATAGCTTCCAGTGACATATCTAAAGCGAAACCCGATCGCGTTATCTTAAATCCATGCACTTGAACAAACATCATGGCATGTAAATAGGTCGGCGTCACTAGTTTTTTCTATTTTTGTAGTTCAACTTGTTTGCCTTTTATCTCTCCAAGATGAACGGAAATTCTGCTTGGCATTGAATTAGTATTAAAAACTTTAAATCTAAACACTCCCAGCTGTTGTTTTCCATTTATAGCTTTAGTAGTATGTAATAGTTTAGTGCGAAATGATTGCAAACTCTAGAGTACATCTTAGTACATCTTTTATAGAAATTTTTTCTAGAGAAGCACAAAAATGAGTATTTTGGGCTAATCTTTTCAAAACGTTAACAAAATGCTCAACAAACTCTGTCATAAGTTTGCGACTTTTTTTATTCCACCAGTAGTCCACTGTTGGCACCAACAATGAGACGCGATGTTTTGGTTGTAAAGCTTTAATGTCGTGAATGACCGTACTTATTTACTTTCTCAAATCGAAGCTTTGTTTAAGCAACAAGTATTAGGAAATATTTGGATTGTGTTGTTAACGCTTAGGTTCTCTTTTCTAAGTGATGTACGGTAAGAAACACGAAGCAAGCAACAAAATCTCAAAACATCGAACTTTATTTGACACATAATATTTTCAAGGTTTTCAAGGTAAAAAGTCACTTTTGCAAAGCTTAAACAATAATATTGCGCTCACAAGCATGTTATGCAAGGAAAGGTCAATAAATTGATATTCACGTTCACTGACTGCCATTTTCTGCTAGACTAGGTACGGTTCAGAGCATTCGGATAAATGTAAAATTTTCTCTAGACAATCAATTTTAGAGCCAAAGTGGAACGTTCAGAAATTTAGCCAGACTTTGATTGAATACGCTTGGATTAAATAAATCATTCAATGATTAAATATTAAATAAACTATTTATATCGTGTAAATCTTGACAATTGTTTCACCACACTCTAATTAATTGACGCGCATTTTTAAAAAACAACAGAACTAATTGATTACTGGATTTTAGTTTTATAGCGGTTTCGCTTTTGGAAATCTATTCAGATAAATAAAGAACAGTAAGTTGTTACGGACGAAATTTTCATTATGTGCGACTGTGTATATTGACTTGAAATTAGATTCCGGTTTGGACGCCGCCTACCGATCTTTTCGCGTGACTGTCATTTACGACGAATTCTTTAACTTGACAGCTGCATAAAATGGCCGGTGGTACTTGCAAATAAATTCCAAAGACCATCCACCGTAATGGGGACCAATTTATAAGGGTACTACGCTTATAACACATTTGAGTCGTCACCGGGTAAGCTAATGGCTGTTATTTATTAAAACTCTGTTGTAATTTCTCGTAATTTAATAGACGTTCCGCCACGTGCTGGCATCTGTTCCTATTCGATAACGATTTATGGAGAATTAATTTCGAACAATAATTTCGTCGGACGAGTATAATCTGATTCATAAGACGTATGGTTAAAATTTAATGTACCGAAGCTAATTAATATTCGACGAGATTCTACTCAGACGGCAGATACCTGCGAAACCACCTGTTTTCGACGGGGTATAACAGCATACGTCAACCGGGTTAGGCTTTATGTACTTTCGTTAACTATAAGTAATCATTTTGTAGATTTTACTTTCGTGAGGAATTGGTTTGACACGACTTGCTATTTAAGAGTGTTTACAAGATTGCTTGCCGGGGAAAGCGCTTTCTTCGTTCGAGTGAAAGTTCCTGTATTAGGGGTAAGTGGTTTTATGTATTTTGTTCGTCGTCAGCAAGGTCGCTCACGAAACTTTTGCTAATATTAATTCCGTAATTATTAATATTGTTGTTTTACCAGTTAGGTAGTAATTTTACTTATTTTGAGTTACGCATGCTGTGTACTACCAACGAGTAATTAACGTTAGTGCTATATTAATTCAGTAATTAGTCTCACTGTTTTATTATCAATAAGGTCGTATTATTACTTCCTTTGTATGCTTCGCCTACGATGTACTACCACGACTTGTTACGATAGGTTAATATTAATGCAGTAATTATTATCACTGTTTGATTGGCAGTAATGCCGTATTACTAATTATTTTGTGTATTTCGCATATTGTATACAAACAATCTTTACTACAAACTATTCTTCGCTATCTATTTCAACGTAATTTACTTATGTATTGTGTGTTGCCGATACTACTGGCATCTCTGTAATGAGAATTCGATATACCTAAACGATTCTAAATTAAAGTTGTTATTGTGGTTATTTGTTCTTTTATGACAACATACCTTCCTCTTTGGCTCGTCGTTAGCTAATAACAAACGTTGACTACTCGAACAGCCGAGTATAGGGTTACGAACCTAACGTCGTGTTACAAGTTTGAACCGTTCTGTCTTAAGCGAGATAGAAAAGTTACATTGGATCAGCTCTGGCGCCCTTAAGCATATTTCCTGTTTCTTTGAACCTCCCCTAATCCCGACTATTGTAAGTTGGCCGTGCAAGGTTCGTAAAACCCAAAAAGCTTGTAACAAAGTATCAATTTTTTACAAGCAAAGATACAAAAATACAGATGATGCACAAATGTCATTATGCTTTAAACTTCGCACGTGTTTATAGTACCCTAATCACATTAGTGTAGTCCAAATGTATGTTTAGTAAGCAATAAATGTGTTTTTTATCCTTTTTCATCTTCAACTTTCACTAATAACTTAATTCATCGATTAAATCTTACCAAATAAAATTACCTAATAGGCTCTATCCTTGTTATAATGTAAAATCATAAATGCTATAACAAGAACGTGCAAGGATTCGCCGGCGCCGCCAGAACTATATGTAAATTTTTTATCAAACTGGTTTAGGTATGTTGACGACGATTTATTGTTCGGTCTCATGGTAATCTTGAATTGTCTAGTTTTCTTGAGTTTCTAAACAACTAACAATCAGATATTAAATTCACTATGAAAATCTCAAATAATACTTGATTGCCATTTCTCGACATTCTTGTGACTTGTAAACCCGACGGATTTTTAGGCCATTTTGTTTATCGTATCTTTATGTTTTGTTTTCTTATCATTATCTTACACAAAAACGTTGTGTTATTGAATCTTTGGTTTATCGCGATTTTTCTATTTGCGAACCGAAACATCTAGACTCGGAACCTTGTTGTATCGGCATTTATACTAATAAGAATACTTAATGGAATTAATATTTATTCTAAATATCTAACTATAACAACTGTTCTACAAGCAAGTTGAATGTTAACTAAACTGGTTTCAAAATTATATATATTCAAAACTTAACAATGTGCGCAACGCGCTTAAACATTAATAATAATAATTTTATTTTATATTCGGTGAATGAACATTCTCCCGGGCGTTGGAAGTATCCGTTCCAACAGAATCTGGTAAAGAGAAATTCACCGGTAATGGACATATTCTGGCAGTAGCCCTAGTTAAAGTTCCGTGGTTAGTTCGGATTTCTACTACTCTTACAACACCATCTTTTCCAGGAAACATATTTATAATGCGCCCCATTTTCCATCGAAGAGGAGGTGTCTTTGGCTCTTTAATTAGTACTAAGTCGCCTACTTGTAACTTTCCTTGAGTAATTTGCCATCTAAATCGCTGTTGTAACTCCACAATATATTCGGATGCCCAGCGGCGCCAAAAATGTTGACGTAGTTGCTCCAATTTTTGCCATTGGTCTAATCTATTGGTAGGAACATCTTCTAGGCTCTGCGCACCCATCACCTCAGAACAAAAATTACGACCTATTAAAAAGTGTGAGGGTGTGAGAGGACAATAATCATTTGGATTAGACGTTAACGGACACAAAGGGCGCGAGTTCAAGATTGCTTCAATTTGAATTAAAAGGGTATTTAATTGCTCATAAGTTAAAAGAGCAGTGCCAATAATTCTTTTCAAATGATACTTGCAGGCTTTAATACCAGCCTCGTGAAGACCGCCAAAATGCGGCGAGTTGGGTGGAATAAATTGCCACTGTATTGATTTTAAATTTAGACTATCTGAAATTGCACTATTATTTATTTTTAAAAATTCTTGTAAATCTTTTAATTCTCGTGCTGCTTTAGTAAAATTAGAAGCATTGTCAGAGATTATTTTATCTGGTATGCCTCTTCGGGACACAAATCGTTTAAATGCGGCTAAAAAATTATCAGTAGTTAAATCTGTTACCAACTCAATATGAATTGCTTTTGAAGCGTGACAAATAAATAAGCAAATATATGATTTAATAGTTTTTGAACCGCGTCCGACTTTGTGTTTTATTAAAATTGGACCTGCGTAGTCTACGGCACAAGTTTTGAAAGGAAACGAAACAGAAATTCGATCTGCAGGTAAATCGCCCATTTTGGCTTGGTACAGTTCGCGTGGTTTAACTTTAAAACAATGAATGCATTTATGTATTACTTTTTTACAAACATTTCTGCCTCTGGTTACCCAATAACGTTCTCAGAAAGCGGCTAAAGTTAAATTTGGTCCTGCATGTAAGGTTAAATAATGTGTATTTTTTATAATTAACTCTGTTACGTGATGAGTGTTTGGCAACAATAACGGATGCTTTTTAGCATATGAAAATTTTGAATTATTTAACCTTCCACCGACTCTTAACAATTCATTTTCATCCAAAAAAGGATCCAACTGTAAAATTTTGCTTTTTTGTGAAACTGAATTGCTATATTTTAACATCTTGATTTCATCATGAAATTCTATACTTTGAATCGTTTTTATTATATAGTCATGTGCATCTTTTAGTTCTTTTAAACTTAAATTTTTTATTGCTCGTTTGTATTTTGTAAGTTTTAAATTGCTTATGAATCGTTTAACAAATGCCACCGTACGTATCAGTCTATTTATGTTTGAAAAACGTTTAAAATCAATTATAGGTATCTGCGTAAATGTTGCAAACGTATTAAATTTTTTCTTAATTTCCGGCAATGAAACGTTGGTTATTTTTGATACAGGCCAGCAATCTTCTGGTAGCGTTAACCATAACGGGCCTGTCCACCATAGATTTGAATTTATTAATTGTGACGGTAAGACACCACGTGAAAGAATATCAGCAGGGTTGTCACGCGTATTAACATGTCGCCACTCGGTTATGTTAAGGTTTTCTTGTAATTCGGCTATACGTGTATTTACAAAAGGCATTAATTTATAAGTGGGCATTTTTAACCAACCCAAAAGAATAGACGAATCTGTCCATATTACGCAACGGCTTATTTTTAAATTAATAGATTTTATAACTTTATCAACTAACCGATTTGCTGTTATTCCACCACACAATTCAAGTTTAGGTACGGTTAATTGTTTTAAGGGAGCTACTTTGCTTTTTGCTGTTAATAAACTTACTAATATTTTATGTCTTTTAATAACGCGCACGTATACGCACGCTCCATAACTTTTTTCTGAAGCATCCGAAAATGCATGCAATTCAATTATACAATCGTTATCAATGTCTATTACTGAACGCGGAATTGTTAATTCATTAAGGACGGGTAGATCTTTTAAAAATGTTTTATATTCTAATATTATGTCATCCGGCAAGCGATCATCCCAAGATATTTGTAATAACCAAAGTTTTTGTATTATTAATTTTACAAAAATAATAACAGGCGCTATCATACCTAACGGGTCAAATAGTTTCGAAATTGACGACAACATTTGTCGTTTTGTTATTGGCACCTGACTAATAACGCTTGTATTAAATGTGAGCGTATCTGTAGCGCTATTCCAAACTAAACCTAACATTTTATGTTCTGAATTAAAATTTAAAACTTTGAATTTATCGGTATCTTTTACATCATTATTTAACTGTTCTAAAACAATTTTACTATTTGATCTAAATTTTCTAAGGGGAAAGCATCCTTTATTTAATACGGCAACAAGACGCTTTGCTTTCTCTACAGTATCAGTTCCGAATAAGAAATCGTCTATATAACAATTATTTTTTATAATGTTTTTTACATCTAAATCATTTGTTTCTTTTGCTAACTCAAATAAACAACGTACGGCTAAAAAGGGTGCAGCTTTAGTACCGAAAACAAGTCGTAGCATTTCATATTCGTTAATATCTTCATTACTATTTTGTCTCCACAAAACTTTTTGTAACTTACGGTCTTGTTCATTAATTAAAATTTGCCTATACATTTTTGTGATATCACCCGAAACAACTATTTTGAAAGTACGAAATTCAATAAGTATAGATAGCAAATCGCGTTGTAAAATGCGTCCATTCAATTGTAAATTATTAAGTGAAAACCCACTATCACTAGGAACACTCATATCGAATACAATTCTAAGTTGCGTTGTTAACGAATCTTTATAAATAACAAAATG
Source organism: Aquatica leii (assembly GCA_035610365.1). NCBI lineage: Eukaryota > Metazoa > Arthropoda > Insecta > Coleoptera > Lampyridae > Aquatica > Aquatica leii. Next base: position 141,220,976 of record CM069432.1, on the reverse strand, counting down.
GGGAACGTAATATTCTTTTTCGTTTTTATTAGATTCTTTTTTTACTAATTGCATATGGTCTAATTCAAGATACTCATTTATAAAGCTACTGTATTTGCGTTTTAAGTCTGGATTTATATTCAATTTTTTTTTCAAGCTTATAAAATCGCGTTTCGGCAATTTTTCGGGAATTTCCTAATTTATTAAGGTCTTCTATTATCGGCAACTTTACTACAAAACGCCCGTCTTGTGTACGATACGTATGTTTTTTAAAATGACTTTCGCATAATAATTCTTTCGGTGTAAATTTATCGTTATTATCGTCAATTGATTCAACTTTCCAAAAACGTTCTAGTTCATCTTTTAGATCGTCATGTTTATTAATCTGCACGAAATTACAGGCAACTAAATGTTTTAAAACGGCATCAGGTAATTTTCCTGAAATAATAAAACCTAACTGTGTTTCTTGAAGAATCGGCAAATTTTTTCCTAACTTAATTTGTTTAGGTAACAAGATATCATAAAATAAATCTACTCCTAATAATACATCGACTTCTCCCGGCTCATAAAATTTTGGATCAGCTAAGTAAAGATTAGCAGGAATATTTAATTTGTCTTTGTTTATTTTAACACTAGGTATTCTATGACTTAAATTATGTTTATCACAAGCACGTCAATAGATTGATTAAATTCATTAAATCGCGAAATTACTTTCAGTTTACACATCTGATTTAAATTTGTAATATTTTGATTAATACCGCAAACGGCTACATTTGTACTTGTAGTTTTTAATTTTAATTTATTACATAAAGATTGAGATATTATTGATATATTACCAGCATCTAAGATGGCCCTGGCGGTACAAATGTTACCATTTTCGGCTTGAAGTTTTATAACTGCTGTAGATAATAAAGTTTGCGAAATAGAATGATATGCAAGTGATAATTGTTTTTCTTCTGAAGTTGAAGGTTCGCTGTTTAACGATATATTTGGTTCCGTAATACTCTCATTTACTGGGACATTTTTTGGTTTATTTAAATTTAAGTGTAGCATACCGTGATGCTTAGGTTTGCAAATACTGCACGGCGGTTTTCGGCATTGATAAGTAAAATGAAACGGCTTGAGGCAGTTTAAACAATAATTTAAGCTTTTTATTTCTTGTGTTCGTTCATGTACGCTTAAGTTTTTAAATTTTGGGCAAATGGTTACGGGATGTTTAGCATTATTACAAATTAAACAATTATTTTCATAAGCGTTAACGAATGATTTTAATGTACGTGGCGTTTCTCGTTTTTGTGCCCCTTGTATAGAATCTAACACGTTAGCTCGCGTATGCAAAAAACTTTTGAATTGTTCTAGATTTGGTATTTCGTCGTTTTTTGATTTTTCCCATTCAATTAATGTTTTTTCATCTAGTTTTTGACTAACGATATAAATAACAAGTGTATCCCACGTTTCTACCGGTTGTTTTAACTGTTTTAGTGCGTATAAATGCTTTGAAAAATCGTCAATTAATTTTCGAATTTTATAGGGATTTTCATTATTAACCTTTTCTAAATTAAATAATGACTTAACATGACTGTTAATTAATAAACCCGAATTATTATAACGTTCACATAACGTTTTATATGCAACTTCATAATTTTGTGAAGATATTTCTAAAGATTTTACCGCTTGATTAGCACTACCAATCAGTGCCATGCGCAAGTAATAATATTTTTGCACATTTGATAGTTTATCGTTACTATGAATTAAACTATTAAATAAATCGCAAAATTGTAACCAATCACGCACATCGCCATTAAATTTAGGTACTTCGATCGTAGGCAACTTTACGATATCAGATTGACCTGGAACGTCAAAGTGACCAGAAGCAGTAGATAATGGGAGGCTAGGAGATCGTACATCTGTTTTCGTAATTCTTTCTAAAATAATTTTAGCTTCGGCTAGTATTTTAAAATAAGTATTTTCAAACTCGATAAACTCATCATCGCTATCGCATGACTTTAGAAATTCTTTGTATAGCGAATCAAAAGAATGTAATCGCGTTTCTAATTCAACACGGTCGATTTCTTGTATTAATGAATTATTAGCACCTTTTTCTTTTAAATTTTGTACAAAACTACTAAAATTTTTTACAGACGCAAGTATGCGTCGTTTATTACTGATAACTAGATCGCAATCTGGTGAACTTTCGTCTTTGTTGTTTTTATTACGGCCCATGGTAAATAATAATTGTTTATAAATGGAAATATAGGAAAGGTACTCACACTTTTAATGGACGTGTTAACGGCGTTTGTTCTTGGCGGTGGCAGACAGCTACCTTTATCTCCTGTATGATAAGTTACTAAACGGCAGGAATCGGCAGAGTTACAGCTACTGAACGGCAGGAATCGACGAATTACGGCTACTTAACGGCAGGAATCGATGAATTACGGCTACTTAACGGCAGGAATCGGCGAAATTACGGCAATTTGACGGCATAAATCGGCTTCTGCACGATAAGAATTGGCAGAATTACAGCAACTTGCTTTACAAAAACGGCAACCAGGTTGATAGTTTTTTCTTCTTCTTCTTTAGTATTCTTAATCAGCATCCGGCTCGCGAAGGACCAAAAAATTGTATCGGCATTTATACTAATAAGAATACTTAATGGAATTAATATTTATTCTAAATATCTAACTATAACAACTGTTCTACAAGCAAGTTGAATGTTAACTAAACTGGTTTCAAAATTATATATATTCAAAACTTAACAATGTGCGCAACGCGCTTAAACATTAATAATAATAATTTTATTTTATATTCGGTGAATGAACACTTGTTGAACTATAATTATATAAAAGTGAATATTTAAATAGTTACTAATTGTCGTCTACATCTACCTGTTTAAATACATAAGGACATTTCTGATTCCAAATCTAATCCGTAATTGGTATTTTTACCTTACATTTATAATTTCACAAATCAAATAGGGAAACTTTTTTGTAAAAATAATATCACCCCTTTATTCAACTCAACAGGTAAAAAATTCATTACACGCATTTCAAAAAATTATCGTTGTATAAAAAAGGCGTGTTGAAAATGTTTTTATCTTAGAATAAGGATAGTTCTTTATTTCTTTTTTTCAATTTAAATATAATTCATGCTTTTAAGATTCTAGAAACAATTTATCATAAAAAAAATAATAAAAAACTTCAAAACTTTTTTTTTGAAATTTTTTAGCAAAATTTTTTTCTAAAACTGTAACATTAATAAATTAATTCGTTTAACATCTTTAATATCTTTCAATAAAACATTAAGTTGGCAACTCCGCAATAGAAGAATTTCTTAGTCCCCGCTATTTTTTTTGGTATGTGACAATAGTATAGTCGTTGCCAAAAAAGAAGATCGTTACGTCATATTCGTATGCATCTGAATTAATGTAAATAATAACTTTAAAATTAATATTTGTTTAAAAACAGTTGTTTTTAATACAATCATTATATATAAATATAATTACGAATTAATTGCATAAATAACTACGTTGATTACACATACGGCGTTTTAAATTAAACTTTAACATGCTTTGTCTGTTTGTTTCTAAATTTTATATAATAGATATAACAGACATTTTGAAATGTAAATAAGCTGTTTATGACAAATTTCAACTAATATCAATTAACGATAAAATCAATTAAGTTATTTATTCACAACACAAACAAACAATGTTATCGTTGTATATAATCGAAGATACCACAGTTTTCTCTTTTCACTCGAATATGTTACGTTTTTTTTTAAATTCGCACGGCAATGATACAAGGATCATCTTTCGTTACAGTGATGCCAACCTGGGGGTTTTCCCCCTAAATTTAGGGGAAAAAATCTATACAGGGAGTTTTTTAGGGAGAAGAATTTTTTGGGGGTATTTTTAGGGATAAAATTTTAATGTGTATTTTTTTTTTAATTGCACTACTCTCCATACTCCATACTTGTATTCAATAAAAGTTTATGAAAAAAATTTGAATTGATCAAATTATACTATTAATGGTTGCTAGATGGTGCTGATGCATATGTCTATATATAAGTCGTAACAGCTGACCGCTGAATTTCTAGTTGTTATTGTTAGTTTAAAGTATTGAAAATTATGTACTTGTGTCGCAGTTGGGGAGTTTTAGTTTGAATTTAGTGGGTTTTGAAATTGCTTTAGGGGGAAAGTTTTCAAACAGTTGGCGACACTGTTTCGTTAAGAGGATTCAGTACCACGTGAATTTTGCAAACCTCAATAAACAGGCCCTTTACGTCTCCATTCTGTATTTTCCCTAAGATATTGATCTGACAACATTGTATTGCATATGGTGTACAAACAAACATTACCTCAACAACGGTTGTAATAACAACCATCGCAAAGAAAATATGTTGCTATAATTGAGAGCAGTTTTTAAGTAGTGGACCACAGTTTTCAGCGTCAGCAAATCAGATGCGTGTGGATATAATCAGTTAATTTACATGACGAACACATTGGTTAAGACTGTTTTGATATCTGAACTCAGTGCAAAAAATGCATCTAATTATGAACCCTGTAGTGGACTACTATGTTAAAAATTCAGGCGCTTAGAAACTATGAGGGCCATGGAGGCTTTTGGCCTCCACAAAAATGATGTAAAAAGTCTAATTTTTATATTCACAACAAAAATTCTATTTTATTTGTTAAGCCCGGATGAATAAAACAAAGTTAACTATGTTGTTAGCTGACGCCGTTGTTAACTAAATTAAATTGTAGTTATTGATTTGGGAATGTCGTCAGTGAAGCAATTGATTTTGGACCAATGACGACGCTTAACGACATGACCACGTTTCGCATGTAAACGAAACATTCTTTAGAATAAAAGCTTATTTTTAACCGATTCTTAGTCGCTGCTACAAAAACACGTTTTTTTTAATAAAGTAACTATATTTAAGAGTAGTTTTCTTTCTTCAGAGGTCACAATCATTGATTCAAAATGCCCATTTTGAAAAAAATTGCGAGCAAAAAAGTGATCATTTAGGATCTTATTTATTTTGTCTGTAATATACCCAAAATTATTGTTGTTATTGGTGGTTGGCCACCCTCCTTTCAAACAAAATTGTGTTTACGGCGCTTTTTTGCTCGCTTCGCTCGCTTGGTGTCTAACACAATAACTTCTGAAAATTATGTATGTACATGCTTGCCACTGGCCCCCACATCTAAAACGTTCTTAGGTAGTTATATAAATTTTTTAATTTTTTAAAATATGACATTAAAAGAGATAGTAAAAAAATAACTCCTGCGCGACATAGATAATGATGTCAACTATGGTTTTGCTACTTAATTAAGTGTTAATTAAAAACAAAAAACTAAAACGATACTAGAACCGTTTTAGCTACAATTTAAGAGAAAAAATATTAGGAGAAAAATGCTAAAAACTAAATGATCGACGAGTGAGAACCATCTTAATCCTCTCTCTAGGTAAATGTATAGAATATTAACATAATTCTCTTTCGAGGTAAATCTAAAAATGTTCATAGTCTAGAGAAATTTTAGCCGAAAAATGCATTAATTTTACAAAAAATGTAATTCGTTTGATAGACAAGAAAAGGAACGCATAAATACAGAAAATGCAAAATGCACTTTGCCGGTCGTTAAATTAATACACAAGTATAAACAGGTATTTAACACCTTCATCGGTAATTAATAACAAATCAGTTGGCTTCATGTATGTACGTTACATGTTATAACGAATGAAACTTACTTAAGGTGTCATTTATAACGTTAAAAACTTAACGAATAATCGTAATTAAAATAATAATAATAATGCACCGTGCTAGCTCTATGAATTTATTAAATATAAACAACACACAAACATTAGAGCGATGAGTCTTATTTCTAATTATATTCAGGACGGGGTATTCTACTCGTACACAAAGATTTACAATTCTAATTTGAAATCTAAATTGGACGCCACAATATTTTTTATATTAAATTTATAACGGGTAAATATTGAAACCAAAAACGAACATATAAACAAATCTTAAAACTAACACTTAATTAGGTTAATTAGGTACATACTTGTATTTGAAGGTTAATTACTTGTTGCTGTTCGTAGCTTCAGCGCATGGGCGTGATCATCACGTGATTTAAATGAATTACGCAATCTTTGGAAATCTTCCGGAATTTACTTTCTATTGTTTTTGTATAATTTGATTTATCTTATCACCTTGGATCGATGATCATTAACCATAACTTCATAAAACGTATTAGGAGAACGTACGTATCATAAATTTTCCATAATCATATCGTACATAAATCGTAATATTCGTATTCAAAAAACGTAACGTAAAACCATCGAAATTGTACGTATCCAAACAAATCAAATCGAACGTATCAACCAGAGTATATCGTACGTACAAAAAAAAGAAAGAAAAAACTAAAACGCAAAATCAAAAGGTTACACAACACGTGTACAGAACAAAGAAATCACTTACCCCTTTCAGATTACGGGTTTCTTTAATTAAACAAAGGCGAATATAAAACGGACGAAAGCGAAAATACAGCGACAAAAGCGGATAATTTTCAATGCATACTACAAAAGCAGATTTCCACAGTTCAAATTTAACATGAGGAAATTTTCTGCACGTTATGCAGGACGTCCGCTTCCTTTGGCAGTTCAACGAAAGATGGGTTAAGACAATATGGCTACGAATCACGCATGAGTAATGTGCATCAGCGATTTGCGCACGCAGAGACTCCAAAAATGTTAAATTAAGCCAGAAGTATTCAATCGAAAAAATGTAAACGTTACAATGTTTCGGTAAAACGTTGAAAATATTTATCTTATAATTTTAAAACTGCATATTTTAAACAATCTTCACTCACACATCTAATGATTTCTCAAAGTACAATTGTCATAAGTTTTCTAGTCTTTAATAAGTTAGCATATTTTTAAACCATCTACCCTAGGCCACATAAAAATAGAATAAATACTATTGATATTACTATGGTATGTCAAACCATATTAATTAATGAATATAAATGATAATAGTGTAAAAGATCAAAATTGGTTTTATTGTAGTTTATTTTAGTAATTTTATTAGTTACAAAAAATGAAATGTACTACAAGATTTCGATTGTTACTCAATTAGATAATTTCACTTGATATAAACTAGACATACATTTTTAAATCACTTATAAATGTAACTATTTGTACAGTTGACTTGAGTAAACAAAATTTCTGGAGAGGCATGGCTGGTGTCACTTTAATTCTAAAGATACACTCAAAAGTATTTTAGTAGAAAATTCAAATTATTCTTAAGTTGCCCGTGTAGATAATCATCAGATCTTGTTGTAGTTTGAGTTATTTCAGAATAAAACATTTTATGGTTTTAATATTATCAAAATATGTTGTAATTACACCTTTACTTTTCTAAAAAATTAGGTAAGGCATTACAAAATGTAATAATTACAGATTTCTAAAAGTAATTCTAAAAATTACGTATTTACATCGAAAAACACTATTATAAATAAAATCAATCACCGTCATTTTTATCTTCTAAATTACAAATTTTATTGTCAGATCAACCAGTGTTCAACATAACTGACAGGTTTTTCACAGTTACATCCAGCAGCTAGATCATCACGTTAGTAATTCACATGTTAACGATGTTTGTTCCAGTCCGATGCAGGTATCTCAGAAAATGATTTTTTCACTAAGCCCTCTATCTTCAGACCACTCTGTGTAACATTATTCATAGCGATCTTATGTTTTGTTAAACTCCATGCCAACCCAATCGGGTTTAAGTCGTAGTGGTAAGATGACAAACGTAACACCATATGCCCGTATTTTTTAAGGAGTTTCCTTACACAATATGTTTTCGTATAATTAAATTATTTCAATAACACTTTACGTATTTCATTTGTTGTCATTACTCCATTATTTTCAAGCCATTGTGAAATACTGTTTTTTCTTCAAGGGAGCTCTTAAAATTCTATTACTGCTAGTCATCGTTTCACTCCGGATTTTTTTATAAATGTGGTTGATTTGATCGTTGCTACAACAGCTAGTTCGGTTGCCTTCTCTAAAAGGAAAGTTTATCGTAAAACATTTTTAATAATGTTTCTGGCTTCGAAATAAACAATTTTCTTCGATTTTGATACCATGTTGATAAATAACAGCTGAAACAATACAGAAAGTAAATAATATAAAAATTAGTTATTGTTTGTAGGATTAACACTGAAATTAAATACAAATTTTAAAGTAATGAATCAAACTATACTACAAAGGTTATAATTAAAAAATGTTTATAAATACACTTACTTTGTTCAAGTAACAGCGTTTAAAAGAGTCTTGATGAAAACTAATTGAATAACGACGACTTTTTCAGTAAAACAGCAAGAAAAGATGTAAACAAACTCAAGGCAATCAAGGAAATTTGATTGTAATTTAATTTTTCTAGCTTATAGTACTTGCTAATTGTAAAACAATTACCGCTTTTAAATTTTTAAAGTTAGTTCACATATTTTCCGTTGACTTTGTTTATTTAGGCGCTCTGTAACAATGAAAAGTATGTTATTTAAATTCATGTCGTCCATAAAATGAAAGAGCATAATCAGCAGAAATCAAGCTATTTTTAATGAAATACAATACTTTACTAGAACTTGACACAAGTCAATTTGAAGTTTGAAAACACCCAAATTAAATTGTCACTAAAAATGCTGTGCCAATAATGTTATTAACGAAAATAATCTTTCAGTCCTAACAATCATTGTCAACTATTTCAACGCAATGTTACCAGATCGTATTAGTTGAAATTACTTGCTTTATTATAGGTGGCAGCATATTATTTAAATTTACCGAGAATCACTTTTACGCAAAAACCAAGAAAATTTAAAATTTTTTGTTTTCACTAAATGTGTTTATTTTATTTCAAAGAATTCTGCAACTCTTGTAAAATATATGTATATGCTTCTTGTAAAAAAAAATCTTTTTTGTTTTCAAATTTATGAAGCAATTTTTTATGGTACCGTGAATAGTCAAATTCATTTAGAGTTTTTGCAAATTCACTTGCTTCGATTACTTAAAACTATTTCACAAAATATGAATATGATGGTGCTCTTGTTTACCACATTGGTCCTAGCCTACCATCATTTTATTGCTGCATTCCCACATAGGTAGAACAGAAGAAGCGGTCCAATTGAATGGACTCCACAATCACCTTACTTGTCCAAAATTGACTGTTTTTATAGAGTGACGTTATGTATATAGTTTATTGAACACTATCCACTACTAGAAATGATATGAAAAATAGAATTATACAAAATTTCTATAATATTCAACCCAACATTGAAAAATGTTAGTGTTTCTCTTGAAAATCGAATTCAGAGATGTAACAATTTTAGTGGGGGCTATTTTGAAAATGGTTAATAATTTAAAAATATTTAATTCTCTTTGTTCTCATTAGAATTATTGTTTGTCCCTGTTAATTATTTTGTACCATGTAATTTTTTTTGTTTCTTATTTTTTTTACTTGTATTAAATGTGACGTGATTTATTTTTAGAAAAAAGCTTAATTTATTACCAACAAATAATCTAATATTAATAGCTGTCAAAAAGTATACTTTTATACATAATCTTATTTAATTATAAAGTAAACTTAAAAAAATATTTTAAAACGCATTAATATACAAGATGTTTCATTTATAAAAATTAAGTTTTTTGTTCTATGCATTAGAAGATAATTTTAATATGTAAAAGTTTAACGATCTTACAACTTTTGTAACTTTTTTTTAAATATTTTATTTATATTTTATTTTGACACACTATTGCAGAGACGTGGAAATATGTTTAGAGAAGAATTATAAAATAATTAAAATATTTTAGATTTAGATAGGCCAAGTAGATTTATTTTTTAATTCATTACAATAATAGTTTGGACATACTGGGTCCGTGTGAAAAATGAGGTTTTGACTGTTCTTTAATTATCTCATTGAAATTTGGCTTCAAGTTACTAAGCGTAATTCGTAAAACGTAGTCCAGATGTTCGTCGGTCATCTTATTCCTCAATTTGCTTTTACAGAGATTCATTTTTTAAAACATCTGTTTTATCAAATTGGGGAATTGAGCTTTTGATAAACCTTTGTAGAAATCGAGTCTTGATGAATTTTTAAGCAGCTGCTTCAACGTATCGTTGCATTGTAACTCAATTACTTCGAGTTGGTAGTCGGCTTCGATCTCCTCGCAATTTACGGCGAATGCCAAAGAAAATATTGGTAAGTCACTTTGCATCTTTTTAAAATATTCAAATCTTATGTTGAGTTCGTTTTCTAATTGATTTAGTTGGCTAACATAAAAATGTACTTTTTCAATGGTCAATTCAGCAACTGTCTGTAGCTTAAGTAACTAGGTGAGATTTATCTGTAATATTTGTGTCAAAAACAAATCTAGCTTTAATTTGAACGTTTTTATTTGGACCCACAGCTAATCAAGAAGTATAGTTTTGCTTTAGAGGTTTTTATTTAATTTAAACAGGTCTCCAAAGAAATCAGTAAAAAATGCTAAACCTAAAATTCATTGTGAATCTCCAAGCATTTTTAAATTAATTTCCTTTCATAGAATTCACGCTGGTTAATTCTTCAATAATAATAAATTTGTCGTCAACACCTCGCACAAAAATAATAGTATTGAGCGGTATCTAATATATCTGTATTTTCGTCCACTGTTATTGAAAAGGTCACAAAGTTTTCAATTATTTTTTTGTTGAGATGTTATGTTTTCGGTAACTTGCCTTAGTCACATTTGTCGCAGCAGCAACCTGTTACCGACATACATTTTGCTGGCTTCAGATCTATTTTGACAATGATTCAATTTTGGATTGAATCTTTTCTTCACTAAGAAAAGCATAAATCGAAGAACCATGTTTAGTTTTCAGCATATAGGTTAAAAGGTCATGGGTGAATAAAACCACGCTTCTTTGTTATCTGATGTAAACAACTCGATGTGATGCAATTTTCGATTTTATTCTACCTATGATATAAAGTATATATTGAAACTTCTATAATCAGCGGCAATGTTTGTCACAGAGCTTTGCTAGATAATGTATACCTACCTAATTTGTTTATCGAGTGCTGTATTTATGTATAATTTAAACTAATTAGAAACTTTTGTTTAGAGTTACAATAGTTAGGTTATAAGACTTTTACTTGTTACGTTATAATTAATATCAATCAATCAAATTTAGTAAATTGCAAAATTTTTTCTACAAATATTTACTGCTTTGTAAAAAGTGTTTATAAATTTACAAGTCAAATAAAGTTATGTAGTATATGAACTTACATGTAATTCCATCATTAATGAACACATTATGTAAAATGCTTAACCATATACATATACTTACTTTTAACTATTCTTTGTAGCATCTGTGACCTACTCAGATAAAAATAACCGCTTATCGAAATGTATTGGGTCATTATAAAGTAAAGAATATATTAACTTATTATATATTACTTTCGTCGATTTTTATTTAATACTTATATTAACGAATAAAATCAAATAGGATATCTTACTGTACGATTTTTCTAACCAATGAAATTGACAAAAAGAATTAAAATGTTTTATAAGGTTATATAGAATTTATTAATTGACGTTTTTAAATAAAAAATTAATCAAAAAATTATAAAAAAATGCAAACATTAATAATATACGATCAATAACAAAACTTAAAAATGAACTCGTAATCGGTAATTAATCGTCTTGACGATACTAAAGATCTGGCTCGCTACGCTCGTTTACACGTTAAAAAGTCTCAATTATTAAATGCCAATATTGTTGGTTAAATAACAATTGGCATACAAATTAATAACAAAAAGTAAATTATACCCAGTTGCTTAAATTTCTGATATCAAACACTGCTTACCGCAAATGCTTGATATGGTTACCATTTTGTTGTTGTAAAATACTTGACAAAAAGTATGTTTAGGTATAGTAATATCGCATGCCAAAAAATTTTAAATTAAAAAAAATATATTAGTTATTATACAACATTACTACAAAAGCTACATTTTAAAAAAGATTACAGATAGAACAGGACAAGACGTGTCTATAGACTTAGGTATCTTTCAAAACTAAACCAATAAGAATAACAAACATTTTATTTAAAAAAATTATTAAAATTTTTTTTATAATAGTTAATGAAGATTTGTCTGCCTGAATCAAGATGAAATATCCTTTAGTCTCTTATTGAAAATTAGCCTCATTATGTAATCTATAATTCTTGAATTATGGCTTGTGTATCACTAATTACTTCATTTCATTAATCCTTAAATTTTCCTGTAATTACATGAAGGTACATGTAATTCGTCAATTGCGTAAATATAATCTGAATACATATTTTATTAACTAATTAAAGTCATAAGCGTTTTTATAAGAAGTTTTACATTCTACATATTTACTTATAAACGCTTATAATGTCAAGCAAATATTTGTAAAAGTTTTTTAGTAGGTGTTTACGAAATGCAATACTAAAAAGAAGAATGCATAAGTATAAATCGCAGCTGACTATTTCCGTAGCGTGTCAAAACTACTCGCGGCAAACGGTATCTGCGTCATACTGTTCTGGTGTCAAAGCGTTCTGCGACAAAAAGCCCGCGTCAAAAAGTGCGCTTCAAAACGTCGTTGCCTGATAAATGTAGCACCGACATTATATTTCTGGCGTGTTTTCTTTATTCTTTCAAAAAATAATACAATTTTATAAAGAGCAACACAAAAAAATGTACGTTACTCTCGTCAAAAATTTCATAAAATAACTCACTCACATGTAACGCTCGGCATTGCGGCCTCGTGTCGCATTAATCCCATTTCACATGAAACGTACGGTACGCGCTACGCTCTACGCTTGAAAATAGGTTTACATTATACGAGATACAAGGTTTCACATGCTCAGCCCTCGCGCTCCGCGTATCTACGCGGCGCGTGATGGCATAGCATCTATACAATCGTTTCACATGCTACGCCGCGCGTTTAACTGATAACAAATTCAGGCTTGCCATGTGTACCCTTTTTCTCTTCTGCATTTGCTTTCCACAAGACGATAAACGGTACGGCAATGGCAACAACGTTTACGTTCATTTTTTCAAATCAATTTTATTACTGATCCATGTGAAAAGATTTAAACGTTTTACGCTCTACGTCAAGCGTAGGGCGTAGCGCGTATCGTACGATTCATGTGAAACAAGACTTAACGTTCGTTATGCTATGATGTACTTTCGACGCCTGTTACGCAAATTACTATATTTTGCTTTCGGGTTTTATTGTTCAGCTTAAGACTTTATTAAAAAGTCAGTTGTTATAACAAATATTAAGTAAGTAGTATAATAGTACTTGTAATTTTAATTCGATTTTTTAGATCTCTCGCTTAGATGACTTTTATCTACATAGTGTACACGAAATAGTCACTTTTGCTCCTGATAATTAAAATAGAAATTAGTTTTAATTTATAAATGACGTTAGTCTTAGATTAGCTAAAATAAAAATAAATGTTATTGTAGAATTCTAGTTTCAACAGGTTACTTTTGTATTACAATTTTTCATTCTGGATAATTTCCGTAAGGTCGATTTCTCTCAAGCTGAGCTTTTGTCGTACGTTAGAGTGAACATCTTCAGAGCCTGAAATAAACTGATTGATTGCGCATTAAAACCCTGTTTTTATAGACTGATCTCCAATTAATCCAACTAGTTTCCAAATTTCCAGTCGAGAAAAACTAGAATTTCGATTAATATTAAAAAGGTTTTTAATAATCAAATAGATTCCCTAATCTTTTTATTGAATGTTTTTTAATACAAGTACATACGTGTCTACTCGTTTTCCAATATATGTACGCTCACAGAGCAAGAAATGTTATAAAAGCTGTCAGTTTGAAAAGCGATAGCGTCTTTCGCTAAATGTAAGAACTGTCCTTATTTAAGAAATGATAATGTTGTGTAGTCGTAATTACTAGAGGTGTCTTATAACTCATCGGTAAGCAACGTAAAGTTTAAGATTTTTAAAACGTATGCTTTTAATGGCTAGCATGCGTATAATAAGTGAGATAGTAAACAGTTACTTAATAGTCATAATAATTTGTATTTTTCTTTTAAGTAATTGCATATATAAAGTTAAAACTTAACAAACACCAAATATCGAAAGAAAGTATTACTGAAAGGAATTTCAAAACAATGATTAATTTAATCAAAATATTGCAACTTTCATATATTGTGTAGGTTACAAATATGTGATTTGACCTAATTAAAGAGCATAGCTATCAAATGAATACTTAAAAGTTAATGTACTGCGGCTCTATCCTGTGTATTTTTTTAATCTCAAGCTAGGTTTAAAATATAGATAGTTATACTACTATTTGTATTACAGAATAAAATTAAAAAATGATTTAATATTTAACATATATTGTATTACATTAAGATCATTTGTCTAAAGAATTCACTACTAATAATTTATGGGAAATCTAAAAAAATTACTTAAATATATATCGTTTCTGTACTTACATTTGGGTTTTAAATAAAATGTGAATTAATCAGGTACAAGTACATTATTAAAGAAAGACAGGACATTAAAACTAATCACAATTTCAGTATTTAGGTTTTAAATAAAAATTGAACTTTTAAACAAAATTCCCAAAATTGAGTATATATATCGTGTAAAAATTTTAATAAACTTGCAGGATGCTTAGATTTGGAAATTTGAAAAAATCTGCTTTAAACTTTTAAACTCCAAATTTAGAATGCGCGCCTGCAGACTTTGGTGTTTATGCGCACGGCCAAGTCACGCACGCAGTATGCAAAACGGCGACCATGCAACAAAAAGTGTTTTGATTCCAACCACTTTGTATTCCAACAAGGTGAAGCTCCGCCTAACTGGTATAATAAAGTGCGTCGGTATACGAGAAACGATAATCCGTTGTGTTGAAGCAGATTGGGCATTGTTATCGTGGCTTCCTAATTCCTCAGATATTACAGCGTGCGATTATGTTTTTTTTAAATATACTAAAGATAAGGTTCTTGTATCACTACTACTTACTGTTGTATCCAAGCGATTAGTAGCGTTATCCGCTTTAGAGGTGTGCGGTGGCACTGTTGCTCTTTCGGTCTTACAAATGTTCAATACGTAAATAAATTCCTTAAAAGGTATTCACATTACAAGTGCAATTTTATAGCCAAAATAATATTTTAAATTTACGGTACTTTGAATTGTTATACGCACACGTGTTTAATAGTGCTGCTGTTATATCAGTACAATACACTACAGTATCGACGAGACACATTGCAGAAGGTATCAGCTAGGCTGAACTATCGTTTAAACGTCTGTCGTGTGACTCAAAGAACCCACATTAAACATTTTTAGTAAGATGCGCACAAATTTGACTATTTTCTCTGTCAATCATATGTGATTTACTATTCTATATGTAATACTTTCTGAAATTTAGCTTTGTCAAATACAATAATTATTTTGTAGTAACCTTGTATATTATATATGTATAAGAAATGAAAGAATTTCAGTTGTCTTAAAAATTGACCACATTGCTATTCGTTCATCTTTTTAAAAAAACATTATTAACACAATGCACACACACAAATTGTCATCGTGTTGTTTAAATAACAATTTTTACACTGACTTAAAGAATGAAGCTTATAGTTTACTAAACTTTTAAATTGTTTACAATAGTATGTAGTATAATGAGTAATGAATAGTTACAAATTGTACTATACTTTTTCTACGACTATAATATGTTGAATTATTAATCAGTCAAGTTAAACTTTTTACAAGAACAAATAACGCAAAAAATAAATAACTTAATTTAAAAATTTGTGTTAGTTGGTTTATTGACACGTACGTGCCTAGACTGTTTTTATAACTAATCAACGTATAAAAACAAAATTAATATAAGAATAAATTATAATGTACGAATATCAAACATGTGCAGAAGCAACATCGTAGTTCATAAAAGTAATCGATGTTAATAAATACTGACTTTTTTATGTTAATTTTAGCAAGTTTCTAAACACCTGATCTTTACAACTTCTTTATAACACTACAAAACTCTGATAAATTACTGTTGACGTTATTTTCTCATCAAAAGAAAAATCTGCAAGCAAACAAGTAGTGAAATTGTAAATTAGGTGTTTTAATTTATCGTAATTACCTTAAACTTAGTTTTTCTAAAATGTGTTACCATTTAAATACAAAAAATTCTCCACTAAATACCAATGTTTACAAACATAACCTAAAATATTTAATGTACAAACAAAACATTTTTTACTCTATACGTACCGTTGAAACTAATGCAATAGCATCCACACGGTTCTAAATAATTTCGTTTTTAAATTTTAGCACTATGGAAGTGCTTATAGAGTTTAGCACTAACATGCATGCTACTAAAAACAATATTAATTAAAACAGTAGTTATAACAATTACAGTACACAATAAACAATGAAAAAGTAACTGCAGCAACACATTACAAGAAGAAACGTTTAATAAAATTATCCTGTTAAAAGCAAATAATTTTTAAATGTCATGGTTTATTATTTCATGACTTTAATTATTAATAATTAATCTGTGTTTATATATCCCAGTTATATTACACAGATATTTCATTTACATGACAGATATGTAGGAATGTCAACAACACTTTAAAAGCGTCAAACATATAACCAACATGCAAAATAACTATATAACATGTACAGTTTTGGTAAATGTATCAGATATGTTACCTAGAAAGAATAAATACAAGGTGATTGTTTAATACGATAAAGTATAGAATTTTCTATGTCGTTTGAGGTACCAAAGTTAAAATCACGGAGATTGCAACCAAGTTTAACTTTTAGTTAGAATGTTACCGAGTGTTTCATAACACCATGGCATCTTATATTTATTATATATTTTTAAGAAGTTTATTTTATATTTTATTTTACTTTAAACTTGAAATCTCTTTTACTTACGTATTGAGAAATTTATAACCAATTTCATTATTTATATTCTATTGCAGCTCTAATTTTTAATCATTGTTAAAATTATTGATTTTGCTAATTTTTATTAAATCAATTATAGGATGTGTCAAAACATAAATGCATTGTGTTTAAAGCATTTTATCATATCGTATTTTTCATAATTCTGAAAAGTCATTGCACTTTATACCAACTAACTTTCAATACTAAATGATTTAATTTGTTCACATTTTCAAAGACAGAAGTCTACGATGAGAAAACTACAACAGAATACATGTTTTTTAAAAAATAACAATTTTTTGATAAAATGCGTTAAATATGAAATAATAGACGCCACATGTTATATATCATTGAAAAGAGAAAAAACGAATCATCCTGTTTACACACTCGACTAACATCTTAATAACAATGTACAACACAAACATGATCTACAACATACTATACAGTAAAATTAAAGACAAAACCAACGTTGTAGAAAAACACGACGTTGTGTATAAAATTAACTGCAATAAATGCAAGTATTTAAACAAAAATTAAAAAATTAGAACAAAAACCATAAGCATGACTGTAAGAAAAATAAAGCCGATACAGCGTTAGCTTTACATCACATAAAAACAAGACATACTTTCGATTTCAGCAATCTTACGATTTTAAATGTAGAGACACAATATAAAAAAAGATGAATTTCAGAAGTAATACGCATTAAACTACATAAAAATAATCTATATATATAAAAATGTTATGTTGGTTTGTGTACGCTTCAAAAACTCAAAAAGTTCTGCACCGATTGAGTTGAAATTTTAACATGATATAAAATCCGCATCAAGGATTGTTTTTATCTATTTTTTGCATCAGTCACATATCTGCGACCGCGAGAAAACAATTTTTTTAACGATCAGCTGTTTACCAGTGACCGCGCCATCTGCCATAAGCTAGGAAAACACTCGCTGACAACCGCAATAATAATGACGCAGTCACATGAGAAACAATTTCGTTCCCAATTACATTGTTTATTTACAAAAAAAATTGCATCTGATTCTGATTATTATACAATCTGAATTAAATATTCACTTAAATCAAGAATTTTTGGTGTGATAGTGTTGTGATCGAACTGCGCCTTTCACCAAATTGTAAGTAGAAGTTATATTTTATATCAAAGATTGACAGTAAAAATATTATTAACTGACAGGCAAAATAAAAGGACTTATTATAATTCAAGTGGATTTCTAACAGAAGTGAGTGGTTATATCTTTTTTATTACATCTAACACGTGGACGTAATTATATTATTTAGTAATTATATTATTTATTTTGGATTAACCTCACTTTTAATGTATATAAATATAATTACATTAAATGTCAACCATTCAATCACAATGTGCCACTGCAAAGCGTGGCAGGGTACAGCTAGTGTAAACTATAATAATTATACTAATAACTTAAGAAATATCCACAGCAATTTAATATCAAAATTTAATAGAAATTAATTATGTATTATTATCGACATAATAAAATTACGAGTTCCATGTGAACCTTTATCATGCTGATTACCTTGACTTTCAAAAAAAAATTGATAACAAATGTAACCGCTAATGTTGCTTTCAGATTCCATCAAAGTTGCCACCTACAACACTCTAAAAGTTGATGTCGGTTTGAGCCATCAGTGGTAGCACAAGTTGTGACCGTTAGGATTGCAATCTAAAGCTTCTAATTTGACGGTAAACTGTTCGAAAGGGTATAGAATGACTCTCATTACCTAACTGTTAATTGGCGACTGATCTAGTACTGGAAAATCGATCTCTTATTGCCATAAGTTGAAGATGGCAGTTTTGCACTTCATTTGTTTACTTTTGTCTTCCAGTTCTTTGTCAATGACGATTACCTAATTAGTTCAGAAAAATGGTGCAAAGCAAATAAAATAGAAGTTAATCTCAGCAAATGATTCATAATTTCGTTTTCTAGAAAGCAATCAGAGTTCGACATCAACTAGAACTTATTTGCTCAGCCTTTAAAAATAGTTGATAAGGTTAATGATCTCGGTGTAACTTTAAGGAAAGACATGCTCTTTAGAACCCATATTTGTGATATAGTTGCTAAGTCAAACATAATGCTAGGTTTTATTATAAAAAATATTATTTAATTTAGGAATGTAAATACTGTTAAATCTTTGTACTTGTTACGCCCTGAGCAAATTTTTCTAAATCCGGCACTGTCTGATTCATTTAAGTTAGACGTGTGGGAATTTGCTGTTGTTATTAATCTCACGCTTTATTTCGTTACATTTGAAAGTTGATAGTTTGTAATTTATGAGTAATTAAGAGCGTATTATTTTCGCTTAATACGTGACTAAACTCTGCTTTCTCACGAGTTTGCTGACGAATTTATTTTGTTTTCTTCTGAGGTCATTATAACCTTAGGTACTTCGTTTCCTTCTTTAATCAGTTCCTGGCAAACTCTTGTTGAGATCACTTCAAAAATTTACTGTACCTTGGAAGTACTAACGTTTACTTAAACACGGTGATTTTACCGGATATTACGTTGAAACCTTCCTACTTTTAGTATATCTACGGAACTTGTTTCTTTCCTAAAATTACTAAAAATCGTATATTTACGGCTATAAGTTACTTTAAATTTTAAAAGTGTACTTAGTTTTTTTAACGCTGGATTATTATACCCAGCGGTTTTTCTTCCGACGAAATTGTTCTAATTCATTTGAACGTTTTCTCCAACGCATTGTTTACTCCACGTGTGAAAGTTCCTTCAACTACCAAAATACTCCGTTCATCTGTAAACTGTACTAACGATACGCTGAGAAGTCAACTTCGATTGCACCAACTGACGCTAAGTCAAAAAAAAACCAACCGTTAACCTTCGTTTTATTGTGAATTAATTCATATTTGTGCAAATCTCAAAGATTTGATTTTCTACATTGAACTTTTAATCAAAATCTTACTTGCTTAATCAACTTTAGAAATTCAAGAACATTTCCTTATACTTTAAAATTTGACAATTTTTTTTTTGCTATTTAAAATTCATTTTTGTTATTTAAACTTTGGCTTAATTTACTTAATTTAATTTCTCTTTGTTTCTATAAGAAGTTGTTATCTGATTTACCTTGAAATTTGTTGACTTATAACGTAATTGTAACTGACCTATTAACCTACATAAATTTGGTCACGCCTTCTCTGATCTACGAGATAGTAAACTTGAACCTAACTCTAATTCTCGGCTGTTATCTGCCGACGGCCAATTGTTTGTTTTAAATATTTTATTTAAGGAAACTTCGACTGGAAATACCGTGCACGGAGTTCCATCAGCGAAGTAATAAGGTAAGATTTTTTTTTGTATTTCAAATTTGAAATTACTGTCTTGTCGAATAACGATCGCTGCCCCAAATTAAATTTTTTTTGTTGTTTGTTTTGCGAACCTAACGTAATTAAATTTAATTTAACACAAGGTAATTTAGATCCTGTATTTTTGTAATATTTGAAATCCATTATCGATTGTTTTGCTCAACTTCACGCATATTTTGTTTGCATAATTCAAAATTGAATATTTTATTGATTATTTTGTAAATTGCTATTTATTCTAAATTCATTATATTTACGTCAAATTTACTGATTGCTATTTATTGCTTAACCTTCCCCGTTTTTTTTTCTTTCAGCAACCCTTCGCTACTACTAGAGCCCTGTTAAACTTTTACAATTTACTTAACAGGATCGTAACTAAACAAATTGTGTGGCGCCCATTTCCAACAATTTCTAATCACTATTTGACTAATTTTATCTACCACGACATCTTTGATTTAAATATTCCCTTCACAGTTTCTAACCCACCCCATTTTGCCTACAAGAACCCAGCTACTGCGGCCATCGCTCCATTTAAATTTAGTTACCCATAATTCTTACCGTAACATACTGTTCGTTAGTCCGTCCCATTTTAGAGTATTCTTCTGTTATATGGTGTCCCAATTCTTCCATGTTAATTGATCTCATTGACCGTGTTCAAAAGAAATTGCTAAAATATCTAGAATATAAGTTAGATCATAGACATATTAATGGTGATTACAGTTTAGTTTTGAATAAGGTAAATTTAAGTTCTCTAACTGATAGACGTAATTTCTGTGATATTGTTTTTCTATTAAAAATTTTTAACTGCAAATAAGTTTTAATGCTCCTTCACGTACCACTCGTTCCTAAATTATTTAGTATAGAATATAAGAAATGAGACTTTGGCGACCACTGTCATTCCTAGAATTATGAAGAAATTCACTGAATTAAATGTTATTAATGATATTGATATTTTTAATTGTTAACTAAATGACTTAAAAGCTTTGGCTGTATAATTTTGTAATTTTGAATGTATTTTATATTGGGCAAATAAATAAATAAATATTAAAATTAGTCGAGACTCACACGATAATAAAGTAGAAGAAACAAAATTAAAACGCCATTACCACTTAGTCCATTTGAATAAAATTTTAATCATTTACTACCTTTGAGGAGCTAAACCTTCCTGCCAAGTTGGATAACAAAATTTCCATCTCTTCTTGGTGTGGCAGTTTCAATGTCTAGAGTATGTTCGTAGTTTCGAATAATTATTTTATAGAATTAATTTTTTTTCTTTAAGGTTCAAAAACTATTATTGATAGGTAGTTCTAACGATAGGCAGGGTCTAATGATGTTATTTTTGTGAATATATAACATTTTGACAAAACGCTTACGCTCATACCGTATATCTTGGAATATAATAAGTATTTACAAAATTATTTTTTAGTTTAATACATTAATTCATACTACATTAAATTTGAAAAATGGCAACAAATTAGAAGTAATTATACGCATTGTTTTAAATGTGATAGCATCGGTATTAAAAACAATTAAAAACGCTTGTGTCATTGCTTTTAAGACAAAAAATATATTCAAACAAACTTTTAACGTACAAACTAAAGTTATTTTAATACTTTTAGTTTACGTTGTGGGGTTAGGTTACAATGAGTTCATCGTTCACTGTAGTGATAATGAATTTGTAGAACATTTATTACGCAATTTGGTAAACGTCAGTTTCCAAAAACATTATTTTTAGTATTTTGAAGAAAATGTTTGTTTTTAAAGAACCTTGTTATTTTAGATTTTGCGTTTTATAGTTGGATAGAATGGGGTGTTGGCTAATAATATAAGATTTAAAAAATCTTAAATGTAATTTGCTAAAGTCGTTACAAGGTTTTAAATAAATTGTTATTAATTGATGTAATGTCAACAATTATAAATAGAAATGTCAAAATATCATTATGTAATTTGTGTCGATTGATATAGAGTAAATTATAGTATTCTTTGAATATAATTTTTTAGTTAGATAGGTACGTGCTTTTGTATATTTTAACTTTAAATGTGTTTTAGTTAATGTATTTATAAAGAGTATAAAAAGGACGGATAAGATGATAATTGTAAGATTATTATATATTTTCTTTGCGTAATTTCAACAATATAGCATTTTATCTTCGAGTCATCGTTATTAAGAATGTACTTTTATAATTGCCTTCATATGCGGGTACACAGACTTCTACTAGGTGAGTAAGATGACAAAAGCACAATAGAATTTGTAAAAATATGTTTTTCTAGGACTAACAGATAATAGGACACATTGTATGTTTATTACAGATTAAACAAAATTGTTCATTCTTTTTAACCAATTTCTTTTGCGTACAATACTACAGGTCAATATCGTTTTCGTACAAGATAATAAATTAAACCGTAATTTAAAATGTTTGTACAAATATATACGGTGAATAATTATAAAATTTCAAAACAAAATTATTTAAGCCCATGTTAATGTTATTGGATTAGTTTTGATGGTACGTATAGAGTAAAAAGAGTTTGTTTTGAAATTAATTATTTTAGGTGATGTTCGCAAACGTTGCTTTTTACTGGCAACTTTCTTAATTAAATGTAAATATATATTTTGAAAACATTAAGTTTAAGCAAAAATCAAATAATTATTTGGTCTTTTGTTTAAGGTAATTGAAATAAATCAAAAAACCCAATTTGCAACATCACTACTAACCTAAGGTTTTAAGTTGGTTGTCAAAATTAACAAATTTTGCTAGTAATAAATGTAGTACCAACATTAAATTTATCATGTTTTCAATATTATTCTTATTAAGGGGTGGTTTTCACATAGGTTAAATATAGGGAAATTTCGATTTTGCAGTTCATAGATAACCTTTTTTTTAATCATAAATTATATTAAATTAAAACATACAGCATTCTAAACACGTTATTTAATCGATCATTATATATAGAATTTCTGATTCGCTTAAAGAAACAAATCTGCAGCTTAGTAAAGATTGGCGTTATTGACGTATAAATGCAATCAATCATTGTAACAATAACGAAAAATTAAATATAATGGAAGATTAGTTGTACTTTCGCCTACAAAACAAGAAGGAAAAAATCTTGCGTTCAATCGTTGTTTTCATTTTTCTTTAAACTAGGGTCTGTGTCTATCTCCTACCATCACTGCAGCACTCAAACGTTCCGCCTCAATTTCAGTCAGTGAGTGTCAATTACAACTTAATTGATTTTTTTTAAATTATTAACATTGCCTCATCAAAATAATGCTTATAAACCTTATGGATAATACCTACAGTAATACTGATGTGGTTTGAAGATTTATAATTTTTTTTTTAAATAATTTAAATTTGGAAAAAAAATATAATTGATTTTATTAAACAAAAAATATCATATTTAACTATAAACCAATTGCATACATTTCAAAATTAACATGATTTGAAGCATGTTTGTGTTATAAACATATGGTCTTTTCCTGATAGTTTTTGAGAAAATCCAATGACAACTTTTAAAGACACACGTCCCTGGGTAAACCTGAATACAAGTAGCGTGTGACACAGGTCAAAATACTTTAATAATTAACAGTACATACATGCTAACGGTACATGTTTTATTGCACTCACACAAAATAAATTGATGCAGTAATATTTACAATTTGTTGTTCTGTCCATTCTGTCTATATTTGTCTGTAAAGTTATTATCATATCCTCGTTTGTCTGTTTAATTTTTGTGTAATTTTTTTTATTAGACGTTAGTTTTCCTTAATTTACTAGTTTTAGTGAGATTGTAAAATGGTTCTCACGATTTTAAATTCATAGAGTAAGTGCACTGGTTTTAGAGATTAGTAATTGATTTTATTTTTTTCTATTTACAGATATTTAATAATTAATATTTATAGCTGGCAATGCATCACAAAACTCTAAACTAAACTCTAAACGGATACGTTAAACAATTTTGAAATGTTAGAGCACATGTTCATAAAACAAACGTGTTCATCGTAGCCACCCCCTACTAAGAGATTATGCGTTTTATCAGTAACACCCTGTATAAAAGCATGGGATGTGATGATCGAGTGGTCATATCTTCTGAAAACACGACTCATCTTTTTTTGTATCAGAAACTGGTACTAGTAATAAGAAAACTTTGTCTTCAATATCTTTTATGGTCATTTTCACAAGTTCGTTCCGTCTACAATGCACCGAGAAATCTCATAATTAGAACTACTTATCAAGAACATCTTATTAATACATGCATAAAATTAATTTTTTTAATTTTTTATTAGAAATATTTAATCTAGCGCTTCAAATAAAAAGTTCAACATTTCTTCTTATGCAAAAAAAGACGGATTGTCGTTTTCAAAATGCGATTAATTTCTTATATTGACTCATATCAATATCATTTTTTACAGATAACACAGATCTAAGCATCGAAGAAATTGACCATAGGGTTAGAGACCTAATGGTTTTGCTTTCTCGCTAAAGTAAGCCGTCCTTACGTTTTCCGTGTATCTTTTAACCTTTTTAAATAACACTATGTTATGAAGAGGTCTTACTGTTTTTTATATTTATGTCGCGATTTTTCGGAAAACAGATTCAACGTAACCTTTTTGCAACGTTCGCAATTTTGTGAGGTATACACGATAAGTGACTGAACTCATTTTTTTCTTGTGATTTTGTATTTGACAACTTGAACACAAAAAATTTCTTCATTAATAAATACTTGATTATTTGGGTAGGGAGCGTTACCAACATTTTGTCGCGCCTGAGCATTATACAGAAAAGTTGACTTTTGCGTTGTCAAATGCAAGCGCAAATGTCTAATTTTTATATGGATTGTAGAAAAAAACAAATCTAATAAACCTTTAAAATAATTATGAAAAGCACGTGTTTTATCTGTATGGTTTTATTAATTTATTGTGATACATTATTCTCCCGCAATCTATCATTTTTTAGCATGCTATTTTTCAGAATTAGTTTAAATAATGAATACCGTGGCGTGCAAACGGTCCCTTAAATCTTTCAAAGAAAAAAAATCATTTACAAAAAATTGCGATCTTGCGCGTTTTTAACGTTTGATATACTATGCTTTACTTTTGGCGCTGGTGACATAATAGTAGTTTACGTAACAAACGTCGAAAGTAAAGCATAGCATAACAAACGTTATAGAGATTTTTGCACCCATTACGTAACTGTCATCATTGTCATCATTAAACTTAATTTTTTTAACATGTATCTGCTTTTTTCTCTTTTGAGCTCTCTTATTTTGTTTTTAGGTTTTTTTTGTGGTTTTCCATGTCTTTTTTTTAGTTTGTTTCTCTGTTTTTTTTTTAATTTTAAGGGCATTGTTAACAAGTGTACTACTTATATGCAATGACGGTAAATCCTTCCTTTGTTTCTTTTTTGAAAACAGCAAAAAAAGAAGGAAACTAAATGGTTTTGCGTTAGAGGATCCAGTTGCCGCACTGTCCAAAGTAAATGAGAAAGTATTTTAAGACGTTTTAACTACCTCAGTGTCCACATTAGCTGAATGAGCAACAACGTGGCTACAGTCGGCGATAATCTGATGTCATAAGATAAGTACCGTGCAACAAATGGTTGTCTATAATTAGCAAAACAAGGCGTTTCTTGGAAACCTCCACATTTCTTATAAAATGAAACGATTTGAGAAAAGCCACAATCTTTGAAAACTGTTTTCCGAGTTACACCAAATACTTTTTTATTTAAGTCTTAAACGTATTGTTTTAGGTTTTTAAATTGCTCACGAATAAATGTGCATCTGAATCTTCGTGCAATAATTGGCATAGTCTCCTCAAAATATTTTTTGGCGTAGTACGGCAAGGTAGTTTCTAGAAAAGTATGGTATGGTATGGTTTGGCTGAGTTATTCACCCTTTCCACAACCGCGGTCATTGTTTTGTTTGAGCAAATCTTATTTTATCGTGAACGAATCTTACAAGCAAACAGTATCACAACATAATTCACGTTATCGCGCCACAAAATCATGACAGGTTTTACTGTCTATACACTGCAAACATTAAGTTAAGAAAAGAATGAAGAGAAGGTTTCACTGAAATGTAAATGGTAATATAATATGGCGAATGACTCGCATCCGGTTGTCAGTGGCGTATGGGTATGATTGTTATATTTGTGAGGTTAACCAACTTAATTTTCTTATAATAAATCACTTCACTTACCAAAGTAATGTAATTCGTGGACTTATGGTTTTTTGAGTTTTGGAACAGCCACAAGCAACAGAACTAACCAGGCTTTACAGTTTTAAGCACAGCACAGCTCATATAAGTCACAATAATTTACAATCAGAAACTCGTGTACACATACGAATCTATGTAACACATACAAAATTAAAAATTTAATTCCCATGAAACCAACTTAGCACTACCGTAACCACGGTAAGTATAACTTACAATGTTGTAATCTAAGATGTCTAACTTTCGTCTCATAAATTCTTTAGTGATTTTGTAACACTCTTCCGGGGTAGCTTGCGGTAGATATGTTGAGATAAATAAACACAATAATATAAACTTAAGTATATTGTAATAATTACAAAAAACTCTTAAATAAATGATTTCCTGGCGTGTTGTTCTTCGCCTTTGAGCGACGCCCCCAATGTGACGCCTCTGGTAGTTTATTTCGCACTGCAAGGTTAAAGGTTTATTAGTTTAAACTGCGCTTGTACGAAAATAGCGGCGTGAATTTCCAGCTGCAAACTTTGCTGCAAGTAATTTAATTAAAATACGGTGTTCTGTAATTAATCGAGGTGTTAGTAGGATTTACACAGGTGAGTTAATGTATTATACAAACGGTAAACTAACGGGGAACGGTTAAACGGAAGTTTCAGGTTAAATCGGACCGGCGCGTTATCTACAACAGGTGTGTGGAAAATTATTGGTATAAGTTCCAATAGTGAATGAACGGGAATGTTACTAGCACAAATATTAAGGGTGTACAATGATCGTTTATGCGATATAAACAGGATCTTAAATGGGAATTACTAGGAGGTTGCGACTTGTACGAAGGTTACTACAGGGTACGTATGAATTGTGAAATGACAATGAACGAATGGGTTTTTTAGAGATGACAAGGTACAGGGATGGCAACTGACTTTAAGGGAAGATGTAGGGGTCGAGAATGTTGTTTCGGTAATGAATACTAGTTTTCAAGATTTAACGATAATGAATGAATGCTACGGGGAAGTACGGTAGAGGCTAAATCCCGTTTTATGTAACAAGGTTTCGGTGCAATGATTACTCAGGCAACTATCGGCGGTTCGCCAGTATCCGCCAACAAGTAATTCTATTATAAAGTATATTTACAGGGTCTACTGGGAGGTTTCGGTTCGTGGATGCAAGCACTTGGGCAACTATCGGCGGTTCGCCAGTGTCCGCCAACAAGCAATTATGTTTCCGGAGGCTTTTAGAGGTCAAACGACCCAATACGGAGATAACGTTGGCTAGTGTAACTATCGGCGGTTATCGCCACTGTCCACACTGGCCCCAATACAAAATTGCAGATCAGAGAAATTATTTACAACAAGGATGTATATGAAATAACGAAATTAAAAAGGATCATTCAGGTAAAATAAAATAAAATCGATCAATACTGGTACAAAAGGGTGGCTACTTACAAATACAGGTGCTGGCGATGAATACACTCGGTACAGGTGACAGGACGAGGTACATGCAAGAGTTACGGAATGAATGAAAGATGATGATGGTACAAAATGTAACGAATATGATTGTGGTACAAAATGAATGAAATATTCGGATGCAAATGGTAAATCGTGAATCAGGAGAATTGTCAGGTACGGTGCAGGTTGTTAATAATTTTGGACGGTTCAGGACGGTTATATTTCCAGGTAAACACAAGGAGAACTGGTAAAAATAGATAGATTTTCCCGGTGATGCATGCTATTTTATACGGCTGGTGGTCACGCTTCGGTGGACATTTAGAGTAGGGATTCTTCGTCTGCGCGATCATGTACTCTTGTAGACGCGACAAGGTCGAAGTCCACGCGTATTTGTTGGAATTTTTACACAATTTTACTACAAATACGGACATTACAATCGGTTTCGTTACAATTTGTAATTAACCCTTCCTTCTTTCTTTTTTTATCTCAATGACTGCAAAGTCAGAAACACAAGATACGTCAAAGACGTAGCGCTACCTATAAGTTTTTTTCAGGATTAAACAATTTTTCTTCTATGCGTTTATAATAAATATAAATCTAAAAAAAAGAAACACTTTTATTTAAAACTTATTATAACTAATTATAAATAAAACATAGGTAGTATATGATTTATTTATGCGTAGATTACAAACGTAACCATTCAAGTAAATCAACAAAAGTATATTTTGTACAATGTAATTATTATTATAGATCTACATTTTATATCCTTTAAAGATAAATAAATGTTTTATAATTTGCAAATGTAAAAATACAATCGGTGCTTATGTTCTTTGTATTTCCGTTATTCCTAAAGAAATTCATAATTTCATACTTTCTGTCTATAGCGTAGCTTGTCTTGCGTAATATTTATAGACTTTCCAATTTCACGCTATAGAAATAAAATTCCTATTGGAACAAAATAATCGTAATATTTTTATTTTCTAAATCAATAGCAATAAGTTATAGAAACTGCTTGATAATTAATAACTTTAAAAATATAACTTAATATTTTGTTGTTTCTTTAATAAATTTATTTACAGATTTGCAAACTAAATACATCTTATATTTTACTTACTTATTATAATTTAAGTTGAAAAACACGAATATAAAACTACATTTTACACTAAGAGAAAAATTAAACACAAAAATTAAAAATACAACTCTTCTAAATTTAATAATACTTAATGTCATCTGTAATAAATTATTTTACGATTATTCTTACAAATATGATTTGATTCTAAAGATTTACAGAAATAACAAATTTAAAAAAAACAAATCTAACAAAGAATTAGAACTAATTATAAAACAACTTACGCACAAAAAAATGTAATAATGCATCAAAATAATTACATAAAATAAAGCAAATAAGAGCTAATTATAAAACAACTAAAAAATTTTAAAAAAACTGTAAAAAAGTTCAATAACTGACGTGAAAAAAGATGTGATTATTATATATGTATATACGTACAAAAAACTATTTTCTTTTAACGATTGTAGTAATTTATAAGTAATAACAAAAAAAGGTATTGTATATATACTAGATACTCAAACTCATACTAACTAGTAACAATTCATGAACTAAATTATTATAAAATAACTAAATTGTACATAGTATAAATTTAACCTTATACGTAAATAGTATTAGTGTAAAAGAATTTGCTTTTTGTTTGATATTGTTAAATTTAAAATATCTTATAGTTTTTCCTGTAAAAAACACGACAAAGAACGTGTACCGAAAAATGACATACAACTTCACACTATACAAACAGTTTAAAGTAAATTATCAAATACCTAGAAGTAGAATATGGACGACGCAACCTTGAACTTTCACTTTCACTGATGTCATTACTGACCTCGGCGGAAACGTATGCGAGGTATTTCTGGGTGTGAGTCATCGTTTGATTATGTAACTAATTTTTCCCATGAGTCATACTTTTTCCACATTTTTTCTCTCTCACACATTTTTCTCTCTCACACATTTTTTCTCTCTCTCACATTGTTTTTATTTTACGTAATGCCATAACTGGTAATTTTCTATGCGTCATAAGACTTTCCGATTTACTCACTTTTTGACCTCGGAAGAAACGTGGGTGTGTTGTTTTTCTCTCTCTCACAATGAAATTTTTTCTCTCTTACAGCGATTTTTTTTCTCTCTCTGACAGTGAATTTTTTTTCTCTCTCACATTGTTACGTCATCGCATAACTGGTAATTTTTATGCGTCATCAAGTCTTATGACTCGAGCGAGAGAGAAAATATTTTTATTTAAAAAAAGCTGTTAGTGTACCTGGATTCGAACCCGGGCTTCTTTGATTACGAAGCAACTATTCTACCACTACACCAATACCATTTTTAAGTTTAAACCGTCAATTGTAAATAAGATGGTGAATTTTAAAATTTAAGAATTATTTTATAAAAAGTAATACTAAAATAGTGGAATAATTTAGAGAAATATGAAACTTCTAGATTACTCAAGCACTAAAAATAAAAGAGTATAGAAAACAATTTTTAAAATTTAGATTTTAATGTGCAAATAATTTAATAATAGTACTTTTGTTTAAGAAGTAATAAAGTTGTAAAAACTGTAAACTAAACTAACTAAAAAAATAATTAAATTAATTTGCGCGTTTATTTTTCAAATTCAAGTTTTAATGTTTTGAAAAATTATGTGATATACATATATCTATCAAAATTCTAAATAAAGCATAATTTTATATCGTCAACATTCATATTTTAAAAGAAATTTTAATTATGGGAAAATAATATTAATAAATGAATTTAAATAAGTAAAACAGAAAAACAATGTACCTATAGTATTTATTTTAAATTTAGATTTCAATGTGCAATAAACAATAATAAATAGCTTTATATTAAGAAGTAATGTCAAAACTGCAAAACAACGAAAATAATTTGCACGTTCAAACTAAAGTTAAATAACTATGATACAAATCTATCGATATTTAAATACAGCACAATTTAAGTCGTCAAAGATTCATGAATTAAAACGAGATTTTTTAGAGAAATGTGAAACTTCTAGATTACTCAAGCACTAAAAATAAAAAAGTATAGAAAACAATTTTTAAAATTTAGATTTTAATGTGTAAATAATTTGATAATAGTACGTTTGACTAAGAAGTAATGAAATTGTAAATCTGTAAAACAACTAAATTAATTTGCGCATTTTTCAAATTTAAGTTTTAATGTTTTCAAAAATTATGTTAAATCATATATGTGATATAATATGTATCTATCAAAAGTTTAAATAAGGCATAATTTCATATCGTCAACATTCATGTTTTAAAAGAAATTTTAATTATGGTAAAATAATAAATGAATTCAAATAAGTAAAACAGAAAAACAATGTACCTAGTATTTATTTTAAATTTGGATTTTAATGTACAATAAATAATAATAAATAGTTTTATAGTGGGAAGTAATGGAAAACTAGAAAAGAAGGAAAATAATTTGAGCGTTCAAACTAAGTTAAATAATAATTATGATATAAACCTATCAATATTTTAAATACAGCACAATTTAAGTCGTTAACGATTCATGAATTAAAATGAATTTTTTTAATTAAATTAAAATAATACTCATAAATGAATTCAAATAAGTAAAACAAAAAACAATGTTGTACTTATTTAAAATTATTATTTTAATGTGCAAATAATTTAACAATAATAGTTTTAGATTAAGAAGAAATGAAAAAAAAAACTGCAAAACAACAAAATTAAATTGCGAATGAATATTACAAATTTAAGTTCAAGTGTTTTTAAACTAACATAAACAACAATTAAGTTAAAATAATAAAAATAGGTTTTAATGTGTAATAATTCTACCGAAGTTTTAGATTAAGAATTCTTTAAACTGTAAACTAAAAAAAAATAGCAGAATTAAGTTGTACGTTAATTTTCCAAAACTCGAGTATTAGGAATTAGAGATAAACAATAATTCTAATTTATATAAAGTTAAGTCAAAATAAAGTCGAAAAACAATTTTGAATAAGTAAAACAAAAAAAAATAAAAGTTAGCGACAAAGATACTGTTAAGATGGCTAAATAAATTTAAAAACTGGTGACAAAATAGTTTTTAAAATTTTTCAGTTGGTAGTAAAAATAATTTTCAATGGCGTAACAAATTTAACAGTTGGTAGTAAAATATAGTTTTAAAATGACGTAACAACTTTTACAATTGTTAAAAAATGTTTTTAAAAAGGCGGAAAAATTTTTAAATTTTATATTAGTTACTTTAATCATAATAATTTACAAGAGCAAGGAAAAATTGATTTTTTTTTAATTTACAAATTAGTAGCTAACAGTAAAAATCATTTTGTAAAACTTTAAATAATACCTACGTTTTTGAAAAACCTACTTAAGAATATAATTTATAGTTATAAAAATTAAAAATAAAACTATTTATTAAGTAATAAACTTAGATTCTGTTTAAAGAAAATAAAAAAAAAACAAAACAATTACTTAAAGAAAGTACACTTACCACATATATGCCACTAACTTGTTTTTAAATTTATAAATTTTAATTTAATATTAAAGAGCTCACTCGTACACATTTTAACACGAAGAAGACACAAACTATACTAAATACAATTAGAAATTTGTGAAAATCCCTACCTTCAAATTAATTTTTATTAATTATTGTATTGACTCATATGCAAAATCTTATTGAATTAACTTTTCAAACTTAGAGATGTCGATATAGAAACAACTATTTTTGACAGAAGAAATCTATATAAATAAGAATGAATGTTGCTAAGCGTAAAACTGGAGAACGGCTGGATAAATGCGGCTATTTTTTTTTGTCATATGTTCCTTAAGGCACAGTTTTAATGAAGAGAAAAAATGGCGTGGAAAATAGTAAAAACAACATACACATACATACAAACGAGCTGTCAAACATTTGACGTAAATCGTCAACGTCAATCTAAACAAAACAAAGGCGCGTTTGGATAATCTATGCCTCTGGAAAAAATCATCAAAGAAAATAATATTATCGTACGTGACATCCACTATTAATTCTTCTGTGCGTGGCAGTTTCTTGGTTGTTTTTTATATTTTCACTTCTCTTTAAAACTAATTGTGTGCTCAGTGTGATTACGTTTAGACCCATGCCGCCAAAACGTAGGCGCAGTAATTTGAGTCGAAGAACTCGAAATGCTACAAACCAAGCAAATTTTCAATCTAATCGGACATCACGTCTTTTTAGCGGCACACGGCTAGCAGTAAAAAATTTACATAACAATGTGATCGAAGCAAAGGAAAATATAAGGGAGAGAAAATGTGTTGATACCCCGCATCCCAATGGTACCAACTGACGTACCATTTGAATTCAAACGACTGCAATTTCCAGTGCGACATGTTTTTGCTATAACAATAAATAAATACCAGGGTCAGTCGTTGAGTGTTTGCGGCGTTAATCTTGAAAACTCATGCTTCTCTCGTGGACAGTTGCATGTTGCCTGCTCCCGCGTAGGGAAACCGTCAGCTTTATTTGTTTACGCGCCAGGCAACCAAACAAAAATATCGTATACCTACCATAAAGCATTAGATTGAATATCATCACATTTGTAAAGTACTGCAGTGTACGAAATAGAAAACTTATTTTTGTAAGTAATCGTCGTTTATTGTTGAGACATAAATAACGTGATCACTCCGAAATATGTTTTATTTATTTAAACAAGATTGTTTTTAAATTTTAGATTGTGATAGTAACATTAAATTTAACCACTAACTTTTCAATTTGTTTTAATGAAAGCTCTAAAACATTGCTTTATATTTTAATTGAGTTTAAATCGTCAACACAATTTTCTTGTTCGTCTACTAAAAAAAGTTTGTACTTTTAAAAATGGTCTTGTAACTATTATACCAATAAAACTTAAAATGCCACCAGTGTCTATACTAAAGTCATCTAAATAATGTATTAAAATTAAATTGCGATACACAACTTGTTGTAAACCACAGCAATGGCAGTCAGACAAAATCTTTGCGTTAAATAAAATGACACGCACTAAGTTGCTTTAAAGAATTTTTTTTTAAATAGATTAAGTTACAATACATCTATGAGTTTTACTTTGCGTATTAAATGGGTTTTGTAACTTTTTTCTATTTTTAATGAAGTTTGGTTTCAATAATGATTGTTCGTAACATTAACTTTGTGTAGAAATTTAAACGATACTTAGGTACCCACAGAGCTAAACTTTAACTTTAATAATTCTTAAATTGTAAAAACGTATTATAATATTTAAATAACGGCTTACAGTAGTGAATACATGGAACGAACTATGTTTTTAAGATTACATTAAACAAAAGAAAAATTGAAATTATAAACAATTTTTTTACTTTGTAAATATCTCTAGGCTACTTTTCATTACAAAATTCTGAGTACATAAACTAGATATCAGTTATTGTTTAAACAGATTTAAGTTTATTTGATTTAACATTTGTTAATATTATTAAAACACGTCAAATCAAAACATTTTGAAATGAGTGTCTTATATAATTAAAGTGAGTTCTTTTTTCTTAGTTACGATCTTTTAAACTAGTTATTTAATTTTGAACGAATGGTGAAACTAGAACCACGATGTTATTTACAATAAAATGTTTCTAAATATTTGTGATTGTGATTTATTACCTGACGAAGAAGAACGTAGACCCCGTTTAAAAGGTTGCAAGTTTTAAATTTTTAATCAAACAATAACACTGTTTCTCATAAAAAACCAATTTTTATTATAACAGATATTCTCTAAATAGTTTTTCATTTTTTTTTGTTTTTTCAAAATATATTGCTAAAAGTTTTTAGTAGTTGTAACATTGTAACATTTACTTGTTTAAACAATTTGATATCTATTTGCAAAAAAGTTTTCTTTTTTTTAATTTTCAATAATTTAAGTACATTTATTGCTTTTATTGTAGGTATATCTTAAAAAAATATTTATTTGTTTGCTGATTGAGATTGTAAAGTATCTAATTTTAATTATTTGAACAAAAAATTAAATTGCTAAATAGTTTTTGTTAAAAACATTTTGTGACGTTTCTTAGTTTTAGAAATTTTGTCTTTAATTAGATTGTAGTTATCCGCAATAAGTTTTCTATTATAGTATGATTACTTAATTATTAACATTGACAAAGGTTTTTTCTTCAATCATTTCTAATGACTCCAGTAAATTCCTATTGCTTTTCTTGCAACTTTTAGCAATTTTTCATAAGCTTTTATTTTTCTTGAGATTACAGCACATCTAATCTAATTATATATCTAATTATAATCGTTTCAAAATAAAATTAATAGTTAGTTTTCGCTTAAAATATTTGCGTGGCGTTCCTTAATTTGAAAAACTTAGTCATTAACTACATTGTTATTCACTGTAATTACAAACTGCAAGCAAAATTTCCTATTTAACATGATTTTAATTAATTTTTGTAAACTTTGCTTTTAAGTAGTATACTGTCTTACCTTAATAATCTTAAATTGTGAAATTGTTTTTGTTAAAAATGTTTTTTCTTTCTTTCAGTAAATCATTAAACTTAAAAGTTTATTGGTTAGTAATCACGTGTTTATTACAAAAATGATTAATATTTTCATTTTGTTAGCCATTTATTAGCTAAGTAGTATACTACATTTTCAATAAAATTGTGAAAATAACCACATTTTTCTACATTGTCTAGTTGAGGTGTAAAATAAGTCTTCAACTTATTCACTATTTTTAAACGTGTTCTATACTTATAAAAAAATATTTCTTTATGTATGATTTTCGAATAACTTTGATTTAGTAGATAAAATACAACTGTAAAAAAATATGTTCTTGCAATGTCTGCTTTTAATTTTAAGCAATTGTAACGTTATAATATTTACGGACTAATGTACACAGTTTGTAATACTAATGTAAAAGAAACGTAGATATATCTTATTAGGAATTTTATTTCACCAGCTTAGAGGAACGTGTATTAATTTTTTTAGCAGTAGTTTTTGAATTAGCTGACATTGCAAAAACTTTGTTAAATTGTGTTTTTAGAAAAATTTTATATAAAACAAGTTTTAACGGGTCCATCAAAATTTTTGTTGACAAATAAAATACAAAATAATGTTACTCAAAAAAACACTTTATTGCTTCAATAATGTTGTTTAGTTTCGACGTTAGATACAATTGTTATTTTTATGACGCTTTTTTTTAGTTTTAAAAATTTAGTTAATAATTACATTATATAATTGTCTTTGCTAAAAACGTTTCTTACTGTAACAACATTGTTTGGTTTTAAAAGTTTAGTTAATTAGATCTTCATTAACTGCATTACTAATACATTTATTTACGTTTAATTTCTAGTAGATATGTATGTTTTATAGTAATTTTGTATCTTTTGGTAAAGTGTACAAATAACGTTGCCGTTGTACAACGTAAGTTTCGAATAATAATAAAAAAATTTAATTTTACATTGTTACTAATGTAATGACGTATGACTCATATCTGTAATTACCGTAGTATTGCTACGAAAACGTTTGAATAAGCGCGTTAAATTATTATTATTTATTAGAAAATATGGAATTATGTGCTAAATGAAAATCTCTAAAATTATTTAGATGACTTTAGTATAGACACTGGTGGCATTTTAAGTTTTATTGGTATAATAGTTACAAGACCATTTTTAAAAGTACAAACTTTTTTTAGTAGACGAACAAGGAAATTGTGTTGACGATTTAAACTCAGTTAAAATATAAAGCAATGTTTTAGAGCTTTCATTAAAACAAATTGCAAAGTTAGTGGTTAAATTTAATGTTACTATCACAATCTAAAATTTAAGAACAATCTTGTTTAAATAAATAAAACATATTTCGGAGTGATCACGTTATTTATGTCTCAACAATAAACGACGATTACTTACAAAAATAAGTTTTCTATTTCGTACACTGCAGTACTTTACAAATGTGATGATATTCAATCTAATGCTTTATGGTAGGTATACGATATTTTTTGTTTGGTTGCCTGGCGCGTAAACAAATAAAGCTGACGGTTTCCCTACGCGGGAGCAGGCAACATGCAACTGTCCACGAGAGAAGCATGAGTTTTCAAGATTAACGCCGCAAACACTCAACGACTGACCCTGGTATTTATTTATTGTTATAGCAAAAACATGTCGCACTGGAAATTGCAGTCGTTTGAATTCAAATGGTACGTCAGTTGGTACCATTGGGATGCGGGGTATCAACACATTTTCTCTCCCTTATATTTTCCTTTGCTTCGATCACATTGTTATGTAAATTTTTTACTGCTAGCCGTGTGCCGCTAAAAAGACGTGATGTCCGATTAGATTGAAAATTTGCTTGGTTTGTAGCATTTCGAGTTCTTCGACTCAAATTACTGCGCCTACGTTTTGGCGGCATGGGTCTAAACGTAATCACACTGAGCACACAATTAGTTTTAAAGAGAAGTGAAAATATAAGAAACAACCAAGAAACTGACACGCACAGAAGAATTAATAGTGGATGTCACGTACGATAATATTATTTTCTTTGATGATTTTTTCCAGAGGCATAGATTATCCAAACGCGCCTTTGTTTTGTTTAGATTGACGTTGACGATTTACGTCAAATGTTTGACAGCTCGTTTGTATGTATGTGTATGTTGTTTTTACTATTTTCCACGCCATTTTTTCTCTTCATTAAAACTGTGCCTTAAGGAACATATGACAAAAAAAAAATAGCCGCATTGGTCCAGCCGTTCTCCAGTTTTACGCTTAGCAACATTCATTCTTATTTATATAGATTTCTTCTGTCAAAAATAGTTGTTTCTATATCGACATTTCTAAGTTTGAAAAGTTAATTCAATAAGATTTTGCATATGAGTCAATACAATAATTAATAAAAATTAATTTGAAGGTAGGGATTTTCAGAAATTTCTAATTGTATTTAGTATAGTTTGTGTCTTCTTCGTGTTAAAATGTGTACGAGTGAGCTCTTTAATATTAAATTAAAATTTTTAAATTTAAAAACAAGTTAGTGGCATATATGTGGTAAGTGTACTTTCTTTAAGTAATTGTTTTGTTTTTTTTTATTTTCTTTAAACATAATCTAAGTTTATTACTTAATAAATAGTTTTATTTTTAATTTTTATAACTATAAATTATATTCTTAAGTAGGTTTTTCAAAAACGTAGGTATTATTTAAAGTTTTACAAAATGATTTTTACTGTTAGCTACTAATTTGTAAATTAAAAAAAAATCAATTTTTCCTTGCTCTTGTAAATTATTATGATTAAAGTAACTAATATAAAATTTAAAAATTTTTCCGCCTTTTTAAAAACATTTTTTAGCAATTGTAAAAGTTGTTACGTCATTTTAAAACTATATTTTACTACCAACTGTTAAATTTGTTACGCCATTTCAAAATTATTTTTACTACCAACTGAAAAATTTTAAAAACTATTTTGTCACCAGTTTTTAAATTTATTTAGCCATCTTAACAGTATCTTTGTCGCTAACTTTTATTTTTTTTTGTTTTACTTATTCAAAATTGTTTTTCGACTTTATTTTGACTTAACTTTATATAAATTAGAATTATTGTTTATCTCTAATTCCTAATACTCGAGTTTTGGAAAATTAACGTACAACTTAATTCTGCTATTTTTTTTTAGTTTACAGTTTAAAGAATTCTTAATCTAAAACTTCGGTAGAATTATTACACATTAAAACCTATTTTTATTATTTTAACTTAATTGTTGTTTATGTTAGTTTAAAAACACTTGAACTTAAATTTGTAATATTCATTCGCAATTTAATTTTGTTGTTTTGCAGTTTTTTTTTCATTTCTTCTTAATCTAAAACTATTATTGTTAAATTATTTGCACATTAAAATAATAATTTTAAATAAGTACAACATTGTTTTTTGTTTTACTTATTTGAATTCATTTATGAGTATTATTTTAATTTAATTAAAAAAATTCATTTTAATTCATGAATCGTTAACGACTTAAATTGTGCTATATTTAAAATATTGATAGGTTTATATCATAATTATTATTTAACTTAGTTTGAACGCTCAAATTATTTTCCTTCTTTTCTAGTTTTCCATTACTTCCCACTATAAAACTATTTATTATTATTTATTGTACATTAAAATCCAAATTTAAAATAAATACTAGGTACATTGTTTTTCTGTTTTACTTATTTGAATTCATTTATTATTTTACCATAATTAAAATTTCTTTTAAAACATGAATGTTGACGATATGAAATTATGCCTTATTTAAACTTTTGATAGATACATATTATATCACATATATGATTTAACATAATTTTTGAAAACATTAAAACTTAAATTTGAAAATGCGCAAATTAATTTAGTTGTTTTACAGATTTACAATTTCATTACTTCTTAGTCAAACGTACTATTATCAAATTATTTACACATTAAAATCTAAATTTTAAAAATTGTTTTCTATACTTTTTTATTTTTAGTGCTTGAGTAATCTAGAAGTTTCACATTTCTCTAAAAAATCTCGTTTTAATTCATGAA
Source organism: Aquatica leii (assembly GCA_035610365.1). Taxonomy (NCBI): domain Eukaryota; kingdom Metazoa; phylum Arthropoda; class Insecta; order Coleoptera; family Lampyridae; genus Aquatica; species Aquatica leii. The sequence goes on along the minus strand of CM069432.1, from coordinate 141,181,459 downwards.
TCTTTGACGACTTAAATTGTGCTGTATTTAAATATCGATAGATTTGTATCATAGTTATTTAACTTTAGTTTGAACGTGCAAATTATTTTCGTTGTTTTGCAGTTTTGACATTACTTCTTAATATAAAGCTATTTATTATTGTTTATTGCACATTGAAATCTAAATTTAAAATAAATACTATAGGTACATTGTTTTTCTGTTTTACTTATTTAAATTCATTTATTAATATTATTTTCCCATAATTAAAATTTCTTTTTAAAATATGAATGTTGATGACGATATAAAATTATGCTTTATTTAGAATTTTGATAGATATATGTATATCACATAATTTTTCAAAACATTAAAACTTGAATTTGAAAAATAAACGCGCAAATTAATTTAATTATTTTTTTAGTTAGTTTAGTTTACAGTTTTTACAACTTTATTACTTCTTAAACAAAAGTACTATTATTAAATTATTTGCATATTAAAATCTAAATTTTAAAAATTGTTTTCTATACTCTTTTATTTTTAGTGCTTGAGTAATCTAGAAGTTTCATATTTCTCTAAATTATTCCGCTATTTTAGTATTACTTTTTATAAAATAATTCTTAAATTTTAAAATTCACCATCTTATTTACAATTGACGGTTTAAACTTAAAAATGGTATTGGTGTAGTGGTAGAATAGTTGCTTCGTAATCAAAGAAGCCCGGGTTCGAATCCAGGTACACTAACAGCTTTTTTTAAATAAAAATATTTTCTCTCTCGCTCGAGTCATAAGACTTGATGACGCATAAAAATTAGCAGTTATGCGATGACGTAACAATGCGAGAAAGAAAAAAAATTCACTGTCAGAGAGAGAAAAAAAATCGCTGTAAGAGAGAGAAAAAATTTCATTGTGAGAGAGAGAAAAACAACACACCCACGTTTCTTCCGAGGTCAAAAAGTGAGTAAATCGGAAAGTCTTATGACGCATAGAAAATTACCAGTTATGGCATTACGTAAAATAAAAACAATGTGAGAGAGAGAAAAAATGTGTGAGAGAGAAAAATGTGTAAGAGAGAAAAAATGTGGAAAAAGTATGACTCATGGGAAAAATTAGTTACATAATCAAACGATGACTCACACCCAGAAATACCTCGCATACGTTTCCGCCGAGGTCAGTAATGACGTCAGTGAAAGTGAAAGTTCAAGTTTGCGTCGTCCATATTCTACTCCTAGAAAATACAATTAAACTAAACTAAGATTACTTTTGTTTTAGCTCATCATAAAGAAATTTATTCGAATTGCAACTACACCTAAACCTAAGACGCTTCAAAAAACAATAATAAACGTTGTCAGCAATGTTATAAAACGAATACATATGCTAACCAAACCAAAAACTCCCCAGAACTAAGAAAAGACGGAACTGTGTAGAATACTATCAAAATTGAGAGAAACAATGTCTAGCAAAGAAGCGGAATAAAAAGTGCTAAGGTCGCTACGTACTGCAGTGATTGCTACCGAAAACCAGCTTTGTTCTCGACTTGTTTCAATAATCGCCATAAGCTGTACTGTATTACCAAATTTTATAATGTTTTTTTTGTGTTAATTACGTTAAAGTATAGAGTGTAACATTATTACAACTCTTATGTATACTAATATTATATTTACACATTATTTATATGCAATTTCTTAGTTATTAGATTTATTGAAACTCCCATATCAACATTTTTCTTCTTCTTTTCATTTTTCGCCGTTGTAAACCGTCTTTGACAGTTTTGTGCACTTGTCAACATAGACGTTAAACTATTTTTGATAGATCTTTTGGGGCCTCGTAGTCCCTGTTTCAGCAATAAAATCTTAAATCTTGTATTCAACTGGTTCTTCTCTAAATTTGGCGGTTTTTCTCTCGTGGATGTTTCAAACCTTTGTTTCACTTGGGGTTTAAAACGCATAATTTACACAAAAACCCGTTGAATATATAACTACTGTGTGATCGATACCAGACAGAGATAATTAATAACATAAACAATAAAAATTGATGTTACTAGTCAAATGCAACTGGCGTTGCAATTAAAAAAACTCATTGAGTACGCAGCTCGTTCCTTTCTGTAAAACCTTGTGTCAGTATATTGAATCCGTGCGCATCTCGTTTATACACAGTTTTTGCATTTTGATTAAAAAATACATTTTCAAATACCTACGACCTTTTCTATATTTTGATTAAAAAATTTTTGGTAATATACGATTGTCTACTGAAAACACACAGCCTTCGGATGTTGTAATGCAATAAAATATGTAGTAGCAATAAAATTTAAGTTATGGCAGTTGTACCTTTAACTGCTAATAAGAAATATTTATTAATTTATTTGTCGCATTGTAATTTGTTAGCAGTTAATTTTAATTTTTTTCTTTATGTACACTTTTTTTGTTTTCATTTATTGAAATACAATTTGCAGGTAAATTTAACAGAAAACAATGTATTCCAATTATTGAAATATATCAATATTAGAAAATAACTTTAATGATAAAATAATTAAAGCTAAAATTTTTATAACTATAAATACATACTAAAAACCATGATTTTTTAATTTATTGTACGCGTTTATAAACAAATTCTTGCATTCTTAAACGTAACGTAGCGTTTTGTATAGTTTTTTATTTTTATATTTGATATAGAAGAAAATAAATCAAAATTATTACACAAAAAAATTTTAAGTTTGAAACGTGTATTTCAGTATAACAAAATGTCGACTAAAATCTTATTGTAAAACGTTTTGTTTTTAAAAACTTGTAAAAAGCTGTAACCGGTAAATAACACTAACCGTAATCAAAATAATTTCAATTTATTTGATCACAACAAAAATAAATTGTACTGTTGCTTTAACACGCATCTAAAATAATCTGTATCAGTAATTTAAATGTGTATCAATTGGTATTAACAAAAAACTTTAACTATTAACTAAATGATAGCATCAAATAAAATTGTTATAGCTAAAACCAAAGTTGTATTATAACTAAAACTTTTATTTTTGCTTATTTATTGTGCATTAACTAATAGATTATTATAATCCAGCTATAAATCATACTACTACACGTTTTAATTTTTTTTGGTAGTTACCTACTGCATCTAACTTCTGTTCAGACAAACCGTCACTTATTTCATTTAAAATATTCAGAAAGCTGTGGTTGTCAACTTTAAATAATTAAGTTACAAGTAACAGCATTTGTTAAAAATCAATAATCAATAGCGTGTTCTAAGTAAAACTTTTTTCTTACGTGATAAACTTTTGGTTTACTAAAAAGTCTTTAAAAAAAGTTTATAAATAATTCATGAAAGTTACAAAATAATTAAATTACGTCACAACATTTTTATTTGATAATTATAGATGGCGACTATATTTGCTGAACGGTGTTAAAAAAATTTAAATATAGGATGTATAGTCACTATACCGAGTTATTTCTAATAAAATGCTGCTTACAAATTTAATGATGTAATTCACATCCTTACCTCATAGCAACTATTTACTTTTTTTTCACATTATATAATTTTAAATGATTAATACTAATAACGCCAATTATTAATATAACACATTAACAAAAATGTATTTTAACAAAGTACCAGTTACCTTTTTCTATTTATTTAAACACCTAGCAATGAAAGTAGATTTTTATTTAAGAAAAGTAGTTTACGAGTGGATTAATTTTATACGAGCGCAATATATTTCTTGCAAAAATAGGTAACGTTAATGTCACGTAAACAAGGATACATAAGCAAAAAAATAATTCTTCATAAGCACAAGGTTCGTGTGAAGAATTACCAGAAATTTTAGAAGCTGCGCAAGAGGCGACTTGAATTTTGCTTTCAATCAAATCGATGATTATTATCGGTGAAAGGATATCTAGAAGAAAGCATGGAAACTATAATCAAAAATAAAAGTTTTAAGGCGGGTTGCACAAAGCAAATCAAAAATGTAACAACTGATTATTTCTCAAAACAATTGCTACATAGCCAATGAAACCACGTTTATTGGTGATGTAACAACTGATTTCAGAAATAATCACTTGCTACATTTTTTATTTGCTTTGTGCAACCCGCCTTTAGTAACCTGAATCAACAAAACGTTTCTGAGCATTATCAACAGTTTTTGTCAATTTTAAGCATCAAGACATTACAACTAATCTAACATAAAATTGAGAACGTCGATCATTTTTCACGCAGCTAATGCAGCTGATCGATTGCTTAAAAGAAAGTTTGATGTTTAATTATTAGTTTTTAAATTATTGCAAAAAGTTTGAATTTCGTTTCAAATTCTTTATTTGCAATAAAATTAGAAGTTGTTATCTATAACCTTGTATGGTACCTTTTTACACAAAATATGAGCCTGTAATCATATTTTTTAAAGGGTAATAGTCAAGGTCAAGACACAACTACCCAGATAGCAAATATGTGTCTAAAATATTTGTTATAAGTTTACTATAGTAAAATAAAAAGTATGTCTTAGACTTGCTGTTAGTAGGGTTGAAAGTGTTTTGTCAACTTTGTGAAATACTGTTACAAGTTTCATACTTGTGAAAAGACAAGCTTGTTATACACTAATTGTTACAAATGTGTAGAAAGTCTGTAAAAATAAATTAAAACACCTAGATTATAAGCGACTTTCGGCTGTCGGCGACATTTATCACTCTAAAGATGCAAGCTGCAATGTCTTGCGAAACGTCAGTTTGTTTGGGTTCACGAACGATAATAAGGCAAAGGCCAAGTTCTACTTCTTGTTTTGGCTCTCAAAAAGAGACTAGGACCAAGCCTAAGTCTAGGTGTTTAACTACGACGCCGTTTCAGCCGAAAGTCGCTTATAATCATAAACATAACAACCGCGAAAGCTTAATACTTTATACTAAAAAACCTTACAATTACGTGTCAAGCAAGTGTGCAAAAAGCGTTCCGCAAGTCGTAACAAAGGTTTTGAACGGTTTGTCATCAACAAGATTGAGGTGATTCTTTATGCTAAAAAATACAATAACTTAATTATATTGACTTAAAATATAAACAAAGTTTATTTATAAACAAAGATAAACATACAAACCAACATACTATACTACATAGGTATATACACATGATTAAATATCATTCATTATTTACATTGTCCATGACAGCAATTGATTTTATTAGTACCTGGAGCTTTTTATATGTTTGCTGTTTCCTATAATAGTTATTTATGTATTTAGGGCGTAAAGAGGCTTTTATTGCGTAAAACGTAATTTTTAGACGAGACGGCAGCCGAAGTCCAAGAATACGCCATAAAAGCACACTCGTGGTACATACACAACTTTATGCACGGATAAAAATTTTTTGATACAAACGTATTTCTCAACTAAATTAAATTTTTGACACATATTTAGTGTTGCATGTTGCTTTGATTACATTTGAGTTTTGAAAAAAAGTAAGCCATATAGTCTAAAATCTTAGTTTCATTTTGTGTCCAGTTATTGCGTGTTCTTAAAAAGGTAGAAAATGAACACAGTTGATGACGTTGCAGAAAACGCAAGAAACAGTAGCTTAGTTCTCAAAAAATTTAAAGAAGTGTATAATGAATATTTTATATGGTGCGACATACGAAAGGACTCTATCGAAAACTGTTATTGTAAAAAATGTCTTCTGGTTTATTTTTGGTATTTATCAAAAGAAAGAAAAATCTCTTTGATGTGGTCTTATTACTCAATGCTTAAGGCTACTATCAAAGATAACCACAACATAGTATCAACAGTTACTAAAGAAAGAGAAAATCAGATGAAATTAATTCAAAAAGTTAAAATCATTAATGAGACAGAAGCGTTTATATACCAAGATCCAGATAAAATATAAGTACAATTTTTGATTTCTAATTAATTTGGTTAGTTGTTGTTATAATTGTTTTGTTAACAAAAGTTGCCTACAAGAAATTTTTAATAAAAAGCACAATTTTTGATTTCTAATAAAAAAATTTTATTCTGCAAGTAATTAGTTTATTAGGTACATATGGTTTTTATGTGTTGACTTTTTGCGTATGTGCTTGAAACGAGATATTTTGATCTAACACAATTCCCAAACTTTACACATGGTCACTTAATATCACTTTACTATTATTTATGATTATTTTTACTTTTCTATAATATCGCGTTTTTTTTAAATTTTTATTGCATAATTTTACGTTTCAAGGTCTCCTTAATCAGAAAAATAAATTTTTGACAAAAAAATTTTGGGTGTCTGTGTCTGTGTATAACGATGTACCCAAGATAGCTTTCGAACCAAAAGTCTTAGTAACTTGAAATTTGGTATGAAACTGGCTTTTCATATTTTCTCGGTTTTATTAAGAAATGGGTCTGATAAAAAAACCGGAAGTGGGGTTATCCGCCACTTTTAACAGTTTTTCTTATATAATTTTGTACGTATGTAAATTATTTAAATTGTTTTTACAGTTTCTTATAGAGTTAATTCTTGCTAACAATTTATTCAAATAAAAACTTTTTCTAACATTAACAGTTTATTAGATATTTGATTTATTATTTACAGTGAATTACATATTATAATCCTAGGTAACTCTCGAACCAAAAGTCCTAGTAACTTGAAATTTGGTATAAAGCTGTTTTTTTATATTCTCTCTGCTTTGTCAAAAGATGGGTTTGATAAAAAAACCGAAAGTTGGTGTATCTGCTATTTTTAACAGTTTTTCTTATATAAATTTTGTACGTATATATATTATTCGAATTATTTTTACAGTTTCTTATAGATAATTTTTCCTAACAATTTAATCAAATAAAAAAATTTCTAACATCAACAGTTTATTAGATATTTAATTTGTAATGTAAAATGAATTCACAAATATAATATACTTGTGAATCCTGTCTGCGGCGATTTTTTTTACTGATTTACTAAAGGGTTAAGTAATACCGAGACGCACAAATATAAGGGTCAGTCGATATGATCTTAATGAAATCTAGAAGAACAATTTCAAAAAAATTATAGCATGCTAGGAAATCAATACAAACGTGTACATAGCACTTCAAAATGGTTTTATGACAACATAACCTTAAAAAGAGTAGGTAGACATTCCTTCATCATTCCTTATAGGAAAGTCGTGTGGTGACCACACCAGTTTTTTTATTTATTAGTGACATTACCAAACTACGAGCTGCTCTAATGCTAATACATATTTCTTCTGTTTTAGATTTGTTTAGTTATTACTACATCATCTCGAAACTACTGCAAGCGGATGTAAAGATTGTGAAAAGTATAGGTCCTAGTATGCTCTCTTGTGGTACACTTTGTCAAGCATTAAACTAATCTGATACTTGCGAGTTTCGTTTTGTTGCGTTCTACAGTATAGATAATTTAGAAACCATGATAATATTTTGCTGGAGTTATAATACTTGAGATTAGCAAGCAGAAGTTCGTAATTTATAGAATCAAATGCCTTATGTAGTCTAAAAGTAAACATTGTTACATTAGAATTGCCCATAGCCAGAACAATATCATTTGTAATTTTAAGCGTAGCTGTTGTACTCTAGCTTTTTCTAAACTCTGATTGTATTGATGATAAGATTTGATACTTTGTAATGTACATATTTGTTTTGCATTTGCTTTAAATCTTTTTAGGAAAAACTTGTTAGAAGTAACCTAATAAAAAGTAAACGACAAGTGTGTTACAATGATTTATGCTATCGGTATGTTGTTTCTTAAGGTTGTCATTTTAAATATGTAACTTTACAAAAATCAGTTTTGTAAAACTGTATAAATTTAAATTTATATTTGTTTTTGTTAAAAAAATTAAAATAGTTTGAATCACTCTTATTATGAAGGTAACACTGAAAATATGTGCAACATATTGTGATGAGAAACCTAATAAAATTATGTTATTTTTCTATATATTAGATTGTGTTACTCTTTTAAAGTGCCGGAAAACTAAATTACGTTAAAATAGAAAATGAAAGATTTTTTCGTCAATTTTTTTCAATGAAAAGACTACTAGAAACACATACAGAAGTTGTAATGACGTACGCACGACTACCACAACTTCTGGACAAAGTGTATTAACACAACACAAATAATCTAAAAAATGTATTACTAGGTGAATGCAACGTGCCGATAAAACAGCATTAGATTAATTAACCACATATTTTCAGATCTTGGGCTTTAAGTTGAACGTTTAATCTTTTAAAACGTTTGAATTTACAAATATGTTTCAAAGACGTGTGCGTCAAGCAAAAAAAAATATACCAAATTTTGTAGAGGAAGCAGCAAATTAAAGTCACGTAGTGTTAATAGAGAATAAATCTATTTAAGTATAAAGCTGAATTTATTAATAATTATTTAACGAACAAGGTTGTTAATGATAGCTATTAATAATCGAGATGTTTTAACGCCGTGAGCGAGTGTAGCGAGCGAACGCATTAATATTGTCGGGATTATTTGTCGCCGATTAACAAACGAGTTAGTTTTAAAGTTTTTCCGTTAATTGTACGTTAATAAAACGTGTGAAGTTATAAGGAAACTAATGTATACGTAACCCGTTGTTACATTTAGTGGTTGCACAATATTGTTAAATTAGTGGTTGCTAACGATTTTGTTGGTTGCTATGCAAATTCGTTTATTAATAGAAATTCATTCATTGATTCAAAGTCGTTAGTAGAAAGGGGCGGACACCAAACCCTCAGGGCATGAAATTTAATTACTGTGACCTCGGAAGAAACGTGGGTGACTGTATTTTTGTGAAAGTGTTTTTCTCTCTCTCACAATGAATTTTTTTCTCTCTCACACATTTTTTTTCTCTCTCACACATTGTTTTCTCTCTCACACAATTTTTTTCTCTCTCACATATTTTTTTCTCTCTCTTACATTTTTTTCTCTCTCACATTGTTACGTCATCGCATAACTGGTAATTTTGATTGCGTCGTGCGTCATCGCGTAACTGGTAATTTTTTATGCGTCATAAAGTCTCATGATTCGAGCGAGAAAGAAAATATTTTTATTTAAAAAAAGCTTGGGTGTACCTGGATTTGAACCCGGGTTTCTTGATTACAAAGCGACGAACTTAACAGCTGAGCTACGAAAATAAGTTAATTTTAAACGCTCAATTGTTGTATACAATTGGTTTTTTAATTACTGAACAAAAGACTTGTAAAATTTATTGTACTTTATTTTTAAATTAAATTAACATTCATGGCATAATTATATCATTTTTCTACAGCATCTATGTCATTACGGTTTATCTGGATCTTGATAATTCACGGCAACTATACACACGGCATCTAATTATATCATTTCTACAGCATCCGTCGTGTTGTGGTTGATCTGGACTTTTCTAGTGGTCGGTACTTTCATATTCTTTCTCTCTTACTCTTAATACTCTGTAAAGAATCGCTTATTAAAAAAAAAAATTCTAAAAAATTAATATTGATTATAAGAAAAATAGCACAAAAACTGCTGCATGCAAATTAGCAAAAAAAAATTAAATTTAAGAAAATTACTACCAATTTCTTAAGAAAAATTAATGTTACTTGAATATATCAACTGCTTCTTTTTAAACGAGGTGTTCGTTTAATCAACAACATTAGAAATTAATTAAAAAAAAAAAGAAATGGTCTAAACTAAATTAATAGTTAACAAATTTAAAAATCGCTAAAATTTAAAAAAAAAATTTATAAACTAACTTTTAATCAGGTAAATACTAAAATCAACTTTTTTAATTTAAAATAATCTTTTGTAGAGCATAAAATTGCATGTGTTTAAGCGTATAGGATTAATTTGCAAAATAAATAAACCACTTACCATTGTAATACACAGAAACACTTTAATTTAAAACGTTCTAACTAGTACGCAGCTAAAACTAAACAAAGTGTGATCGCTAACAATAAAAGAAAGTGTCATTGCCAAAAATAAATTTTTACAATTATTACTTATTAATTAAAGTTTTATGATACATACCTGCCGATTCATTCAGGTCGCTGATTGTTTCAACAAATAACTTTTCCAATGACATGTAATTAGTGTAAATTCCATAAGGTAGTAGTTATTCAAAAATTTTCTTTTGGAAGCCAAAGACATTATTATTATTATAATATAACATTTTAAGATAAATCTTTTAAATTTTCAAGTACTTCATCTTCAATGTCGCTGAATATGAAAGCAGTTAACTCTGATACTAAAGTAGGTCCAAACTTGCACGTTTTGAGTTCGTTTTGGTACACACCCCTGGCATTAAGTGTGTTATAAATTTCTTGATCTGTAAAAAATTATACTGTGATATTAACGTAATTTAAGCATTTTACCGATAATTTTGCAATCTCCTGTCTCAAGTTCAAAAATATTTTCTGAATTTCTCATTGAGTTTAGATACTCAAGCCAATTTCTTTCATCCGTATTTGAAATACTTTATGCATCTAAGAAATAATGGAACTACTAAAAACAATAACAAAATGTAAACGTTTTACTTTACACTATCCAAGTTAAATAATTTAATTAAGAAATAAATTTTAACTATGATTCAAAAAACTAACGTTCAAAAATTCAAGTTATTTTTTAAAATTTAGTTTAAAAAGAAACAAATTCTTATAGCATTATCAAAGTTATTGAAAAGAAATTTAACAAAAATCTTTAAGAGTTTTAAAAAATGTAAAACATTTTAAAGCTTACTTTGTTTCCTGTTAGTTATAACTAATCAATGTAAAATTCTAAACCATCGTTCAAAAATATTTGTTTTTAGTTTGCATTTCACACTCAGTTTTCAACTTTAGTTTGAAAATTAATAAAACGTCAATGTTTTAAATAATTAGCAGGGTTTTTAAAGAAATACAAATAACTTTAAAATGTCGCAGAAAGCAAAATATGTATGTAAAATTGTGTGTGTTAAAGATTTTTATTAATGAATGTAAGATTCTCCAAAAGCAATGTTCCTCATCATATCTACTTGTTTTAACATATGTCAAATATTTTTCTACAATTGCTTATATATTTTAATATGAATCTTTACAGTGTTAAAAATAAAGTATTGTAATACAGCAAATATTAATATTTGTTTCAAATTATTGATAATCGCTACATAATTATAGTGACAAGTTAGGTAATAAAATCCTAATTTTATTTTTGATAACGAGTAATTGTTCATGTAGAAAGCGAGTAAATAATGTTATGGTAATGATTATGTAATTATAGTGACAAATTTAGAAATTAAGTAAAATTGTTGAAAAGTATTTTATGTAGTACATAAAAAGCACACAGTTTACGAGTAATACGAGTAATCTTAATTTGTAATATAAAACTATTTATGTTGAGAAGCAGAAAGGAAAGAGAAACAGAAAGGGTAAATATTGCATTCGGACATTATACTAAAATAATAATATCGTAAAAAATCATGTACCTTCTGTTAACGATAATGTGTAATATTACTTATATACAAAACAATTCTAGCATTTTGCACATTTCTATTGCGCAAAACAAATGGTATTTAAAGCTACATTTTATTTATAAGAAAGAAGAATACATATACAAAATAATCAAAACAAAACTACACAACACAACAAAAACATTTATATAAGAATTGCAAGTTTTATTAAAAAAATCTACTCGTGCACATTTTAACACGAATGATTCACAAATTAACATTTTTTTCTCTACCACATAAACAAGAAATGTTATTTTATTACTAAAGACTTACGTACAAACAAACAACTAATTCAAATTGATGCAGATCAAAGATTAATTGTAAAACTAAATTGAATTCTAATTGTATTTGTTTAAGCTGTATTGCAGCTACAGTTCTAAATTTTAAATATTGTTACTAATCAAAGTTTCCTTATAACAAAAAATCTTTGACAATTACAAGTAACGCAAACTAAAAATTACAAAACGAATAGTTAAATAAAACCAAAACAAAAACGTTTCAAAATCGTTAATAACACTAGTATACTTTTCTTAACATGTAAAAATATTAGTAATTGTATTAACTGTAGTTAACGTCAAACCAAAACTAAACAACATTATTGAAACCATAAAGATTATTTGAGTAATATAATTTTGTATTTCATTTGTTAACAAAAATTTTGATGGACTTGTTAAAACTTATTTTATATAAAACTTCTCTAAAAACACAATTTAACAAAGTTGTTGTAATATCAGTTAATTCAAAAACTACTCCTGAAATATTAATACACTTGACTCTAAGCTGGTGAAATGAAATTTCTAATAAGATCTGTATACGTTTCTATTACATTAATATTACAAACTGTTTAAATCAGTCTGTAAATATTATAATGTTACAATTACTTAAGATTACAAGCAAAAAATGTTATTTGAAATTCATATATATATATATAGAAATAAATGTTTATAACAAGTTTAGAACACGTTGAAAGTCAGTGAATAAGTTGAAAACTTATTTTACATCTCAACTAGACAATGTGGTTATTTTCACAATTTTATTAAAAACGTAGTATAAAATTTAGTTAGTAAATGGCAAACCAAATGAAAATATTAATCATTTTTGTAATAAACACGTAATTACTAACAAATAAACTGTTAATCTAACGATTAACAGAAAAGAAAGAAAACATTTTTAACAAAATCTACTCTAAAAAGCAAAGTTAAATAAGTGAATAAAAAACGTGTAAAATAGGAAATTTTCCTTATGCAAATTTCTTTTAGTTATTGTAATTACAGTCAATAACAATGTAATTAATGACTAAGGAAAGTCACAAACATATTTTTAACAAAAACTATATCAATTTTGTTTTAAACGATAATAATAATTAGATACTTTTATATCATAATCTCAAGAAACAAATAAAAATTGTAAAGTTGTTAAAAGTGCAATAGGAATTTACTGGAGTTATTAGAAGTAAAAGTAGAAAAAACTTTTGTCAATGTTTATAATTACCTACTTAAGTCATGCTGAAATAGAAAATTAAAAAACATTAAGAATACATTTATAACAAAAACTATTTAGCAATTTAGTTTTTCGTTCAAATGATTAAAATTAGATACTCTAATAGGTACTATAATCTCAAACAGTAAACAGATAAACCAATTTTTTTTTAATGAACAAAAAAGCAATGCATGTACAAACTGTAAAAAAAAGTAAATGTTACAATGTTACAGCTACTAAAAACTTAAAGCAAAATTTAAAAGAACAAGAGAAGAAAACTACTTAAAGAATATCTGTTCTAATAAAAATTGTTTTATAGTAAATGGTGTTATTGTTTAATTAAAAATTTTAAACTTACATGTTTTTAAACGTAGTCTATGTTCTTTGTCGAATAATAAATTACAACCACAAATATCTAGAAACATTTGAAGGTAAATAAGATCATAATTTTAATTTTGCCATTCGTTCAAAATTAAATTATTGTTTAAAATATTGTAACTAAGAAGAAAAGAAAACGCTTTAGTTATATCTGACAATTTATTATATTATATTTTTTTTTCTGGTTTGACAGGTTTTAATAACATTAACATTTACTAAATTCATTCAAATTGAATCTGTTTAATCACTAACCGATATCTAGTTTATTAATTTAGAATTTTGTATTGAGAAGCAAGTACGAGATATTCACGAACGAATAGACTTGTTTATAGTTTCAATTTTTGTACTAAGATTTTTTTTGTATAATGTAAACCGTTAATTAAATATTATAACACGTTTTTACAATTTAAGAATTTTTAAAATTAAAGTATTAGCTCTATGGGTACTTATACGTAACGTTTAATTTTCTTCCTAAAGTTAATGTTACGAATAATTACTATTAAAATCAAACTTTATTAAAAATAGAAAACAAAATTACAAAACCATTTCAATACGCAAAGCAAAACTGATATACACATTGTCACTTAATCTATTGTAAACAATTACGAATACATTCATTTATAAATTTACAATGTACGTACGAGGTAAATCTATTAAATGTTACCTCTAGTTAGTAGCAGTGTATTTAAAAGTAAATAAATAAATCATTAAAATATATGCTGCAACGTTTAAGAAACATTTAGTGTTAGTTTAGATTATAAAAGATAGAGGATACGAAATAGAGCTACGCAAACCAAAGCAAATCGGTCTCTAATCGGCAGTGGCGGACAACTAAAAACTATAACAGGATTACTTCTTTTAACTTCAATTATGAAAAATTTATTGTATAGGCACCCACGGCTCTTGGAATGGTTATGTTACTCTTTAATAATTTATTTTAATATAAATTATTAGTTAACGTAAAGTGTGAAACCGTCTTAGTAGTTATGTTTATGACGAATTGCTTTCTTATATTTATAAAATTTACATACAACATAACAGGTACTTTTATTTACTTTTGCAAGTTTTAGTCAAAATTTCTTTCTTCTGCTACATTGTCACAATTAAAAACTGTACGAACCACAATTCCAGCAAATGCTAAATTACGTTCAAACAAGATTTATTTAAAATATGTATTTAAAATGAAATAGCGATACACAACTTATTGTGGACTAGATCAATGGCAATCAGACACTATATGACGTGCAGCAAGTCGATTTCAAATTTTATCTTCCATAATCTAAGTGTTTGACAATAATTAATTTAAATTATACTGGAGATGTTTTACCAACTAAACATAATATTTATATAGCGAGAAATTTAACTATGTTCTTTCTTTTGAGTTATTTAGTATTTTAATTTAGAAAGGCCGTTCCGTTTGAATAATAAAACATAAAATAACAGCACAATTAATTTAAAAGTATTACAGGCTGAAGCGTTTAAGGTTTGGTATGACTGATAACTTATTTAGCTGTTAAGTTTAAAAATAGAAAAAACTAAACATTTATTTAATAGATCATATAATTAGATTCTGATTATAGTAATAAATCGTCTTAAAAATTAAAATTGATCGATGTTAAAAATATAATTGTCAAGGGCTTTAATGACCACAATAATATTAACTATTACTGACACAAAATAAGTAATTGGCAAAAAATTAATTTAATGTTATAATTATAAGTTGCTCTAATTTTTATGTTTTCAACAAAACGACTTAATTGAAATTATTTTTAACGTTATTAACAGTTGTTAAACTTTTATAGTAAAGCTTATTATTAGAAATTCAACTGTACAACTAAAAAAAAATAATAAAAAAGTTTAAAATAAGAAATATCTTACAATGTTAGGTAATGTTTAAACAAAATTACAGAATGAAATTGTGTTTTAATTCATGTATATTATAAAAAAAATTGTATAAAGTTTTTACAAGTTTAACGATGACATGATAAATTCTCAAAAATCACGCTAGAACTGTATTCATAGTGAATTATAAAACAATACAAATTTTAATTTATTGTTATTTGGTAGTGCAATTAAACTTAACTTTTTTAAATATTTTTCACTTGTGTTAATGTTATTCACTCCACCTAAACTTCACTTTTCGGAGAATCAATTATTGTAATAACCTAACTACACTTAAAAGTTTTTGTGTTTTACATCTAAAAGATTGTATTAAAGTCAATAATTACGCTTATTTAAAACTAATAAGTTTTGCATTTTTTAGGCTAATTATTATAAACCTGAGATTATATTAACATATAAGAAGTAAGGTTAGCTTATTACAAAAGAAGTGAGGTTAACTTATTACAGAAAGAGTGAGGCTCTGGTTCACAATAAGTTGTGTATCGCTATTTCATTTTAAATACATATTTTAAATAAATCTTGTTTGAACGTAATTTAGCATTTGCTGGAATTGTGGTTCGTACAGTTTTTAATTGTGACAGTAATAGCAGAAGAAAGAAATTTTGACTAAAACTTGCAAAAGTAAATAAAAGTACCTGTTATGTTGTATGTAAATTTTATAAATATAAGAAAGCAATTCGTCATAAACATAACTACTAAGACGGTTTCACACTTTACGTTAACTAATAATTTATATTAAAACAAATTATTAAAGGTAACATAACCATTCCAAGAGCCGTGGGTGTATACAATAAATTTTTCATAATTGAAGTTAAAAGAAGTAATCCTGTTATAGTTTTTAGTTGTCCGCCACTGCCGATTAGAGACCGATTTGCTTTGGTTTGCGTAGCTCTATTTCGTATCCTCTATCTTTTATAATCTAAACTAACACTAAATGTTTCTTAAACGTTGCAGCATATATTTTAATGATTTATTTATTTACTTTTAAATACACTGCTACTAACTAGAGGTAACATTTAATAGATTTACCTCGTACGTACATTGTAAACTTATAAATGAATGTATTCGTAATTGTTTACAATAGATTAAGTGACAATGTGTATATCAGTTTTGCTTTGCGTATTGAAATGGTTTTGTAATTTTGTTTTCTATTTTTAATAAAGTTTGATTTTATAGTAATTATTCGTAACATTAACTTTAGGAAGAAAATTAAACGTTACGTATAAGTACCCATAGAGCTAATACTTTAATTTTAAAAATTCTTAAATTGTAAAACGTGTTATAATATTTAATTAACGGTTTACATTATACAAAAAAAAATCTTAGTACAAAAATTGAAACTATAAACAAGTCTATTCGTTCGTGAATATCTCGTACTTGCTTCTCAATACAAAAATTCTAAATTAATAAACTAGATATCGGTTAGTGATTAAACAGATTCAATTTGAATGAATTTAGTAAATGTTAATGTTATTAAAAACCTGTCAAACCAGAAAAAATATAATATAATAAATTGTCAGATATAACTAAAGCGTTTTCTTTTCTTCTTAGTTACAATATTTTAAACAATAATTTAATTTTGAACGAATGGCAAAATTAAAATTATGATCTTATTTACCTTCAAATGTTTCTAGATATTTGTGGTTGTAATTTATTATTCGACAAAGAACATAGACTACGTTTAAAAACATGTAAGTTTAAAATTTTTAATTAAACAATAACACCATTTACAATAAACCAATTTTTATTAGAACAGATATTCTTTAAGTAGTTTTCTTCTCTTGTTCTTTTAAATTTTGCTTTAAGTTTTTAGTAGCTGTTTTATTGTAACATTTACTTTTTTTTACAGTTTGTACATGCATTGCTTTTTTGTTCATTAAAAAAAAATTGGTTTATCTGTTTACTGTTTGAGATTATGGTACCTATTAGAGTATCTAATTTTAATCATTTGAACGAAAAACTAAATTGCTAAATAGTTTTTGTTATAAATGTATTCTTAATGTTTTTTAATTTTCTATTTCAGCATGACTTAAGTAGGTAATTATAAACATTGACAAAAGTTTTTTCTACTTTTACTTCTAATAACTCCAGTAAATTCCTATTGCACTTTTAACAATTTTACAATTTTTATTTGTTTCTTGAGATTATGATATAAAAGTATCTAATTATAATCGTTTAAAACAAAATTGATATAGTTTTCGTTAAAAATATGTTTGTGACTTTCCTTAGTCATTAATTACATTGTTATTGACTGTAATTACTTATAACTAATAGAAATTTGCATAAGGAAAATTTCCTATTTTACACGTTTTTTATTCACTTATGTAACTTTGCTTTTTAGAGTAGATTTTGTTAAAAATGTTTTCTTTCTTTCTGTTAATCGTTGAATTAACAGTTTATTTGTTAGTAATTACGTGTTTATTACAAAAATGATTAATATTTTCATTTGGTTTGCTATTTACTAACTAAATTTTATACTACGTTTTTAATAAAATTGTGAAAATAACCACATTGTCTAGTTGAGATGTAAAATAAGCTTTCAACTTATTCACTATCTTTAAACGTGTTCTAAACTTGTTATAAACATTTATTTCTATATATATATGAATTTCTGAATAACATTTTTTGCTTGTAATCTTAAGTAATTGTAACATTATAATATTTTACAGACTGATTTAAACAGTTTGTAATATTAATGTAATAGAAACGTATACAGATCTTATTAGAAATTTCATTTCACCAGCTTAGAGTCAAGTGTATTAATATTTCCAGGAGTAGTTTTTGAATTAGCTGATATTACAACAACTTTGTTAAATTGTGTTTTTAGAGAAGTTTTATATATAAAATAAGTTTTAATGAGTGCATCAAAATTTTTGTTAATAAAATGAAATACAAAATTATATTACTCAAATAATCTTTATGGTTTCAATAATGTTGTTTAGTTTTGGTTTGACGTTAACTAAGCAGTTAATACCATTACTAATATTTTTACATGTTAAGAAAAGTATACTAGTGTTATTAACGATTTTGAAACGTTTTTGTTTTGGTTTTATTTAACTATTCGTTTTGTAATTTTTAGTTTGCGTTACTTGTAATTGTCAAAGATTTTTTGTTATAAGGAAACTTTGATTAGTAACAATATTTAAAATTTAGAACTGTAGCTGCAATACAGCTTAAACAAATACAATTAGAATTCGGTTTAGTTTTACAATTAATCTTTGATCTGCATCAATTTGAATTAGTTGTTTGTTTGTACGTAAGTCTTTAGTAATAAAATAACATTTCTTGTTTATGTGGTAGAGAAAAAAATGTTAATTTGTGAATCATTCGTGTTAAAATGTGCACGAGTAGATTTTT
The DNA here is from genome assembly GCA_035610365.1 of Aquatica leii. NCBI lineage: Eukaryota > Metazoa > Arthropoda > Insecta > Coleoptera > Lampyridae > Aquatica > Aquatica leii. The sequence continues at coordinate 141,162,958 of CM069432.1, read as the reverse complement.
TTAATAAAACTTGCAATTCTTATATAAATGTTTTTGTTGTGTTGTGTAGTTTTTTGTTTTGATTATTTTTGTATATGTATTCTTCTTTCTTATAAATAAAATGTAGCTTTAAATACCATTTGTTTGCGCAATAGAAATGTGCAAAAAATGCTAGAATTGTTTTGTATATAAGTAATATTACACGTTATCGTTAACAGAAGGTACATGATTTTTTTACGATATTATTATTTTAGTATAATGTCCGAATGCAATATTTACCCTTTCTGTTTCTCTTTCCTTTCTGCTTCTCAACATAAATAGTTTTTATATTACAAATTAAGATTACTCGTATTACTCGTAAACTGTGTGCTTTTTATGTACTACATAAAATACTTTTCAACAATTTTACTTAATTTCTAGAATTTGTCACTATAATTACATAATCATTACCATAACATTATTTACATGAACAATTACTCGTTATCAAAAATAAAATTAGGATTTTATTACCTAACTTGTCACTATAATTATGTAGCGATTATCAATAATTTGAAACAAATATTAATATTTGCTGTATTGCAATACTTTATTTTTTAACACTGTAAAGATTCATATTAAAAAATATATAAGCAATTGTAGAAAAATATTTGACATATGTTAAAACAAGTAGATATGATGAGGAACATTGCTTTTGGAATCTTACATTCATTAATAAAAATCTTTAACACACACAATTTTTACATATGTACATATTTTGCTTTCTGCGACATTTTAAAGTTATTTGTATTTCTTTAAAAAACTCTGCTAATTATTTAAAACATTGACGTTTTATTAATTTTCAAATTAAAGTTGAAAACTGAGTGTGAAATGCAAACTAAAAACAAATATTTTTGAACGATGGTTTTAGAATTTTACATTGATTAGTTATAACTAACAGGAAACAAAAGTAAGCTTTAAAATGTTTTACATTTTTTAAAACTCTTAAAGATTTTTGTTAAATTTCTTTTTCAATAACTTTGATAATGCTATAAGAATTTGTTTCTTTTTAAACTAAATTTTAAAAAATAACTTGAATTTTTTGAACGTTAGTTTTTGAATCATAGTTAAAAAATTTATTTCTTAATTAAATTATTTAACTTGGATAGTGTAAGTAAAACGTTTACATTTTGTTATTGTTTTAGTAGTTCCATTATTTCTTAGATGCATAAAGTATTTCAAATACGGATGAAAGAAATTGGGTTGAGTATCTAAACTCGATCAGAAATTCAGAAAATATTTTAGAACTTGATACAGCAGATTGCAAAATTATCGGTAAAATGCTTAAATTTACGTTAATATCACAGTATAATTTTTTAATTATACAGATCAAGAAATTTATAACACACTTAATGCCAGGGGTGTGTACCAAAACGAACTCAAAACGTGCAAGTTTGGACCTACTTTAGTATCGGAGTTAACTGCTTTCATATTCAGCGACATTGAAGATGAAGTACTTGAAAATTTAAAAGATTTATCTTAAAATGTTATATATTATAATAATAATAATGTCTTTGGCTTCCAAAAGAAAATTTTTGAATAACTACTACCTTATGGAATTTACACTAATTACATGTCATTGGAAAAGTTATTTGTTGAAACAATCAGCGACCTGAATGAATCGGCAGGTATGTATCATAAAACTTTAATTAATAAGTAATAATTGTAAAAATTTATTTTTGGCAATGACACTTTCTTTTATTGTTAGCGATCACACTTTGTTTAGTTTTAGCTGCGTACTAGTTAGAACGTTTTAAATTAAAGTGTTTCTGTGTATTACAATGGTAAGTGGTTTATTTATTTTGCAAATTAATCCTATACGCTTAAACACATGCAATTTTATGCTCTACAAAAGATAATTTTAAATTAAAAAAGTTGATTTTAGTATTTACCTGATTAAAAGTTAGTTTATAAATTTTTTTTTTAAATTTTAGCGATTTTTAAATTTGTTAACTATTAATTTAGTTTAGACCATTTCTTTTTTTTTTTAATTAATTTCTAATGTTGTTGATTAAACCAACACCTCGTTTAAAAAGAAGCAGTTGATATATTCAAGTAACATTAATTTTTCTTAAGAAATTGGTAGTAATTTTCTTAAATTTAATTTTTTTTTGCTAATTTGCATGCAGCAGTTTTTGTGCTATTTTTCTTATAATCAACATTAACTTTTTAGAATTTTTTTTTTAATAAGCGATTCTTTACAGAGTATTAAGAATAAGAGAGAAAGAATATGAAAGTACTGACCACTAGAAAAGTCCAGATCAACGACAACACGACGGATGCTGTAGAAATGATATAATTAGATGCCGTGTGTACAGTTGCCGTAAATTATCAAGATCCAGATAAACCGTAATGACATAGATGCTGTAGAAAAATGATATAATTACGCCATGAATGTTAATTTAATTTAAAAATAAAGTACAATAAATTTTACAAGTCTTTTGTTCAGTAATTAAAAAACCAATTGTATACAACAATTGAGCGTTTAAAATTAACTTATTTTCGTAGCTCAGCTGTTAAGTTCGTCGCTTTGTAATCAAGAAACCCGGGTTCAAATCCAGGTACACCCAAGCTTTTTTTAAATAAAAATATTTTCTTTCTCGCTCGAATCATGAGACTTTATGACGCATAAAAAATTACCAGTTACGCGATGACGCACGACGCAATCAAAATTACCAGTTATGCGATGACGTAACAATGTGAGAGAGAAAAAAATGTAAGAGAGAGAAAAAAATATGTGAGAGAGAAAAAAATTGTGTGAGTGAGAAAACAATGTGTGAGAGAGAAAAAAAATGTGTGAGAGAGAAAAAAATTCATTGTGAGAGAGAGAAAAACACTTTCACAAAAATACAGTCACCCACGTTTCTTCCGAGGTCACAGTAATTAAATTTCATGCCCTGAGGGTTTGGTGTCCGCCCCTTTCTACTGTCGTTCATTAATAGATGTCATTAGCGATCTGTTTCTAATACAATAATATTACTATTAACAGACGATCGACGGAAAAATATATTTACAGTAAAAATTTTACTAAAACACATTTTCAACTAATATACTGTAATGTAAACGTTGAATTAAAATCATTTATTTAGATTTCAACACATAATTTCCGATTTCATTTATATTTACACCTGTTGGATAAGCAACTTACATTACATTTTAAGTTTGTGTCTGCATTCTGTTTTTCTAAAATCAACGTTTCTCTATTTTACCGACAAATTGCTAAGGTTAGTGGGATACTTACGCTTTCAATAGGATAATTTCTTCCTTTCCCGCTCTTTTTTATGAGAAACCATGAAGGTAAATTTTCTTATTAGCAAATGCTTAATGAGACAGTCGTTTTGGGTAAAAATATATTTATAAATTCTATGTTTGATTGAAATTTGTTTTTGTTAGATTGACTAATGAAAGAATTTGATAACGTTACAGCTGTACAACGGTTTCGATCTTGCTAATAATTGTTTTTTTAGTTATTCTTTTCTTGTTTTTTCCTGGGATTCGTTTTTTTCCTCTCTTCCAATTTGGAGAATTTGACTATGTTATGATAGCTAGGGTTATGTCATCACTAGTGAGAACTAAAGAAGGTAGCGGTAAACTAGGAGGTTACAAATATCTCTGATACAAATGCAAATATTTGATATCTACACTTTAATACTGAAGTTACCAATGATCTTCGGCTGCATACACTTTTCACATCTTTTCAAGTAAAGATTTTGCACAACTTTAGGAAACGCTGCGGGTCAGATTATTCCTTATATTACTTTATTGAGGCAACGCCAATCTTCACTGTGGTCCTCGTTATCATCTGGCAACTTTTTACCATTGTTATCGTAAATTTACTTCTTTGTCAATCTACATGTTACGTGTTATCTGTACAGGATTTTATCGGTCACTTAAGTTTTTAATGAATATTAATAATTGTAAAGTTTTCTCGCTTTGCATTTGCTTCGGGGTTACAAATCAATTGGTACCTATAATTACAATTGTTAATGCAAGTTTGCAGTTCCAACGTACTTTTTTATACTTGTAAATCATTTTATAATTGCACGCTGCCTTAATAAAAACTTTACGGAACTATTCGTACATAATATAAAATTCATATCCTTAATGTTTAGAATCTTAAATAAATAGAAAACAGTGACGTTCCGTTTATTTAATTAAACTTTGTTGTCTACCATACAGAGTGCTATGTTTAAATTCTAACTATAAATCTATCACTGGATAAATTCGGATTTTCTGTTTCTCTTCTTATAAATAAATTATATGACTGCTCTTTCTGGTGCTTGTATTTAGTTATAAATATTCTACGCTGCTCCTGTAGTTTTACCTTTACGTGGTAGGTATCTTCTGCTAATTGTTAGTTCCGGTCAGTTATACTGATAGCACTAACTTCGCGCATATTTAAACAATTTCACTTTATTTATCTGTAAACTCAACCCTACTCTACCGATTTCTAGTGAGTATATTCTCGATTACTAATTTCTCGCAACAATACAATAAACAATTTTATGCAGTAAAGATTAACGATTGAATAATAATGTGTACAAAATTTTATAAACATTTTGTTGCAGTTAATGGCAAATTACGATTAATGTTTGTTTATATGAACCGACCTATGAAACCGACTTAAACACGTGACTCAATGCTACAATAATGGTTAGAAACAGCATATATGTAAATGTAACAGTAAACGTAAACTTTATTTAAATAAAACATCATAGTTTAATAAAGTATTTATATAGTGCGGTTTCATAGTATTAGAATATGTGAGTACTTGCGACAGTATCTATCTTCTTTTCTCAACCGCTTCTCAAAGAAAACAGTAGCAACTACAATCTCCAGGTATATTAATTGATACTACATATAATATTTGTTGTAACTAAAAATTATTTTTATTTTGGAACTTAATTTTTTTACAATATTAAAATAAAAGGCAATTTTTAATGTATCTAAATAGTAGAATAGTTCTTTACACAGTAAAAAATAATTTACACCATTCTACACCAAATAACACCACACCTGTGTCTATATCCATACGTCCGTTTCGGTGTTCACTTCACTCCTCAGGAAGGGAGTAAAATTACAACACTTTAGTGGTGTAATATTTTTTCAAAACTATGGTGTAGTTTTAATATCATATGGTGTTATTATCATGAAAATGGTGAAAACTATTTACTCTATCTGGGTGAATATTTACTAAGAATGGTTAGTTTTGATTCCGTGGTCTTGTAATTTTACACCACCATTGTGTACTGTTCAATATAGAATGGTGTAATTTTCAACAAAATAGTGTGTGCTTTCACTTTGTGTTGGTGATTATTCACGAACGTATATGTAAAATTTCATGCCATTAGTGTAAATCCTTTATTGCGTATTGAGGAAATTTACTACAATTGTAGATAGATGACAACTCCACAGCTGTGTATGTTTACACAAGGTTGTGTAAATAGTAACTTAACTATCGAGTACTGCCAATTCTGCTTATGTATTGCTTCTATTACTCCGCATTTAACACTAATTTGTTGACATATTCTTATTTCTTATTGTAAAACTTATCCTAAAGATTTCTAATAAAAAAAGAATACAATATTTAAAACTATAAATTAAAAAAACAAAATAAAGCATTACAGAACGAATATACATAAAATACAATTTAAAAATGGATTTACTAAAACTTTATATGAGCGAGCTTAACATAATTTGTATTTTGAAACAATACACCAAGTAGTAGGATTGTAACATAGTAAATATTTTTCAAATAAAATGACGAATTACTTATTTCTGCTAACTTACATTCTGCCTCACAGTGATCAATTACATAAACACATTTTACTGCATCGTATTCGACCGTTTTCCACAACTTTAAGACTAAATAATGGGGTACCGTCTGACAATGTCAATTATAACTGAAAATTCATAGGTTGTATTAGCGAGATCGATCGACATCCATTTTAATGAACAGTTGTATTTGATTTTCACAAACATTTCACACACTAGTATTAAACGTTTTAGAAAAATTGCTCTGTGCTGTTTCAAACATGGTCTGAAACCATTGATGAATATTGGACTTCGTGTACATTACAAATGCTCTTCGTACATACAACTTGCAAGCTTGTAATTTTTTAATCAAGAATGGCGTTAAATATCATCCGCGTAGAAGTATCGTGCATCATCGTGAAACAAAAATGTTTTATTGCAGTGTACATTTATCCATTCTTAATACAAATGCAGTACAAATGGTGTTATTTCACACCCAAAATTACTTTTCATTTATACACAGACAACTGGTGTTAAAAATAATACAAAAATTACACCATCTTCGCACCATACCTCGATGTTCAAGGTTACACCGTGATATTTTTTACCGTGTATCGTTGTATAGACGCACACAGCCGTCCAGAGGACGACACTTGCAAATTTTAATTCTGTTTTAACTCTTTTCTACAAATCAATCGACCAGTGCAGTTTTTAGCACATTAGTTTATTTGTGCAACAGGAATTGCACACGTGCTCGAACACCTGATACAAAAATGTTTGTATTTATAGCGGTTAACGAGATGCTTACATTTTTTGTTGATACACGATTTCATGTTATTTTAACTTAAGTTTTCTACATTTCTTCGCACTTTTTTGCAAAATAGAGTTAGTTAGAAAACCAATCTCTTACTTGTTTCGTTAACTTTTCAAAAGTGTCTATGTTTCCAATAGTCTACTGTATCATGTGGCCGGTGATCTTACTGTAAAAGTACTCTACTTACACTGTGGGCGTACAGAGATAAAACTTTCAAGATCAACACAATTCACTATCAATTACGTATTCAAACACATATTAGTTCATTGGCAAAATCGGTGTAATAGAAAAACATTTTTTTATTAAATGATATTGTTATGCGTATTTTAATTATGTATGTTTTCATCATTTACGTCTATAAATTTAATTAATTATTACCATTGAATAATAAGTGTAAGAAGTGCAACTTAAGGGGCGATATCGTATCGACTGATTGGATCGAGATGTAGAGGTCGCCACGTTCATATTGGATCTAGATTTTTCAGTTCTTGCGTGTCTGTCGACTTGTAAACTTGGAGGTTGAATCAAAACGTTTTCTTGGGTTACCAACATTGAATTATGATTTTTTTAAATATAAATTATCATTTTATTTAGGGTAAACACGCTAACGTAGTAAGTTCTACATGCGTACATAGAAAGTGTAAATGTTAGATAAAAAAAGATTACTAGTATTATAAATTAAAAAAAAATAACATATAACTTTGTTTCAATTTAAAAATGCGAGAAATCGTGAACAATAAAAGCATCAAATTAGTTTTTTAATTTATTTAAAATTACAAATGAACTACAAGAAAGCTGATGGATCTATTTAAAATTTACTTAAAGTTTATTTGAAATTTAGAAAAATAAAAGTTTTATTACACTCAATAAAAAAGTACTTCGCAAAAAAATGTTAACAGTAGTTTTGCATAATCATTAATCTTTGTGTTAAAATTGCTGCTTTGCATTTTAACTTAACAAAAAAAAATAATTTGTTATCAACGCCATAAATAATGAACACCGTACGCAAAGCTTTGTGTACGACTCGTACATAATTGGACTTTATAATCTCGTACTATTTATCAGCTTCACTTGCTGCGTTAACTCTAATATAAACTGCAGCTCGTTGAATGAAGTCTTGTATTATGTACTCGTTACAGAAATAGCTATTTTTAATGTTAAATTAATTTTATAGATTATTAAACCATAATCATATTTTTATTACATAAAAATTACATTAAAACGTTTTATAAAACCTAACCATAATACAACTAAACTTGTAAACATAAAAGATAGAATTATTTAAGAATCCCTGTTAACGTCAAATAATGTTATTGTTTTACTTTTAAACAAATGTTTTTGATTTATTTAGTGTACATTTTGTTTAAACTACATTCACATTTTTAATATATATTGTGCAATGAGTAAAAAATTTTAACGTTACTAATTACACATTTTCTTTTTTTTCGATAGTTGTGATTAACGTCATCACTTATAAGTTGACAACTATTTGTGCTATATGCAATTCAAATTAAGATTCCATCGCCTCTATTGACAATAAACGAACTACCGCTGTAATAAAAAAAGTTATAAACATTTTTATAATCTCTTTTTTATAGTTGATTAGTTTTTTTTTTACAATTAGCAGATAAAACATAGACTTCTATTAAAGAGAACGTTTATCAATGATATTGAGGTTAAGAGACAAAACATCAATGTTTTAATATCGCCGTGAGATTGATGGTATAAGCATTGAATAATAATTGTAAGAAGAAATGCAACTTAAGGGGCGATATCGTATCGACTGGTTGGATCGAGATGTAGAGGTCGCCACGTTTGTATTGGATCGAGATTTTTCAGTTCTTGCGTGTCTGTCGACTTGTAAACTTCGGTATTGAATTGAAAGTTTTTCTTGGGTTAACATTGCGATGCGATTTTTAAAATTCTGGTAGTAGTAATGTTTGTTTGAACTTTTGTTTAGTTTAAGTGTAAATATATTTTTGATTTATTTCTAAAATGGGAAAAATTACAAATCACGGTTGTGTTTATATTAATTGTGAAAATAATAATACCGAAAACAAAGGTACTAGTTTTCTTAAGTTTTTTATTAGTGATAAAGTGCGTGCTAAAGAATGTTAGAAAAACTGTGGAAATATAAACATTGCCACAATGGACTCAGAAGATTTAAAACAAAAGAAGATTTGTGAGAAGCATCTTCGGAGATAATGTATAACAACAAAAGGAAATTTTAAACACACTGCAGTTCTTGTTCTACACCTTCAATCAGGTAAATATTTTTTAATTTGTTTTCTACCAAACGTTTAAAAATGGTTTAAATTAGCATCGGAGAATCTCCTTGTCCGGATTCTTCTTCTTCTTGTTGCACTTAATTGTACAATAACTTAAAATAATTACTATAAATCAGTGGCTGAGATCGCTATTACTTTCCACGATCAATGATCGCAATCATGGTATTTAGAATTAATTAGTAATCGACTGTTGCTAAAAAGTCGCTCGTGTAAAGTTAGTCATAATTCTAGCCATAAACATTCGATTTTCGTTTTCCGGGATACAATAACGTTTGGAGTATTGAAAATCAACATACCTAAGTATTTTTTAATATTGTTTCTAAACAATAAATTAATTAAAATTTGTTCATATTTAGATTTAAAAAAAATATTTACAAAAATTAACAGAAAATAGATACTACTGTGATGTTTTTTTTTCGACATGACGTGCTGTTTGAATTCTGATGCAAACTTACGAACAAATAGTTTAAAGCGTTAATAAACAACATATTAAAAAATAAGTGTCGTTCTTTCGTAAATTAAATGTTTCTATTTGCAATTGACCCTGAAAAGATTGTTGAGTAATTAGTCATAACTCGTGTTGATATTTGTCTCAAACATAAGATTTATGTATTAAAAATAAATTTGCAATTCTTTTCAAATACGTATTTGTAGTTAATGCTTATTGTTTTTAACTTTCTGTGTTTTTATGATTTACCATTATGTTTATATAAAGCTAGGTTTTTACCAAAATGCTGAATGTGTGACACAAATTTTACAAACGTTCTTTTCTAGAAGAGTTTTCTAATTCTCTTTGAAAAGAGTGCATTGTTAAATTTCTGTAAACAAAAAAAATATAATTCAATGTTTAAATCCATGTTACTTTTTTATTAAAAAATCTGTATGTGGTTTAAAATTCTTACGAGGAAAAGAGCAAAGGGGTTATTTACCTACTTACACAAAATTACGATTTTCCGTGAACTACCTGCATACTTAAAGTTTATTATGCATTTATTAAAGTAAATATTATAGGTAAAATCGTGTTATATTAATCTTATTTGTTTATGCGATAATTAAAAGTATTAATTTCTTTTCCACAACCGCAATTGTTATTTTATAAGCGATCAATGATTGCGATCGTTATTGTACAGACGCTCGATATCGCGATCATTATTTTGCATAATGATCGATTCATCGTAATTGCATAATCGTTCTGGCCATTGCTTTAAATGTTTTTTGTTGATGTTGGCATATGTCGAATAAAAATATCGTTTTTGTAAATGTTAGGGCCGCATTTCTTTAGCACCTTGTCTAATAAATACTTAGTTTTTTAAAAAATAAAAAAAAATTGTAAACAAATTCTTTTATGTTTATTTTAGCATGCTGAAAGCACTTCAATACAAATCCAACAATACATAAAATATTTTTACAATTGTTTAAAAAAAATCGCAAATTTTGAAAATACTGATACTAATTGCATTTTCAAAACAATATTTCAAACATCAAAAAATTATTTTATTTTTTTATCAAAATAATTTTTTGATGTTTGAAATATTGTAAATTTAAATTTTTTTATATTTGAAAAATGTTAATTAGCCCTGATGATGACTAAATATTAGTTGAAACTGTCGGCAAAATTAATTAAAAAAATAAAAAGCTTAACCAAAACGTAATAAATTATTTATAAGCATATGTAAAATAGTATATACATTTTGAAAGTTAACGAATTTATTATTGGTGGACTGGTAATTTGAATAATTTTAAAAATAGACGAATAATAACAATAAATCCCCATAACAATTTTCTTTTAATTTAATTTGCATTGTTTTAGTTATTTCTATGTTTTCGATTTATATTTTACAAAAATAAATAAATATTTGAATATACATATTTTTTTGTTTTCTTAAATATAAAGCATGATATTGTTTAAGTTTATTTGACATTGACTTGTGTCGTAACAATACAAGCTATTGTTTATGATATTAACCTGTTTTGAACAGGTAAACGGTAAAGTAAACACAAATATAAGAAAAGGTTCAAACTCGTACTTCATAACAACAAATAAGTAAGTTCGCAAAATAAAAACCACGATTTTGCAGATGGCAGCAGGTCTTAGTCTATTAGTTTATGAAAAGAGGGGGTACAGACGGGTAAAAGAAGAGAAACAAGAGAGATAAAACTACAGTACGATTTTTAACACACTATTTGCGCCTCTTCTTAAATTATTACTCAATGGTATAAGCAAATAACCAATTTATTATTAATATTATTTGTATTATTTATTTGCCTTTTTTTTGTCTTTCTTGTGTGCGCATCTAACTTTTTAGTTTCATTTTCAAAGTGGATTTATTTAGTATAGTTTATCTAGTATATTATTGTTTTAATTATCATTATAAACTTGTACGCAAAAAACGTAGATTTTACCAAAAAAAATAATAATCTGTGTAGTCCGTTCTTAGCAGCAATGTTTTTTGACATGGATAATCCTTATTCTATCCGTACGTTGCGGTGACTGATATGAGATTTTGTTCTTCTGCCGAGAATAAAACTATTCTAGACTTCAAATTATAAGCAGTTTAGCAAACAAGAGTGTTCAAAATGACATACTTTTCAAAAAAAATGTTTAATAAGAAAAGCTTTGTAGCAAACAGTAGCTTCAGTTAATAACAATTGATAACAGGTTTTTAAACAATAGTTTTCGTATGGGAATTTAATTAAGGTTTGTCTAAAATTGTGTACAGATTTTGTTTAGAAACTATTTAGAAACATAATTATGCATAAAAAACTATTTTTTCTGTTTCTGTTTTACTGCAAATCAACATCACGTCACATTTTTTTATATTTACGTTTTGGAGAATTGCACATGAGTTTCTAATCTACCAAAAAATTACTAAGTTAAGTAAATAGCAATACCATTGCATTAATGTTAAAGTAAAACAACCTAATGTTAAAAAAGTGTATCTAACATTTCGAAGTAGAAGCTTTAGATGCAGTTAGTCAGATGGCCAAAATCTTATGTTTATTAAGACTGTAGATAATATTTAATATACATAGATTGCACTTTTCAAATATAGATGGCGATGCGACAGCTTGATATGAAGTAATTGTTAATTGAGACATCTGAAACTACTTGTTATCTGTATGTCTTAAGTAAACATGTAAAAATAAACAAAATTTGTATACATTGATAAGAAATTCGATAAGTTGTATTAGCTCATTTTTAAATTTTTTTGATTCATTTGCAACTGTATAAAATTTAATTAACTTTTCTTTATTATTATATAAGTTGTTATTAGTTTCAAAACAATTTAAAACTTTTAAATGATCTTTATTTTAGATTTTAACTTGGTAACTGAAGCAGACATATCTTATAAGATATTTAAAATAAACCAAAACAGGTAACAACAATTATGTATGTATGTTTCTAAATTAAAACGACTTTTTGTTATCTAGGTAGTTTAGTAAATAAATACACTATTATATCTACCTTTGTCAGTACGTACAATAATGTTACGAATAAAAGTATGTAACTACCAAACAAGTCATTGAGGATTCATATCAATATTTTTTAAAAGTTACAATGAATATGATGAATTTGTCGTCATTAAAATATTCATGACGTGCTTAAACTGCAATTATCAGTTTTTACTTCAATGAACAATTGAAATGTGATTATTTTTACTATCGAACAACAAAATATAATAAATAATGATTTTGCACAAAGGATAATAAAAGATACAAAAAAAATGAAATATTTTTTGATAATGTAAATGACTTAAATGTTTTGATATTAGAAAATAGCATAGTAAAATTACAAGTATAAATTAAAGTATTGTAAAACTAAAATTAATTCTTAGCATGAAAATTGCTACAAAAATGAAAACGTTGACAAGCTGATTATTATCCGCGTAATTCAAACAAGTTTTAAATATACCGCGTGCTAAAAACACATGGTATAATTATTTTAAGGTAAACAATGTCAATGCAAAGTGTCACAACAGTAAACCAATGGACAGTTGAAAGAACACTCTAATGTACTTCCACAAATGCATTGAAGACTAATAGACCGTTGCGCAAAAGTCTGGTTAATTGGCGATTTACTAATCGTCGATTAAAGATGATGCTTGATTAACATTCAATTGCGTTGCACAAAACAATTTAACCTATGATTCACCGTCCATTAGTTAATCGACTATTAACTACTAGTCAACTTGACAACCGTGGGTTTTAATGTCAGTTTATGAAACAAAAATAACTACCAAAAAAAAAGGTTATTTACAACTATTTACTCAAATCAAGAAAGAAACGTTAATAAATATTGTAGTAAAGTGAGTATTATTATATTAATAACGTTTTCTTATAAATAGTTATATTATCATTATGGAAAATATTGCTTCTGTATAGATAGTTTTATTTTATGTTTATCGATAAAAAATTTCTAATTCTATAAAATTTCTTGCTTAATTCTTTTTATTGTTTACCTTAGATAACAATATAAAGGAGTAACTTGCTAAATAATTTATAGTTTAAAAAAAAATGTTCGGTGTCAACAAACATTACCAAGGAATGTAATGCATCGACTAAAACAGGCCTCTGAACAGCAAAATACCTGAATATATGAATATATGAATATGTATATATGAAACTGAAGATATAACAGATCTGTGAAACAAGACATGTAAGCAAGGACTTAAAAGTTGTATTATGTATGATGAAAGGTTTGTTTCTCGTGGAGTTTTCAACCTCTTAATAACTGCCGATCAGGAGGTTTTGCTGACAAACTGAGACACCTAGAAATTTCTTTGAAGTGCAGCTTACTATTTTGGTAAATTGGGAGATAATTACAATAAAATCTAATATTAATTTAAAAATGAGAATAATTTCATGTGGCTGAACCTCAACCTGGATTATCTCGTATTCTTTTCTTTCGCACACTCTTATTTACTGCAGAACCTGTGGCAACTCCTCTCGAGTTATTTATAAGAAAAATTTCAAAAGCAAAAAATTATAAACTGTCAATTACTAAAAGAAGTAATATTATTTAATCAAGTTTAAGAAAATATAAAGCACAGTATTTGTTTTATAAATAAAAAATTACAATAAATGATGTTGTTTTTATACATTTTGCATATTAAGAATTAAGAAGAGTCGGCAACCATATTGCAAACAAGGAAATCCTCTCTGCAAAACTCCAAAGAACCTTTCTATGGTATTATTTGTCACTATATGTGCTTTGCCTTATGCTACTTCACTGACATTTTCTGGATGTAAGCAGATGAGGATTACATGGATATCCACTATCACCTAATAGGTAACCGTTGCCATATCTTCCGATGCGAAATATAACCGGAAGAAGAGATTTATTGAAAAGAATACTGTTGTGTACTGATTCTGGCCAGTAAATAATAAAATGCATGAATTTTAAGTCGGCATCGCAAATCGCTTGAACATTAATGCTAAAATATCCTTTTTTGTTGTGATACGATTCAGCATTTAGACTATCGGGTGATTGTATATGCACATGTGTGCAATCAACAACTCCCACAACACATAAAAAACCAGAAATGCGAAAAAACCATTGTTTTGTTTCCATTAATTTTTTGGTAGTTCTAGGCATCTTTATATATTGATGGAAAATTCTGACAATTTCATTTATGATATGCTGAATAGAGCATTAATATTTGTACTCTTGCATCAAAGGATTAGTTTCGATAGCTTGTTGGTTCGATTCTATCTTTAATAGCATGTAGAGTAGTTACAAAATGTCCTGGCACTCGCCCCTCTATGCGCATATTATTCAAACGCGTCAAAAGTATTCGACAAATATGCTACTATTCAACTTATAAATGTAGTCATACGCTTTATTTACTTTACATTGTATTCGTACGTTGCCGATTGTTACAAATAAACATTAAATACAAATGTATTCAGTTACGATATCAATTGTTAAAAAAATTGATAATTACTAAATTTATACATTTGCCGTATATTTTTAGGATGGCAGTTTTGCTACCGAAGAGTCCCGATTATAACATCGTTTAAATTTTTCAAATTGTAAAAATTCGCGCCGCGCATCTCGAGTGCCAGGACGTTTTGTAATTACTCTACCAAGTTTATTATGGTGGCCTTATTTAATCGAAACCTCTTCTTGAAATCAATGTCGTCTAACAATTCAAAAGGATTTTCTTTATCTCGTATAAACCTTATGCTGCGAAGTTGTCTTCAAAGCTACTCGAGGAAGAAGACGACAAGTGGAACAACATAATTATTTTTGTTTAATAATTATTTTTTTAATAAATTTGTATTAAACGAAACTTGAATTAAACGTAGCTGTTTTTTATTAGTTAGTTTTGACTGTAAATCATGAACTTTTTATTATTGAAAAACTTTAGTTGTAGGTTAATCAACCAATTAGATAATCTTTTGTTCACAAGAGTTTAATCGGAGATTATAATTTTGTGCAACGCAAAATATAGTTAATTGAATGTTAATCTCTGGTTAACGTCGAGTTCAATTAAATATTTAATTGGCCATTAATAGTCCGTTATACTACAATTAAAAGATAATCACACTTTAATCAAAGATTAAAGTACAATTAAGGGTCAATTATCTTTTGTGCAACCCGCTTTAATAGTTTTATTATTTGTTTATAATGATGAAAGTAACATAAGCAAAATATTATAACAGAACAACCATCATTAGTGTAATTTAATATGTAAAAATAGTAATTCAAAAATTGTTATAGAGGTAGAAACGTTAACAAGTTGATTTTTAACCACGTTATTCAACTTAAGCTTTGCTTTTCTTTAACCGTCAGCAGTGGCGTCTTAAAAGCTAGGCGGAGTAGGCGGCCGCCTAGGGCCTCGAGCTTGCGTGAGGGCCCCAAAGATACCAAAAGCACAGAAATTTTACTTGATAATATTATTAATATAAAGCGTTCCAAAAATGGTTTTATGGTTTGGTTTGACTACCTAGGGGCCCCAAAGTGGCTCTGCCGCCTAGGGCCCCGACGATCCTTAATCCGCCACTAACCGTCAGGTAGTTCGAATAATTACCTATGGAATTTCCGGTAAGAACACGTCTAGCCAGACCAACACGTAGGGTGTTAAGACACCGCCATCAATGATACAAAAAGACACAAAAAGGTATGAATAATTAGAATTTACTGAATGAATTTGGTAATGTGATGCTGGTGAACGATTGATTCGAATCAGCAAAAATAACGTTCCGGTCGTAGAAAATTTAATATGAAACTTTCGGTAAAATAATCCATGTGCTAGCAGTTTTCAATCAGTTTCAATCATTAAGAGGGGGCTTCACAACACTAACTCTTCGAGATGGCTCCACTGGTCAAATTAAATGTTATATTAAATCATCTTTTTTAGTTTTATAACGTAAAATTCTCATAAAAACTAAAGCTTACCTCAAAGACTGTTCTCAGTTTCTCCAAGGCAGCGCTGTAAATTGCCAGTATCTATATTTTATTTGATACTGCAACAACTTCCGCCCTTTAGTGATAAATAAGGTATTATTGAGATAGTATTTCCACGTATTATATTTCATTTGTATGTAGTAGTGTAGATATAACTCTCAGAGAGATGTAATGTAATTATGAATGTGATAAGTAAAGAACCAAAGTTGTTGCAGTAAAAATCTTCAAAAATTGCACTATAAATTCCATTTAACATTTACAAAAACTACATTAAAAACTAGAATAAAAATAAAATCAGTTGTGATGTGTATGTGTCTTGTATAGATAAAAAATATAAAAGGTATAAGTGAACATAAAAAATAATGAAAACATCATAAACGTTTTAAAATACTAATAGTTGCACAATTATGGCTACGTTTTTAAGTTCTTTTGTAAAATTAAATATTTGATGACATGTTTATAATTTTATAAACTGTAAAAGAACGTTCGACACTATGTTTCCAGAGATGCTTATGTTATTATTTATTTATGCCTAAATTAAGATAATGAATTAATAACATATTTTATTGTGACCGTGTAACAAATTTTTTGAAGTGCAGCAAAGCAATGTGCTTTCGAAGCATGCATGTGCCTTCCAGGTCCATTAAGGTGACTTATTTCAGCAGCGTACAAACGTGCTGTATAAGAAAATCTTCGCGTGTAATTTACACGTTTGCCCCTAGTACATTTTGCGAGATATATGTACCTATCGATACAAAATAAAACATTTATAAAAGCTGTACAAATGCATCTAAATATGACTTATTGTTCAGTTTGATTTGTAGTTTCATTATAAGCTTTTTGCTACTCGCGAAGGTAACATTTTACTTTTTTCCATGACTTTTCACAATGATTTTAACAGCAATTAAAAAAAATAATTAAAGTCCTAGCCTTATAAAGCAAACAGACAAACCGTAAACAGTTTTCTTTTGATCTACTTACTCTCTCTCTCTCTCTCTGTATTTTCATTATAAGTTGTGCGTCATGGTTATTATCAAACGATGCAATTCTTTTGTTTTATTTTGAGGAAATATGTATAAGTGACACCTTTAGAAATGTTTAAACAATAATTAATCGTGCAAAAGTATTTATTTGTTATCGACGGCGGATGACAAGTGTTCTAATCTTTTTAGTTTTGTTTTATAATTATTTTTTTAAACGCGTTCCTTGAAGAGCAAATTTTAAGAAGTATTTATCTCTTAACAATAGCAATTACGTCCGGGATTTTGGTAATAAAATCTACGAAAGTAATAATATTCAAATCATTTACTTGAGTACATAAATTTTATTATAGATTCATTTAACCACTAAGACATAAATGAATAATCGGAAGACATTACAAATAGAAAGTGTATCACAGATATATTGTTTTTAAACGTTCCACAGTGGAAACTTCTATGCAGTTATGACGAATACAGCAATAACATCTTATACTTATTTAATAAGTACTTTTTTACCTGAGTGTCTTGAACGATACAAATAATTTTTCTATTTAGCTGCCATCTAGTGGTTTGCAACTATCCCAACATAGTCCTAAATACTCAAGTGTTGTTGGTAAGGTTGCGAAGAAAGGATTTCAGAAAAAGTTTTATTTGGAGTAGGTCTCGGTAAACAGATTTTACCAGAATCAGGTCTCGAGAAAAAAGTGCTGTTGAAGCTGGTTAAGCGGGTTTTATAATCAATTCCATTTTGCTTGACTGCGCCTATGAAGCGAAAAGCCGCGCGCTTCGTCTTAGAGTCGGTGGTAAGCTGCGAACGGGTAAAGTCTCCGCCTAATTATACTAGAATTGCTAACTAATTTTGTAATCATTACAATCTATCTCTAATCAAGCAAACAGTATGTATTAAAAAAAGTCATCTTTGTAAGCTTTTAGTGTTATTTTCTAACGTATAAATATATTGGTTATTTTTAAGATGCTTGTTTATTTTACTTACTTATTTTACTTACTGTGAAATTAATTCCTTGTTTAGTTGCATACTTGATAATTTATTTGTGTAAGTTTTTCATAGTCTAATGTAATTTTTTTGTGACAATTTGAATATTATAATTACATGTACTTATAACCGTTTATCAAATATTTTAATTTAATAATGCTTATTAATACTATAAATTTAATGTGATAAAATTTTTGTACTTACAAACTATTAAAATACTTTGTGTTTATTCAATTATGAAACAGTGAAATTTGCATTACGAGTATTGCATAATATGTTCTAGTTAACTCTTGTATATTGTTGTTTTCCCTTGAGTTTTGTTTAATTACCCTTTAACATTATGCATTTATTAACTAAAACTTAAATAAATTATATAATTAGTTTTGAAAATGCAAAAGCAAATTTAAACAAATATAATTAACTCCATATTTACAAAAAGTAAAAAGTTTTTATTATAAAAACTTATTATTTATCGTAAATTACGTAGTTTGATTAATGACAATAATAATTTAGTGTAAACTTTTTTGCATTTTAATTTTAACGTAAACTAAAAAAATATACCTTATGTATAGACTATTTAATTATATTTTGTTAGTAATTTAGTATTTATGTACCAAGAACCGTAAATATTATTATGTGAAATAAAAAGTTCTTTTACATACAACCAAAAACATAATGCGTTTTTCTATTGTATCGAAATTGCGATCATTGGATAAATGAATTCTTTGGATCGTCAGTCACGCAAGAGTTTGGAAAAGAACTACATAAAATTGAAAACTCGTTCAGCTCGTACATTTATCGTTTGGCCTAGATTTCTTTAATATTAAAAAAGCTTACCTAACTGAATCAGGTACTATTTTATCAATAAAAATAGTACGTTGTTAGAGTTTTAATCTGTTGTCGTATAAAAGTACACCGCCTATTTATTGATTAGAACATTTTTTGTGTTTTTATAATGTTCTAATTAATTAACGGTTTTAGACACAAACCATACTTATAACTATTTCTAATTTATAATCAGTAAAGTAGGCATATTAAAATGACAAAATATTTAAGATGGAATTTTACAATTAATGATGATTATAAGCAGTGTTATCATATTATATTTTTACACGCAGAAAGAGTTTCTATTAAGCGGTATGTACTTAGTAGTTAAGTCGGCAAGACTTCATTACGGCATACATATCAAATTTTTGATATATGACAATTATAATTTAATTTGTTGCGGTACATTAAACTGAAATTATTCGATTTATCTTTTTGAAGTATGAATTTAAAAAAAAATAAGTGTTTTATTAATTTTTAATACTTAAACTTAAGGGCTATTATTTTTACTGTATATAACTATGTTTTAATATGTTATTAAATTATTGTCAAACAAATTGTTCTTACAACTAAATTTTAACTTTTTGCACCTTAAATATAAAATGTAATTACAATTTCCAAAATAATATTATACGCTTGATACTAATGAAAAAATTGTATGAGAAAATAATGTGTACAAATTTGAGAAACACTCAAATTGAAATTATTAATGTGAAATAAAATGAAAAGTCAAAGTGTCAAAAAATAATACAAAAAAATTAACAACAAACGTATGACCGCTGCTGCTAACACTTTTAAATAAGAAACGTGTAGAAAATAACACATTAACGTTAAACTATTATTAATTTGATCAAACACAAACAGATACTTAAAAATAAAGAAAATTTTTGACATGTCAAGAACCATTGCAAAATACAGAATAGGTTTTACTACCTATAAGGTTAATTCTAATAACGTTATATGATAATATACAAGTTAATTGAGTAATCATTATAAAATATATGAAGAATAACAAATAACAATAATAACAAAAACTTTACAACAGCATCCAAAAATAAATAACTATAAAGACCGATATTACAATAATTGTTAACTTTCAGTAATCTTAAACTCTTAACTAGCTAAGAAATTTAGTAGTATTACAAAAACATTTGAACTTTAGTTATCTAAATTCGATGTATAGCTTAAACATCAATTAAGCAGAATGAAGCTATTAAGCAACATATGTATTATTGATAAAAAAGTTATTGAATATGAAATTACTTTTTGAAATTGATGTCAAACACATTGGAGTTAAATCTATTACAACTGCCAAAGATAATGGAGGATACAAAAAAACATTTACTTCAGATTAAATGCGACGTTTCGTGTTGTTTAACCAACAAACACTTCAGCAAGCCGCTCCCCTGAGTCAGAAAAAATAAATGATAAACAAATACTGTTAATTAATTACAATCAACAACATATCATGACAAACACGACAAATATTAAGAATTAAGCGTAATCCTACGTCAATGTCATACATGGCATCGACTTCAAAAAGTAATTTTATGAAAATAAAAATTTCGTTGTTTAGTTACAACTAAATAAAATTATACATAAAGAAATACTTTAAATTACCTTACTTTGAACGACGACCATATTAAATCGATGTTTTAGAGTAATAAAAAGCATACAATACTTATATTTTATAAATATGTTTAAATATTTCAATTTATAATAAATTGTACTGTTACTTTGATTTAATGAACCAGTTGCCACTGCCCACAATAGAGCAAAAAATACTATAGTATTTAGTTTACATAACAAGAAGAAGGAAGTATGAATCTCTCTAGGTAATACCAAGAAAGATAAAACAACTTTATTGTCATAATTTTATGTTTTATGATATTTACCATTGACCTTATTTGCCTTTGTAGATATTTTCGCCAAAAAATGTAAAACTCTAAAGTATATCGATATTATTTAGTAGGCAGTTTAGTTGTTTTGTTTGTTATTGTTTGTTGTTTGTGTATTATATTATCTTTATTTTAATAATTGACTTAACATACTTAAATTATGTTAAATCAATTTCAGGGTGGTTTTCAAATACGTTGCACGGTGTGCCGAAAACTGTTATTAAAAACTCTTTTAAATGGTTTAAAAAGCATATAAATTCTGTATAGTAGTATTTTTAACACTTGTATATGTAATAAACATATGAGTTTAATATACATATTTAGTAAGTTCGATTCTTTATACATTATAAAAAACGTATATCTAAAATATAACTTAATAATCAAGTCTTTTTTACAAAGAAAGAGATGTTTATTTGATAAATCAAGGTTCAACTCGCAACAACAAAATATTAAATTATTTAATAATAGTATCCTTTGTCAAAACAATTAATCTAAATTAAAAGTCAAAACAACTTTAAAGAAGAGACAGCTGTAAAACAAATACGTATATAAAAAAGTTTAATTCTATTAATTTTAATAAACGTAATGTTTTTTTTTTAATAAAGCATCTAACCACAATAGAAATCGAACAATTCTCGAAACAAGTGCAATTAAAACGCATTAAAAATAATTTTTTAGTAAGCCACATTACAAAGCAAGCCAATAATTAACATTTGTTAATCATTTAAACATGTTTTTTTTCTATTTCAACACTCATTTTTTTTATGTATTCAAATTAAGAATATATTTACAATTTCATAGTTAAAAACGCGATTTATGACGATGTACATAAATATAGTCTCCTAAAATTAAATATTTTGATACGTTAATAATCTTTATGACGTACAAAAGTTAAAATTATCTATTGCTTGAATAGTTTTCAATAAACAAAAGATATTTCGAATGTGTACACAGATCATAATATAAAAACAAAGCATGTAAAGCCAGAACACCACATTAATAACATACAAAGCACTTTATTCTCAGAATGCATGAGTAATTTCACGTGTTTGGTAAAAACACACTAACGTATTTTTTTTATTGTGCAATTGTCTTTGAAAAGTAGTTCCTTTTTAAAAGTACAATAAATCATTGTATGTAATCAAAACTAAACTTTTTATAAATATTACATTTTAATGATATAAGAAAAATTTGTTTTTAAATAATACTTGAACTGTATTGAGTTTTATAATTTTTAAATAATATTTTTAGTATATTTATTAACATTAATAAATTTTTTTTATTGATTATCAATTTTTACAAAGAATAAAACAGTTAATTAGAGTAATTATATTGTTAGAATTTATAGAATCAGAATAAGTTGACAAAACAACATTTATTGTTATAAAATCTTAAGCTTTCGCGGTTATTCCGCTAATGGCTAATGATATAAATATCGTCACTTACACTTTTTCCCTCAGTGACATTTACCACTCTGAAGATGCAAGCTGCAATGTCTTGCAAAACGTCAGTTTGTTTGGGTTCACGAACGACAATACAGCAAAAGCCAAGTTCTACTTTTTATTTTGGCTCTCAAGGAGAGACTAGGACCAAGCCTAAAAAGTATGGGTGTTTAACTACGACGCGGTCTAAGCCAAAAGTCGCTTATAATCATAACCTTTATTGTTATTATTATTTTTTATTTGCTTATTTTTCTAGTATTTATTTTTTTTCTAATAACTTAAAAAATATATATATCTTTGTCAAATAATCTTACCAAATTTTACTGCGGTTTCGTGTAGTTTTTAAATAAATGTATTTGCACTTGTTTGAATTAGCTTCAAAAATTACTTCTTGTTTGATTTACTAAAATAATTAGTTACTTTACTTGCTCTACTATACTGTATCTGTAAAAGTAAATGTGTACGTTGCAAAACTGCTTAAAAATTGTAAGTTTAATTAACGTTTGTTAGCATAAAGCTGCTTTAATTCGAGTCGGTATTTTATTAAACAATAGTTTAATATATAAAACACGGTTTTTTAAATCTGTATAGTTTATTTTTATAATTTAACTTTGCTTCTTGTTATAATGTTAAATTAAATATATGTTAGTTAGTTCCCAGTAAACACAAAATTGATAATGTTTAGTAACAGTTTCAAAACAAAAAAATTATGATTCACTCTTGTTTCAAACATAAAGGAAACCTAACTGCAATAAAATAGCTATAAGTCCATCGCTGTTTCAGTTATTTGAATCAGTATAGTTTCGGTATTTTAAATTCAAATCTGTTGCAAACTAAATGTTGCATTCGGTTTACGTTTTAAAAGCTTCGTTCTTGAACTGATACTAAATGATCGATACATGTATGATTTTTTTGTTTCAATAATGAACTAAAACAATTCTTTCAATAATATAATAATACAATTTCGAATGCACGTTTCAAATTTTATTGCACAAATACAATATCACATTGAGTTTTTTACATATTGCAACTTTCCTGGATGTGGTCTTTTCACGGAAGCCTCGAAAACTGCATCAGTTACTGTTGGGTAGCAACTTTTAACCGCATCTGTAACATAGAAATAAATATTTAATTTATATACATACATAATCATAGCGTTACACAAAATTAATTACATTTTTCTAATCAAAAACAACACAAACTTAATATAAATATCACTTTAGCAATCATTAGAAAGTTATAAAAACACTGTGAATACCTTTAGCTGTACATAATCGTATAGAAAACTTGAAGAATTGAACTGTAATTATAAATCCCAAAGTATCATCAGATTTACGCAATAATCTACCTTAACGCAACCATGTGTGTTAATTTACATTTTTTTATACAAATTAAAACATGATACATAAAGAACAAAAATGATAATAATATCGATTACATTTATCGATTATAATAAAATGTTTTGACTTACCGTTTATTGTTCCATTTCGTAATTGTACACACAGCATCACTTATCAAACTACAACCGAACAAGTGAAAAGATATCAATTTGCAGCGCAAGCGTTGACGACAGTAATCAAAAGTATAGCAACGACTAATGCTGACTAATCACAAAGTATTCGTTTTTCCTAGAACGATTCCACTGTTTTGAAAATAATTCAATCTTATTTAATCAATCTTCGAACAGTTCTAGTTATTCAAAAAATATTCGGTTTTAATAAATCAGTTTTTAAACGGTTGCTGACTATGGGATAAAAATTGCAAGTACTGAAACGGTTTAAAACTGATTGTGAAAAATCCGAACTCTTTCAATTTATTCACTGTCAGTTACATGTATTAAACATTTATTTTATTTGTGAATCAAATCTATGGATTATTTAATTCATCTAAATAAATGTAAAAAAACCCTATAAAACATTTACTATAACAATAATACTTTATAAACTTTTTTAAAAAAATAATAAAACTAAGTAATTGGTATTATATACGTTATCAAAATTAATAAGTTTTATTACTGTTATTATTGATTAATAACTCCATCTATGTGATTTTGGTTGTCAGTACATTTCCTAATTACATAGCGTTTTCGCTAGTGCTGTTGATCTTTTATACTGTTTCTTTTAATTTTACACGTTAAATTTTTTTTTTTTTGAAAAGTTGGCAAACACATGTAATTTAGCTAATTTGTAGCAATTTCGTATTTTTTCTTTGTTTTATCAGATACTGTATTTCCTTATTGTTTCCATGTCGATAACAGTTAATTTTTTTAAACAATTTTTTGTATGTTAAATTGAAGAAAAATCATAAGTATTGTTTTATAATTTCTGCTACTGGTTAAATATAACATCAATAAAATAAAACAAAGAGTGTAATCAGAAGAATAATTCTTTGAATAGCAAAAAACTATATAGATGTGAAAATATGTTACGTGTTTTTTGTGTCACCTTTTTTTTTAACGTGTCTGCGCCCATAAAACCACAGTTAATCGTTCTTCCGTTACTTATAACATTCATTTATTTTTGGGTAAATCTTGATGCGTTGTACGTCATGCGCAAATCAGCTGTTATATTTGATGTTAATAAATAATCTACCAAATAACTAAATATTATTGTCCGGTTTGAAGCACCACAATGTCAACAAGAGACAGATTTGCTGTATCTGAGGAGTTAAAAGTGTTTTTTAATTAATACTGACCCTTACACAGCCTCATGTAGATAATTATAGCTTGGATAATAAGTAGTGCAGTAATACAATTTAAGAGGTATCAGTCCTATACAAGTCTCATGTAAGTAATTATGGGTTGATTCACTGATACATTGAATCGTCGTAGTAGAGACAATTAAAAGACGGTTGTACAATGACTGCTGCTTTATTAAAGGTAATTATGAGTATTTATATGTGTGTGCTTTTTGAATACAATTTTTGTTTGTAGTTCAAACGCTAGTCGCCATTACAACCTGTACTTGATTGGCGTGTTTATAATAATTTTAGTTTATTTACAACATCTTTGTTTCTTTTTTATCTAGCAGCTTTTTGAAATAACACTTTCATTTTAAGCAAATTTTATGTTCTTTTAATTTTTTTTGTTTTGTTTTGTTTGTACTTAAATCCTAATCTCGGTAGTTTTGTCGCCTCCATCTCAATAAAACAATAAACATGGAAAACAAAACAAAGGATTTATCGTATCTCATTCACCAGCTTACTTATTCTTATTATAAACTGCACTAGAAAAATTTCCTGTAAAAAGTTACGTTTTGCAGTTTTGTCTGCTTGATTTAATTCTAAATTTAGACTTGACTTTCCGAGAGATTTTATTGCAACATTTTCGTGGCTTAGTCTTTGTCAAGGAAATACTAATGCTAATTATTGTTTTTGATACAAGGACTTTAGTCGTGTCGATTTGTACAGATATTTTCTTGGCAAAAAAGACATTGCAAAGATAATAATAAGACACTTTTGTTGTAAATAAAGAATCACTTTACATTTAATATAGAAAATTGTTTCTAGAAAGGTTTTTGGTTTAGTATTTAATGTTCGTTTTTTGTGGATTAAACTTCTTACTTTAAAACAATTTTTAAGTTACTTACAATATATGTATGTACATGTTACATGATAGATTTGTGTATTGTTAATAGTAAACACAAAAATAATAAACACATACACTTTTTAACTGTTTGTTTAAGAAAGTTTTTTGACGTATAATAACACATTGTATTAAATAATTTAAATTTGCCATGATTGAATTGTCATTATAATAATTTAAAAAATTGTCTGGATTTGCAGTTTAAAAATTTGGGGTGTAAAATCTATTTATCTCGGTTTTGTGATTTTACAAGAAGTAGCCCTAATTAAAGACCGTAAAAATGCATTTTTCATTTTTTAAATACTTGAAAAATTTTACATTTTGCCAATAAAGCAATAACAAAAGGCTTTTTTCAAATTTACTATTTTAACCAAAAACCATGGGTTTCTGTTTTGTGTGAATTGAGATTTTATATTAATAAAACTACTAAAGAGAAAATTCTTTCGGATACACATTACTGATTAACAATAAACGTAAAATAATATTATTTGAATGTGTGTAGACGTTTAAAAGTACTAGTATCATGTAGTATGATTCAACTGATATATTACGATCAACTTCAATTTATTATTTTCTTTTCGATAAAACTGTAATGCAGTATTTTTTTGTTTTCTGAGAGGTATTATTTCAACTTTTAACAACAACTTTACAAATTAATTTTTTTTTAAATCTACAGTACTTTTTTGGAATTTTCGAAAATTACGACGAATTACGCACGACAAATATTTCGTTTCACTTACAATACGTCGTACTTCTACGGCTTCATAATGACTGAATTGTAACTATCGCGGGCTACAAACGCGCGAGCTTTTTCGCATGTTAAAACCGCATTTAAAATCTCGTAGTGGGGGTCTTGACGTCACGTTAGAATGCTCCACTAAATATACAGGCATGGGCTCAAATACTTGTAGCCCCAACATAAAGAAATTGCCTATTTAATATTCGTTGCTTTGAATGACGACCATGTTGAATTATTGTTTTAGAGTAATAAAAAGTATATAATATTTATATTCTAGAAATATTTTAGTTCTTTATTTAGAAGAATAATAATAGATCCTTATTAAAGTCTACAATTTTATTGCTGATTGTTTGCATATGATAACTTGTTTTTCACGTTATTTACCAATAAAAAAGTTATATTAAGTTTTTTCTACATATTTAATTTGGCCTTCCTTAAAACCAACAGATGTAAATGTAAACGTAAATATTTCGCCAAATTGTTTTTCATTTCAACCAATGCAAATATTGCATTATTGGAGTTAAGTCTAGTACATGTCTCCATAATAGAGTTTTCATATTCCTATCTCCATTTACCTAGAACGACTTTATTGTCTACGTAATTTAGCGACGAATAACGTCCGCGTGCTGAAAGTAAGCTTCTTATATAATTATGAAGGTATGTTATAGCTTTTATTATGTTGTCCAGAATACATGGTGACACACAAATTGCTTGATGATAGATTTTCCATCTTGAAACTAATATGAGAAACGTAATCTCAGCGTAGTCTAGCTCGAGATAATCGATAGTCGAACATTGCTTTCAGAATGTTTAGCATTCTGCCCGAATAGGGACACATTAAATTTTCACTTAATGAAAAGGCTGCATCACTGACAAGAAACAGTCCCATTGATACATTACTACCAGGTAAATGTGCGTATCCAGGCAAATATAATCTTTTATTCTGTTTTTGTTCAAACGTCTAAGATTGAAAAACTTCTCAATTGCTAATTGATCATATGGATCAATGTAGGCGAAATTATAATCATCATCGCAAATGCCCATTAAAATCAGGCTAAAAAACCGTGTTTATCATCGATGCTTCCGATACAATGTAGTATGTTTCACATTTTATCATAATTAATGTTAACTGTATCGGTTCAGGGAACACAACCGGAGACAATACTGCCTATATTACTTCCAGCACCTTTTAGACCACAACACAAACTGTTGATCTAAATGATAATTATTTGCAATTGAGAAATAGTTGTCTCCGGTAGCTAATGCAGTTATAAATAATTGTCCTAACAACAAACGTAACGTCTAACCTTAAAGTGATAACTAGTCACTGTTCTGAACTTAATGGTTTTCGTATGTTTTTTTTTGCTAGTTTAGGACCGACAAGAATTAGTAAGTTATCAAATAATGCCGTAGTCATTCTGGCATAGAAAAAACCCACTCAGTATCGTATAAGCGCATTTCAATTAATAATCGTACGAATTTTCCTTTCTTTTATTGGTCGCGATTTATTTAAACCAATGTATGAAGAGACAAGTTTACACGGCTCAAATTAGTTAAAGCGCAAAAAAATATGTAATGTATAATATAGGCATTAAAGATTAAAGTACATAGGAAAAAGTATAATTTTCAATTAACGTACAAAAATATAAATTTCTACTTATAACAAATAAATACGTTTACAACTTATGATTTATTTTTAAAATTTATCAAATAACACTTGGAGAGAACAACTAAACATTTCAAACACGTATAAACAAGGGCGTCAATAAGTTTTTACTTATTAACAAATTTGACGAACTAAAATTATGACATATTTTATGGGAGTTTAAATAACATTCTATATTAAAAAAAATAGGATGATTCAGATAAAGAAGTCATGCTCCACACGAATATACACAAATGTTTTTCAAAGTATTGAAAAATACTTTTTCGTCAAATGAATTGAAATTACAAAATCCTAGAACTGCGAATAAATTAAACAAAATGTCAAACCTTAAACTCAGGTCAAACTGAAGTATGTAATTTGTTTGTTGTAATACTGACTTGAAAATTTTAACCAATAAAAAAAATTTATTCAAATTTAGCGCGTATTTGATGGGAGGGACTTTACTCTATCTTTTCGCCGTACAGAGAATAGTAAGAACAATGAACTTGTTTAAGATTTTTTTTGTCACGTAAATCTAACAGGTCATGATGACAAGAACAAAATTGCTATTTATATTTATTAAAACTGTGCCTGCGCATATTATTGTATTCTTATAGAAAATCAACACTCATTGTGAACACGTCGTTTTATGTCAAAATTATGTTTTATGTTCATATTATGTGTTATGCATTTCATACGTTTATGCTCATTGTAAATTAGAACTTACTCTTGAACTAGACAAGTTTTTCTTACAATCCTATTTTCGTAATGAGTACAAAAATAATAATGGAACTTGGATTTACCCAATTCGTTTGTGTGTGGATGAATTTATTTATAAAAATAAAACATTAGTCACTTTTGTTAACATTTACTTTTTGGTTATAAAATTTTTAGATATGACTTTGTATCAACTGTACTAAAAACTTTAGATCAACTTCTTTCATACGTATGTTTTTAATAGATTGTTTAGCATTTCAAGTGTAATTTATTGTTTAAGTTGATATGAAAATCTTTCTTTTTTGATTTAATATATTTTAGTGTCAATTTTTCAATCGTCCGTCCTTAAAACTTGGATTGCCATTTAATATTGTATTAATTCTAAGTATGCTTAGTTTATTTTACACTTATTGTTTGCTGATTATACGATTCTTATGAAAATCATTTTTTGGTACTCGCGTTTAATTGCACCATACTTTCTTTGCATCTTTGTTCGGTTTACTTACTTCTTGGGTATCTTTCTCAGAAGATTTTACGTTCTGATTATAAATCCTCATTGGGAAAAACCGATGTGTATGAAATAGAGGAGAATTCATTTGATAGCATAGTTTTTTATATAGACTCGGCAATAAAATGTGGTAGTACCGCGAGTTCTTTTTTGAACAAAGTTAAGTGGTGTTTCAGAAACGATTCGTAAGAAGTTTCGTTTCGATATAAAATAATGATTTTACTCGTTCATCAAATTCAAGTCAGCTGCTTCCGTGTTATTATGTTACTGTACCTTTTGTGATTTTCAAAATAAGGCAATTAACCAGAATTTTATGTTTCAAATTTGGATTAGGTTTATTCGCCGCTAAGCTAATGTAATCATTAAGTAGATTTTTGTTATTTTATTATTAACTACATAAACATTTACGTGTCAATTCTTTTTTTACTTTGCAGTTAAAGGCATTTAGATTTTTACTTGTATACATTTTATTTACGCATTATTTTATTTATGTTTATTATTTTTATAATGCGTTAAATTAGTTAATTAAAATTTCTTATTAAATATTGTTCAATTTTCATTTTTAGCATTTTTTGTTTTGTGTTAAATTTTGTTTAAGCATTTTATTTTTTTTTCATGTAATAATTTTTTTGTTTTTAAATCTCAACGATGATCAATTCATCTGTTTACACATCAATTCTGTTTTCCTTTTAGTAATTGGTTATTATATATTGAAAGGTAAGTTCTAATAGAGTATACACCAAACAGCGCGTTTCTTTGGTTGACCAATTTTGATTTTTATTTACGTTTTTAAGATTTTACAAAAAAATTTACTTTTAATCTATTCTACTTCTCTCTGCACTGAGCATCATCCAAAAACATCGTTTCTGGTACAGTTGATTAAGAAATTCAGCAGAATATTTTTTTACACGTAAATATATACGGCGCATTATGCATTATTAGGATATAAATTTGGAAAGATATTATGTAGGTTCCCCAATATAGAACACAATAGACCTCAAAGGATCTTTATAAGCCCTTAGTAAAACATAAAATCTAGAACAACTGCTAACGTACGTAATAAGTTTTTTTTGCACGTACTAATATTAAAATGTCTATTCTTAAGTAGATTTGTTAATTGATTTTATTGTTGTCGTTAAAAAATTTAATTGTTGGGTTAATATTATTATTTAACAAATTTTGTAACTTGTTATATTGTTTTTACTTACTTACTTTTTTCTGTTTTTAAAATAATAAATAACAATATTTGTAACAAATTTGTATTAAAAATGGATAAATGTAGACTGCATCAAAAATTTTTGTTTCACGGTATTTCTACGCGGATGATATTTAACACCATTCTTGATTAAAAATTACAAGGTTGCAAATTATATGTAAGACGATCATTTGTAATGTACGCAAAGTCCAGCATTTGTCAATGGTTTTAAAACGCATTTGAAATAGTACCTAGAACAATTTTTCTAAGAACTAGTGTGTGAAATTTTTGTGAAAATTGAATAAAACTGTAAATGCAGTAAAATGTGCTTATGTAATTGATCACTGTGAGGCAGAGTATAAGCTAGCAGAAATAAGTAATATGTTCTGCTATTTGGAGTATTGTTCGAAAATACAAATTAGGTTAAGGTCTTATATAAATTTTCAGTATATCCATTTCTAAATTGATTTGTATATTCTAACAACACAGAAAAATAATATTTGTTGATCAAATTAAAGTAAATTGCTACATTTTTTGTATGTCTACACATAACTATATACATGTTCGAGTTTTGTAAAATTAGATTATATCTAATGCATCTATGTACCCATACGTTCTGTAATGCTTTGTTTGTTTTGGTTTTGTTTTTTTTATAATATAGTTTTACATATTGTAATTTTTTTTTATTAAACTCTTCAGTATAAGTTTTGCAATAAGAAATAAAAATATGTCATACAGTGTAAGTTGAATGCAGAGCAGTAGAAGCAACACATCAAGCAGAATTGACAGTAGTCGATACTATTTACACCTTGTGTGAACCTACACAGCTGCGGAGTTCATGTACTACAATTGTAGTAAATTTCCTCAATAAGCGAAAAAAGATTTACACTGAGATTAAATTTTACAGACGTTAGTAAATAATCACCAACATAAAGTGAAAGCATGCACCATTTTGTTGAAAATTACCCCACTCCATATTGAACAGTACATAACGGCGGTGTAAAATTACAAGACCATGGAATTAAAATTAACCATTCTTAGTAAATATTGACCCAGGTTAAGTAAATAGTTTTCACTATTTTCATGACAATAACACCATACGATATTTAAACTACACCATAGTTTCAAAAAAATATTACACCACTAAAAGTGTAGTAGTAGCGGAGTAAAATTAACACCAAAATATAGATAGAGGATATAGACCCAGCTATGATGTTATTTGGTGTAGTATGGTGTAAATTATTTTTTACTCTGTAACTTTGAAATGTATTTTTGAATTTTATTTTTGTTTTCAAAAGAGTATTTTTATGTTTATTTAATATACTTGCAAAAATTTTGAAATCGGATCGGCTTAGAACGATATGTAGCACATTCTTTAAGACGTTAATATGTATTTGCCAATAAGTGATACCTCCTCCTAAACTAAGTAACCACGTATAAAAAGTACTGATTAATCTATTTGATTTGTTGTTAAACACGGTATGTTTTGCCTGTATCGCATATTAAAAAAAAGGTTGACTATGTGTAGGTGTCACATAATCATTTTTACATTTTTGAATATATTTTACGATTATACAATTTTGCAAATTTTTGTAGATTTTTTAGTGTAATTTTGTTATTATACGTCTTGTGATCATAACTAATGTAAATATATTCTTTAGTTAATATTATTAACGCCATCTTGTAAGCGTTTTCATTTCTTTGGTTTTAATAGCCACTTTATGATTTACAAGTATTTAATCTTGCATTTTGAAACATTTTATATTGCAACAAACCGAAAAATAAACGTTAACATAAATTGCTTGCTCAAGGACATAATCATAACACAGGTACTACATTCTTTAACTTACAGGATACAATAAGTTACAGATTGACTTAAAATAGCAAAGTTGAAGCATTTTTTCCATGCATTACGACAAAAAAAAACAATTGAACATCGAAAATTAACAATATTTATAAAAAGAAATACTATGTTTTTTAATGAAACACCCTATATTAATTTTACAATTTTAAAACTAAGGTAACTAAAAACAATAAAGCGTATGATAACTAGATAATTGACGCAAGTTGATTTAGGTACAGCATTTACTCGAAGGTCTAACCACCACCAAAAACTCGAGACGTAAGACGTAAGGGTGTAATTGGTAGAATTGTAACCACTGTCTCTGTTGAAATTGTTAGGATATTTAATAATTTCAATTGCTTCTCTAAACTTACTTAATTTCCAAGTTCTTTGTTTTAGAAATTGCTTTAATTTTCTCACAAATTTAAAATATGTTTTATGGTGAAACATTTATTTCTTAAACGCCTTATAATTTATATGTTTTCAGATAAAATATCTGTAAAATCAGTGACGGTTTATCTATTAGGTCATTTGGTCAATAACCCTCCGGAAAAATGAATAAGAAAGGTATTTTATTTACTTTAAAATTACAGAAAATTTGCGTTTAAATCAAATTATCAGAGTTTAAATTTCATGCGTTTAAACTAAGAACTGAGATACGAAAACTTGCGAATCTACCGGAGGCTCACATTTACATCTGTCCGCGTGATAATATTAAAGCGAAATCGTAAATGATATAGTTATTGTAGTCAATAGTAAAATACAATTATATGCGAGTTAGAAACAAAGATAAGTAAATACTTATGTGCTTGCTTGCGGTCTTGAGCCCGGAGGTCACTTCGCCTACGCAGTGGCAGTGCAATGCTTTCGTGACTTGCGTTATTTATCATTATCTTCGCAGCACGTGTGTATAAAGCACAGATGCTAGAACGCACCTTTCTTATCACATACGACCAACTTTATAGTCTATTTTCTTAGTTAATCTATAATATTCATTTGTAATAGACGATTTATCGTTTTTGTTTCATAATGACGGTAATACAAAACATTAAAAAAATAATAGCTAATAGATTTAATGTTTGCCCTCAGCCTTTACTTTAAATTCTTAATATTAGTAAATATAAAAATAAAGAATCTATGTATGATTCGTCAGATTCTATTTGTGAATTTGAAGTAAATAATAAATTTTACTGTTTTGTACGTTTACTCAATTAAAGACCACAATGAAAATGTTTATAAAAATAGAGACACATATTGAATAAAATAACTAATTGACTTTACCTGCGATTACCGTGGAAAGTAAACGATGTTTCTCTACGTAAAAAAATCATTTCTACGCAATCGGCAGCACTATGGCACAAGAAAGTCGTACGTATTTCTATGCTAAACATT
The DNA here is from genome assembly GCA_035610365.1 of Aquatica leii. Classification (NCBI taxonomy): domain Eukaryota; kingdom Metazoa; phylum Arthropoda; class Insecta; order Coleoptera; family Lampyridae; genus Aquatica; species Aquatica leii. The sequence continues at coordinate 141,128,915 of CM069432.1, read as the reverse complement.
GAAAAATCTTCTATCAAAAACTGTAAATTTTTATCGACCCTTTTAGTAATTGTAAAAACAGACAAATATCTTAAATCTTAATCTTAAATATAATTGATCTTAAATATAAATCGTGTTAATGCAAGAATGCTTTTTTAGACTTTGTGATAATTGTGTTTTTTTAATGACCCTGTATAATTGACCACTAGCCGCCACTGTATGAAATGTAATGTTCAGTTGTTTTATTTTTTTATTGCATTGTTGTAATCCACAAAAAAATGCTTCAACAATTGCTAATTTAATCCAAAGAAGATAACAATAACAAACAGATAGCTTTGAACACCCTGTATATAAAGATAATTGTAACACATAATAACAGTGTTGAGTGAATTTCTATATACATGCGGTGTTATAGCTTACATGTAAAAAGATAGAAGAAACATTTAAATTACGACAACCTAGCATTCTAATTACCAACAACTACAAATTGTCGTCTCTATAAAAATAATGAAGCAATTTAAATTTAAGAAAAAATATTGTTTATACACTATTATAACAGGAAGCGAGATATGTGGTCAAGCAATGTGCAGAAAGTAAGTTAGATTAAGTTTAAAAAAGTCGACTATATTTTAAACATAAGCTTTTGAAATATCTTGTTTCATAATTATGTATGTATATCAGATTTTATTGAATGATTTAACGTAACTTTTGCGTACATAATGCAATTAAGTATAAATATACAAGGCAAAGTTAGCACATGAAATCTAGAAAAAACCTCTCTAAAATCAGCATTATAGTTAACTCAACCTAGGACTCGAAAAAAATGCTTGTTGAGTTGGCTGAATTGCCCTATACTAGATTGTAATAACTAAGGTGTGATTAAATAGTTGAAAACTAAACAAATCTCAAAACTCAATTGGAAAAATTCTTTCTTAGACATCTTAGTACGTATATATTGCGGCTGCTGGTGGTAGATAAATTATTGATATGTTCCATAAATGTTAACTTCAGGTCTAATGCAATAACCAAAAACTGAAATCATTGTGGATTAACGCAACGTTGTTTTTTTAGTATTGCAACAATTATTAAAACTAATTTATTTATACTAAAAATATGTACACGTTTATAACTACACGAAACTAATTAAATATAACGATAATTAATAAAAACACTTATGCTAATTTTTATAGTACGCTTACTGAAAGATAATGTCCGCGGGTAACTTCACCCACTTGTTTAAATTAAAGTCACGTACAAGGTTATACTCCGTATATTTATCTCGATACGCGTTAATCACTAATTTATTTAAACTTGAATAATCTTCTTAACACTGTCGACTTCGAATTACTAAAAATAACTTCGCTATAATTTGTTTGTACCGCATTTATACATTTTCGCCATCCTATATTTTTTATATATTTCGGTGAACGTTCTGGAAAAGGATAAAAACTTTGTGAAGGCTTTCGAACTTGGAAATAATTTCTCGGACGTTTCAGTGTTTAACATAAGATTATTACCTTCACAACTACGGTTGTTGATTTATACGTAAATATTTATAACGTTAAATAAAGTTTTTTAAAATTTACAAATTTTTACGAAATATCTTTTTTTCTGGTAAAATAACTTAATTTTTAAGCTCATATTTAGTATTTTTTTTTTACTTTTGAATTTAAAATGTTGATTTGTACATAAATATTTATAATGCAAACTAGTAAACATAGATTTTTAGTAGATTTTTCTTCTTAAACTGAATACTCTAAAAATTCTCTGTATCAGCATTAGTTATTACAATTTTATGTTAAAAATTTTTCTTTTTTTAAAAACAAGCAGCGTTGATGTTTTTTATATTTTTGTTTTATGTATGTTTATAATAAGTAAAGTAACTCACACTTTTTATTTCATATAAAATTTTTCTGTTTAATTTTATTTAAATGAGGTAATATATCTAACTGAACAATAAATGTTTATTGTAATACTAAAAAAATGTTAAAATATTTTCATTAACGTAATTAAAAACGGTATTTAATTGATGACATTGTTTGATTTCTTGTTGTGTTATTGATCGTATAAAAATAAGAACATGCAACAATACTTTAGAAACTAGGTTTGATCGAATTTGATTAATTACAAAAATTAAGCAATTGATGCTATAATGTATAGAAACGTAAACATTTGTATTCATGCGTTGTTAAAGTTTAATTAAATTTTACAGTTAACCAAAAGTTTGTATTAAATCTAACATCTTACAATTACTTTAGTTGTAAGCACAGAATTAAACGTAGGTACTAATACAATTCTATATAACCTAATTAAGTTGTGTTGCACATGTGTGACAATAAAAACCATAATAATAAATAATTAAGTTTATTCTACATAGCTTTATTATCATTTTTACTATACAGTATAATTGTGTGTATCTTATTGTAATTATAATCAATTTAAACATTTAAATAATAGTGCAATATTTATAAAACTTTTATACCTAGTAAAATTGCGTTTTTATAGATATAGTATAATTATTATAATGTGCTTGAACTTTCGACACGGTATTAAAACTGTTGGATGCTCTAGGCAACGAGAAAATTGAATTTGATTAAGCCAAGAACAGTTAGTTGCAAAATATTTAGAGGTCATAGTGTAAAAGCATTTGGTGAGTTATTGTGTTATTATTTATTTATCATATTAGCTTTAATTTCTTAAATTATTTCTTGTAAACGTTAGTTAGAGTTTATACAAAACAATGTCGGGCTATAAATTGTAATATTTTTTTTATTTACAAATTTATGTGAAAATTAACTACATTTTTGTAATAATACAATAAATTACACAAAAACTATAAATCAAACTACTTTAACGAAGAGTTCAATCAAATTAGCGGTATCTGATAACTAATGCCTAGTTTTCGTAATTTATAATCCTAGGAAAGAATCTGTAAATCAGTTGTAACGCTAATTTTTAAATTTTATAAAATTTTATGTAATGCGTTGAGAAAATAACCAATTAAAATCAGCAAAAGATTTAAACATTTTACAAACTGTACTGCAACTATCGCTTGGAACAAGAGAAAAACGTTTTCAAGAATTTATTATAAACTGATTTGATTGTTTTTTAATTATTTATTTTTTTAATCACTATACTATATAAAAAAAATTTTATTACACTTGCATTAAATTATTTCTGTTTTTTTTAATTTATAGTTTTTGTTTTTATTCATTGTCTGAATATTTACCGAACTAAATATTTTGAAAGTACATATTATAAAACCCTTATTCAATCTTATTTAAATGTATTTATTCAGTTTTTATCTAATTCAATTAAAACTATTCTTAATATTTGAAGAAAAAGGTTTAATTGTTTTGCATACAAAATGCCAAATTTAACAAAAAAATAAGTATGTTTTATGCAAACTTTAACTGAAAAAAAACATCTAGTTAATAAACATTAGAAATTTAGTATGCTTTTTCTTCTATAAGTTTTTATATCTACACAGCTCTACATATACTGACATTGCTAGAAGAAAGTCGCCTAATTTTGGATAGTTGCTTAATTTTGGATACTACATTATCGCAAAATCTAAAAAAAAACAGTTTTTTGTAATTGAATGCACAAAACCAAAGGTTTCTATCATAAAATGATCCTTTGGCAGGGATACACTATAGTAATTGTAGAATAAGCCTAACTATTTTAATCAAACATTTCTGTAATTTTTTTTTAATTTAAACTGCGTAACCTCAAACATTAGGGCCAGATTAATAAACAAATCTTGACTTAAACTTCACTTACACTTGACAAAGTGAGTATGGTTACTTGAAAAAACAATATTTTTAAATTGGTATTAATAGTCAAGTGTTAGTGAACCCTAAGCGAAGTATTTTTTAAGTACGAATGTCATCAAAACGTTATAATTTTCAAGTATAGAATTAAATGATACAGAAACATCCGATTTAAAATAGTACCTTCAATCAAACTTAAATATAGAAATTACAAAAATATATAAATGAGTTATTTTACAGTATTCAAATAAAAAAAAAATATTATTTAAACAATGTATATACCATCATTTTTCTAGAATTTATTAGGATTTCGTACTAAAAAAATCGAATACAGTAGGTAAAGTACGTAAGTATGACATACTTTACTGTATACCTATAAAGTGAAAGTGCTGAGTCCTTTGGGAGCCGTCCACAAACAATAATAATTATTAGATTTTGGAATGTAAAAATATCTTGTGTCAGTCATGTTTAATCGGTAATCGTTGTTTATAATAACTGTAACTAAATTAAATGTATGTCATTGTGTTAATAAATAAACCTAAACTGATTTAACTAGCCCTAAATAGACTAAAGAATAAATATTTAAAATTATAGCAATCTATTTTTATATCGAAAATAAATAGTAGCATTTAGTCTAAAAACGTCTGTTACGCTGGCTGCACTGTCTCCTTCAAAAGTTTAACCATACAAGACATGCTTAATTAAAACTTACAGGTAAACTAATGTTTTTTTATACAAACTTTTAACAAGAAGCAGAAATAATTGCAGGTAAATCAATATTTCATGTCTTAAAGGATTACTTCATTGAAAAAGCAATTCCTTTATCAAATATAATACCGTAGCTACAGATGGAGCACCTGCCATGGTTGAACGTTATCGTGGATTTATAAGCTATTTAAAACAAAATGTGTCAAGGGTGTTAGCAATACATTGCGTCATCCATTGACAACATTTAGTTGCTAAAAATTTGAGTGTTAGATTGCATGAATCTCTTCAATTAGTCATTGATGCAGTAAACCGAATCCGAAGCAACGTGTTGAATACGCGGTTATTTGCGCAGTTGTGTGAAGAAAATGACGAACACTTTCATCAATTACTCCTTCACACTGAAATACGCTGGCTGTCGAAAGGCTTATGTTTGACAAGATTTTTGCACTTTTTGAGACTATTTTGGAATTTCTGGATCTAAAGATAAAATTTTAAAAGACAATTTAATAAGGTGGAAAACATACATCGCCTATTTAACAGATTTGTTTACAAAATTTAATATGGTTAATTTCCAGTTACAAACTGACAGTCTAAATTTGATTAAAATAAAGTTCATCTTATCAGCGTTTCTTGCCAGAGTTAAACTAATGATGCAAAATATTGGACGGGGCGAATTTTCCCAGTTCCCCAATTTGTCACAAAAAAACTGCCAGAAAAACGACGTTTCAACCTACGTTCAACATTTAAATGCCTTCTATTCAGATTTTGAAACTAGGTTTGAAGATGTTTTGACTATAATAATACCACCGTGGATAATTAACCCATATGGTGACAGAAGAAACGAATGTCATAATACAAGAGGAACTGACTGAACTAAGTACAAACGAAGAACTTAAGGTTCAGTTTAAAAACGGAGGTCAGCAATTCTGGCTGCAAAACAACATACCCGTTATTTATCCCGTATTATGAAATATAGCAAAGAAATTTTTAATTTTGTTTCCATCGTTATACCTAGTGGAAAGGGGGTTCAGCGCTGTTACCAATCTCCTAACGAAAAAAAGAAACAAACTGGACATCATTAACCGAGAAGATTTAAGATTAAACCTTACAAAATTGACTAAACACTAAACTTCACTACAGTTAGAAATTTACAAAAAATTAATATCAGGTAAGTAGGGGGTCTACCCAAAACCGAAAAACATGACAAGGGGTCTACGCCACAAAAAAGTTTGGGAACCTCTGTACTAGATCATCAAATACACCTACGTCGAATGGAGCATAAAGAAAAACTTCATAGAGTTCGTATTAAACAGTTAGAATATTTTGCTGAAAAAGCAAAGGCCGAAATGGAAAAAACGCAACTGGACATTAATAAACACCAATAACTTAAAATATACTTCATTTATTGTTATCTTTATTATTACACTGTTAATTAATTTTATTAAATTTTTTTTTAATACATGCGTTTCGTATTAAATTTCCTCTTTCAGCTACATATATAAATTGATGAGGAATTTTTAGTGGCAAAATTTTAAGATTTTGTTCTACAAAATTTTCATTTTTAATTATATTGTGTAACTTAGATGCTATTTTTCTGGTTATACATGGAAATTTTCGTTTGCTCACACCAAGAGCTCTTTCAACAACGTTTCCTGTAGTAATGTGTGCTCTATTATATCGGTTATCTGTAGGTGTAGTCGGTTGAAGAATTGGTGTATAAATATACCTTTGTTGAGGGTAACCAGAGTCTCCTAAGAAAACGCTGGTATCGGAACCATTCTCAAACATTCTTGAAAAAACATTTTTGAAACGTAAACCGATCCAGGCCATCTACAAACAATATAAAATATCTCTAAATTATCTAGAATATCTTTAATGTAATTTATAAATTCATGAAAATCTCTTTCCAATACCAGAGCCATTACTAAGTAGTACTTTTTAATTACATACTGTAGATTTATTTACAAAAATTCTTTTTTTTTTGTTGTAAACAATTAACCATTAAAAAATAATAACGCTTTATCAAACACAACAATTTAAAAAATCACAATATAAAAAATTTTCAATTTTCAAGTGCGCGTTAAAGTAGGTCTGCAAATTATTTGAATTTTATACTTACAAACGTCAAATATATGTAAACAAAATGTAATCGTCAAGCTCACTTACATTCAAGTATGGTTTATTAATACTAAAAATTGGGAACGTCACAATACTTAAGTTTTTCTTAAGAATTTGTCAAGAAAATCTTAAGGGTGGTTTAATAATACCAAACATGTTTTCAAGTAAAAAGTAAGGGAGCACTAACTCTCAAGTGCCGTCCATTAATCTGGCCTAAAGTGTTGCTTAATTTTGGATAGGAATAGTATTTTAAAATTGGATATCCAAAATAAGGAACCCAATTACTTAACTACATTTTTTCCAGTAAAATGCTTAACAAAGGAGTCCCACATATAAAATGGAAATATGTAAATATGAGAAATGCCATTGAAACTGTTAAATCTAAAGAAAATGGGATATTTAAAGGCGTCAGAGTGCTTCAATGTTCTTAAGCCTACCCTCGAATTGTATCTCAAACGTGGTAAACCCTTAGAAGTAGAATGCATGTTACGAATAGACCGAAAACCAGTTTTATCGGCTGAAATGAAAGAAGACTTGGTACAATACTGTTTAGAAATGGATAGAAGATATTATGGTCTAGGACTTGCATATATTCGCAGGCTGGCATACCAGCTTGCTATAAAAAAACAAACTTCCCCATCCCTTTTCAAACAGAGATTGTAATGCCGTTAAAAAATGGCTCCGAAATTTCTTCAGACGTCATCCCAATCTATCTTTAGAAAACCGCAAGAGATTTTAAAAAATAGTATAAAATGTTTTACTCCGGAAAATATCAATTTTTTTTTTTTGATATTCTGGAACCAGCTATAGAAAACATAAACTTTAATCCGCTAAGCGTCTATAATGTAGACGAAACCGGTATCACTACGGTAAAATTTAAGATTGTGGGAGCCGTGACTGCTGCAAAAAGAAGAGCATTTGTAACCGTTGTTACATGCATAAATGCCACTGGAAAATTCGTTCCTCCGTTGTTTGTATTTTTACACAAAAATATGAAAGGCGAGTTATTAGACGGAACTCCGGCAAGGTCAGTCGCTGAGTATCACCCTTCAGAATGGATACAAAACCACATGTTTACGCGATGGATGCAACATTTTATCAATCACGTTAAACCTTCAGAGAAATACACGGAATCTGGACGTTATAGATCTAGCTAAAAAAATCATGTTTCTATTGTTTGTATTTTTCCACATACATCACATAAAATTCAACCGTTAGATTTGTCTTTTATGTCTCCATTAAAGTCATACTATTTAAGAGAAATCCAAAACTGTTTAAAAAATAACCCTGCTCAAAATGTAAGTCCGTTTCAAATATGCAAATTAATCTGCCTTGCTTATCAGAAATGTGGTACTGCTGAAATATCAGCCAATGGGTTTCGTAAAGCAAGAATTTTTCCATTAGATCAAAATATATTCTCAGAAATAGACTTTCTTATAGAGAAACAAAGAGAATGAACTCCACCTCTAGAACACTCTTCTGATAACAGCTTTTCGTCCGAACCAAACCACACCAATAGCTCAATTCAATTAAATAAATAAAGGTTTATTCATATTCCAACAGTTTTTACATTGCAAATAGTCTTGCACTGTTGCTTACGTTATTTTAACAAGAAAGTGTCGGAATTGAAATATATAAACAATATATTTGTTAAATCGTTTGAGCGCTAAGGTATTGTAATTACACGTACAATATTTAATTTGTAAAGATTATGCAAAACCAAGTGCCAAAATAAGAATTTTACAAAATAAATGATTTTGTAATTTTATAATACCACTGCAATCGGGTTGTATATAAAATAGCTTAAGAAAAAATTCTCCGCTAAAAACTGCATCGAAAGAAATATCTAAGAAAAAATTCCCTTAAATAAAATACTACAACCAAAACTAATACTAAAAAATACAAAACAAAATCTTCCTAAACACCAAAAACATTTTATAGATCTCTTATACCGTTTATTAAAAAAAAAACTCTGGTACCCACAACATAATTCTCACAGACTGTGAAATCGGATTTGTAGTGCTTCAATAAAATACGATAAAAAGGTACATACCATTTTATCTTATATTATTCAAAAAACATTTTGTGATTGTATCCTAGACGTAAGTTACAACATTGATTCCAGTAGTTTACCGTGGATTTGTCATTAATAGAGACTTGTTTACTTTATAAGAATTTAGAGTAAAATAAAATCGTTTGTACATATTCATGCGATATCAAAATAATTTAAATTTAGATGATTTAGACACTGAATTGTTAAAACCACATTTTGCGTATAGAATAGTTTAATTGTTTAGATAACAAGAGGTAATTCAAATCCATAAGTAAACAGTTGTTGCTGAAATGGTTTCATGCACCTAATAAAGTTTATACTGTGAACACGCTTATGCTATTTCAAAATTAACGAACTAATAAATACGCAAATCAAAGTCAAGCAGCACCTCTAAGGAGAAAATACTGTAACTAACTTAATTGACTAGGGTTGCACCGCTAGCTAATTATTTTTAAATTATTAATCTAAGCAACATCTACTAGAAAAAACTGAAGCATTGAAATTGAGCAGCCAATTCTTCTATGCGACCGGCTATCAATAAACGTATATAATCAATGGTGACACATAATTCTGATATATGTATAACCGTTGACTGAAGAAATGGTATAACGGCAAAGTATACACAATGAGTGTTATTTTATTATAAGAACGCGCTTATTTGTGCATGCGCAATTTTAATAAACATAACCTCAAATCCGTTTCTGTCAGGTTTGTCTTGAAAATGTACTAAATACATCTGACAATGAAATAACTGCACACACCAACTTTTGCAGTACCAACTTGTTACCGAATTCATTATATTCTAGCAAATTTTGCATAGCAAATACATAAAGTTCAAATCATTTCAACTTTGTTTACGTTCGATTATAAGACATACATAAACACAACTTAAACTTACGTATTATTGAGAAGCATTGTACACGCATACATTTTTTGTAGTACATTCAAATTTTATAACCTACGTATCTGTATTTGTTATGCTGGTACTTGTTGCGAATGAGCACTTAAGGCTATATGCCCAGCCTGAAAATCGTTTTTTCCATTTCCTGAGTTTATTGTTGAATGAAAAATTTTGATGTTTACATGATAATTCATAAAAAAAATTGATGCAAAGGGGTAAAGAGCCCATTTTTTGAAATTGTCTTTAAGGCTTTAAAAATAAACAAAAAACTTTGATTTTCGGAAATATGGGCCCTTACCCACCATTTTAGAGACCGTAAGAACATGTAACATTTTAATTTTTTTAATTATTTTCGAAAATGCGACCAAGAAATGGCAAACAAAATTGAATATTGCTGCATTTGCTGAAATCTAAGTTTGATACATGGTACGGTTTTGAGTAATGGAAGGATGGAACTCCACCTATTGACATTAGCAGGTTTCGCAGTCGCAAGCGTTTCTACAGTAAGCATATGTGGTAATGTATATATCTACAGAATGTCTTGATAAGAATATAATTTTAAATTTTCTTTCTTTAAATTACATGTAATATGTACTTACTATTTGTTTAGATTGTAAACTTATTTTAATTAAAACTTTATTGTTACGCTACTGATAGTGGCAGGGATTTCAACCAACATCCCTCTTTGTAAAATCAGTCATCATGTAGCCACATGATGAAACGAATGTTCTTTCGATAAATTTTATTCGTTCTTATTACTTTGTGTTTTATTCATATCGTTCTATGTACTTAACAAAATAAAGAACTACAGTCCACTACAATTAACACTATTTATAAATTTCAATTGTGACGATCTTTTCTAGTCGGTAAATGTACATTTAAATTTACTCTATTATAAGATTTTGGCATTGTAGATTTTGTTAAATTGTAAATACTAAGGTAATCTAAAGTTTCCACTAAAACGCACGTACCTACCGCTTTTATACACAGTTACTTCATATATAAATTTTCTCTGTTTGTTTACAGATACAAAAAGATGATAGTTTCTGGTCTTGTATGAAACCCCAATTGACGGACTCGTATTTACAGTACATGTTGCCTTTATTAACATTGAAAGAAAATAGTTTCAATTACCTTGGTAATTTTTTACATTTTTAAAAAGTATCTATGTTTATTAGTATTATTTTTATTAAATTGTTTCAGGTGCTCTTTTAGTATTATATGGTATCATATATGCAAGTAAATATTTCTACAGAAACATAAAAAAATGATTTCAATAAATGAAAAACAAAACTTTATTTTTATTATTATTTTGTCTCAAAATCTTCTTATCATTGTAAGCAACGTTTACTAACACATCGAGTGCGGAAGGTGGCTGTAGCCACCCTGCAGGTTCTTATGCCTACCACTGCAGGTGGCCACCCTACTCAATAAGAATGAAAGACACGGTTTATTTTGCTTTGGTGGGGATACTACGTTTTCCTTTCACTTCAGCTCCTCACAAACGTTTCATTAGACGTTTGTTTCTCTTACTGTAAAGTGGTTTTAAAATTGAATTATTTCAAGTTCATTTTACTTGTTTTAAAATTCAAATTCTTATTTTGCAATTGTATTTTAAAACCCACAAAAATGAGGGTCCAGGTGAGAGACTACAGAGTAACAAAAGATTTACGGTGAATGGTAACTAACTAGCAATGATGACAATAAATCACATATTTTTCAAATTTAAAAGGGGTCAACCTACAAAAAGCACAGGTGAGAAACCAGAGATAAAATGTTAAAAGGTATTAAAGTGAATGGTACTTATTGTTAGTAAAGACGGCAATAAATCAGATACCTGTCAATCTGTTATGAGGGTTAGCCTAATCCCCGTTCTTAACGGTACACTGCAGTTGGCTTGAGCCACCCTTTTTCTTTTATCTCAAAATATTTCTTGAAACCTCAAATTACGAGAATTAAACAATTTAGTTATGTTTGTATTGAATATATAAAGCTATTTAAGCGAAAAAATGAATTCGTTTTTAGAAATCGATATTAGGATTATGGTCCCGCAGCGAATGTGCTAACCTTTGTTATGTAAATATAGTATGACCTTATAAACATCATCAAATTGTTTAGTTATCTCAAATTTGCAATTTCACCATAATAAAGAGTACGGAATTGTAGTCCACGTGGACTTAAAGAATGCCAGTCAAAGTGTCAAAGCACCAATCGTGGGTAATATTAATCCCGTAAATTATCAGTAACGCAACCGCGACTGAATCTTTCCTACTCTTTCTTTTTTCATTACATTAACAGTATGTAACCATATCTTTAAATTATGTGAGAGTTTAAATAATTGAACAAAAATAAGTGCAACGCCCATCTCAAAACAAATCTGAATTAAACCGGGAGTATAGCCTTAAGGTTTTGTTCAATGACCACATGTGTCAAACGACTTTACCCTATTAGTTTGTTTTTGTAGTCAGTAGTGAACAAGTATACACTATACTGGTTACTACAAGAAAAGAGATGCAAAATACGATAATAAACGCTTGTTTGGACGTATTTAAAAAAAACATAATTTTATAGTGGAAATGCAAAGCGGTCCAAGTGCCATAAAATAAGTTTTAAAAAAATTAACAACATTTTTATTCAGTTTTTGTTTAGTATCAAGTACGATATAATACATACTCAGGTTTAACATGTAGTATTCGTAACTATGTAACTTATCTTAAAAAAAATAAACAAGAATACATAAAAAAATATGATATTAAAAAAACTAAAACGTTCTAAGTTTATTGACAAATGGTGCACTATAATATTCAAACGACACTATGTCCGGTGTGAAAAAAGCTCTTTTGTCGTAGGAATAAGCTCCTCATAGAAGTGGTAATGGAACGATTTCAGCAAGTTCATTGATTTTTTTCTTTTTTAAGAACGTACACATTCCATGATTTGAATTTACTGAATGATTTTCTTGTTCTAATAATTGCTGGATTTTCTTTACTGATTTCCTTAGATGAAACCTGAAAGGAGAGTTGTATCGTTGTATTTATGTAATCATCAGCTATTTTTAGGCAATTCAGAAAATCTTCTTTAAACGGATTTTTATGGCGTGCACTAGCGATAATCTTTTCTAAATCATAAAAAACAAAACATTTTGTTACTTGCTTCGTCTTTTCAATTTGTGCGAAATATCTATCGCATGTGAGGTAGCTGTGTTCATTTAGTAAGAACTGTTTTATTTGTTCAAAAATAGCTACCAGATATATCAGGACAATAAGAATAATCCTATTTTTATTTTATCCTGTGTAGTGGTTGCACCAAATAATAAGCTTCTGTTTTTTAACGAACACTTTTGGTATTTCTTAGAAACCTTCCACAAAGCAGACCTGTTATTGATTTGTTTCATAAACACGTATGCCGGTTTTTGTATCAAATAAATGTATAGGGTTAGCCGGGGTAAATGTAAATTTGGGGTAAATGTAAACTTATGTTTTTAGTGACGTGCGAATTTGAACTGAATATTCTGCGTGAAAAATATTATAGCGCATGTCATTCTTATCACATGGTTAAAATTTCCCGCATTTATCTGTAACGTGTTATAATTGATGTGCATCTAACCGTTGCTATTACAAATAAACTGCATTCTAAGAATATAAATTCAGGTAAGAAAATTAATTATAAGTTTAATTTTTCTCAAATTTTAATTATACCGTCATGTATATACTTGACAACATTTACTTAACGGTTTCGTTTGGTTTATTTAAGGTTACATTATTACTGGCAGCCGCCATTTATCGTTTACATTTACCCCAAATTAATGTGAGATGGGGGTAAATGTAAATACTGTTACCGGGAAATTGTAAACGACGATTTACATTTGCCCCAATTATCGTTTATTAATTATTTTGTTATACATATGTATGTAGGATTCAATCTATCAACGATGAAGATGGAGAAATAATCGTGCAAGGACTTACTGTTAATAATGCACAGAAAACGGATTTTATTTTAAAAGAAAAAGACTTGTCGTCAATTAGCTTTGATATGATTAAAGCAGTATTACCTATTCTAGAACCTCATTTTGTTGACGTTAAAACTTTAATATACAGATTTCCAGGTGCTGTAGATGTATTTGAAATGCCTTAAACTGTTACTTTTTTTTTGCAATAAACACTTTTTTCTAGTACTAAATTTATTCTTTTTCCAATATTTAGGGTAAATGTAAACACACCGTTGTATTTAAATACTATTTTTACGAAACAATTTTATTGTTGGTATGTTTACATTTGCATCCAACGGAGTTTACTTGTGCAACACACTAATAAAATAACTGTTGACATTTACCCCATAAAATTAATAATTTAACATTTTTCCCGAGAAAATGTAAACGGCCTTTATTTTTTTAACAGGTAGTTTTAGCATTATTTCCGAACACGACCTTATTAACAAACCCTCTAATTTTGTTTTTTTGTCGCAGTGCTAGCTCTAAGTTTGATTATTTTTAAATTCAAACGCAAAACTTAAAAAATCGTTTACTATTACCCCGCCTTACCCTACTAAAGTTGTAGCCCAAAAGTTGTCATTGTAAAACATGTCGGAATGAGTAAGGATAGGTATGAACAAAACTTGTCCTAAATCGATTGATACGACGTTGGTGTCGATGTCAATACTTCGAAAGGCTGCAGCATATTTTTTACGGATACTTTGACGCTCCAACTGTTTAGATAGTGTGTGCTTTTCCGGACACTCAGATGGCGTAGCTTTGATCTTATTATTCAGTTTGTCACAAAATGAACATGTATCTGATTTAGAACGCCCAAACCGCAGCATTGAGTAATATTTGTAAATAAATAAAATAATGTAAATAATAAATAAAAAGTCTCTGCTCGATTTACTTTGATTGTAGTGACTCTTTCTTCTAGGAAATCTACTTATGTGTTTTTTGACTTGCTGATTTATGTTCTCTGAGAATTTTACACGTTTGTTGTTTTTTCCGCGTTGATAGACAATTCACTTCGTTTTTATCTTTCGGTTAGTTCCTAAACTTTTCATTAACTTAAATGAAATATCTTAACAAAAGTTTTTTTTTGCATATTTAAATTTACTTACCCCGACCATCCGGAACCGTATAGTACATTGAACATCACTCAAAATTGATTAAATTGGCACGTTTTGCATTTCCACTCCAGCATTAGTAGCTCTTACATTATCTATTATATAATACTATAATATTTTGTGTTATGTTTTATTTCATTTTTAAAATTCTGTATTTTGCAAACAGTTTCAACTAATTCTCATTTTCAATGCTATAAGAACACGTTTGTTACAATAAAGCAATTTAAACAAAAAAATTTCATATATACTAGATGATTTAGAAACTGAGGTGTTCGTACGTTTAAAGTCCACAAACACGGTATACCTTTTAAACCTATCGTGAAAATTATCCAATTTCCTACTTACAAGCTAGCCAACATTATGTACAAAATTCTTTCCGAGTTTACAAATAAAATTTTTTCTTACATTCTCAACTCTCATAATTGCATTCAAAGTTAGAAATCTATAAAGTTTGAACTTCTTCTTGTGAGTTTTTACGTCACTTTACATTTGACTAAAGTTTCTATTAAAGATTCGGTTATTATCATCGAACAAGTTCTGTTTCATTACCAGTCATTTCTTTATTTCTTGTTTTAGCTAACAGTTTTATAAAATCCTTTAAAACGGTTGTATTGGAATGACTGATATTCAATCCTAGTCTGGTTTAGATATGTTAATAACACGTTTATTGTTTGGTCCCATGGTTGTCTTAAATCAGAGGTTCCAAAACTTTTTAGTGTCGTAGACCCCTTGCCATGTTTTTCGGTTTTCGGTAGACTCCCTACTTACCTGATATTGATTTTTTGTAAATTTCTAACTGTAGTGTTAAAAATTTAAAGTAAAAACACATGTTAAGTTTTATACAATTATTAATTGAATTTAAATTAAAAATTACTCAAAATAAAATTTTATATCTGTTATATAAAATAAACGTAACATATAATAAACATAAAATAAACTAAGCAATAACTAAATATTTTTAGTGAAATGGATGAACCTGATGCTTTAATAATAAATTATCAACATTTGGCGTCAATTTTGTAAGGTTTAATCTTAAATCTCCTTGGCTAATAATGTTCAGTCTGCTTCTTTTTTTCGTTAGGAGATTGGTAACAGCGCTGAAACCCCTTTCCACTAAGTATGACAATCGAAAGGACTTTAAAATTTTCTCGCTATATTCCATAATACGGGATAAGTAACGGGTATGTTGTTTTGCAGCCAGAATTGCTGACATCCGTTTTAAAACTGAACCTTAAGTTTTTCGTTTGTACTTAGTTCAGTCAGTTCCTTTTGTATTATCACATTCATTTCTTTTATGTCACCATATGGGTTAATTATTCACGGTGGTATTACCATAGCCAAAACATCCTCAAACCTAGCTTCAAAATCTGAAGAGAGGGCATTTACATGTTGAACTTAGGTTGAAACGTCGTTTTCTTGGCAGTTTGTCTGTGACAAATTGGGAAACTGGGAAAATTTGCCTTGTCCAATATTTTGCTTCATCTGGCAAAAAACGCTGATGAGATGGACTTTGTTTTAATCAAATTTAGACTGTCGTTTTGTAACTGCAAATTAACCATATTAAATTTTGCAGCAGGCAATGTCTGTTTACTACTTCATTAAATTGTCTTTTAAAATGTTATCTTTAGTATCCAAAAATTCTAAAATAGTCTCAAAAAGTGCAAAAAATCTTGTCAAACATTAGCCATTTTCTTTACACAACTGCGCAAATAACCGTGTATTCAACGCGTTGCTTCGGATTTGCTTTACTGCATCAATGAGTAATTGAAGAGATTCATGCAATCTAACACTCAAATTTATAGCAACTAAATGTTGTCGATGGATGACGCAATGTATTGCTAACACTCCTGACATATTTTGTTTTAAATAGCTTATAAATCCACGATAACGTCCATCCATGGCAGGTGCTCCATCTTTAGCTACTGATAATATATTTGATAAAGGGATTGCTTTTTCAATAAAGCAATCCTTTAAAACATGAAATATAGATTCACCTTTAGTGTCGGTTGTCAAAGTTCTTGCGAAGAACAGTTCTTCGTAGATTTCTTGATTCAAAATAAAACGAACATATGCCAATAATAATGCAGCATTACCAGGTAAAGTTTGTTACAAGCTTTGCTGGTTTTACGAACCTGCACGGCCAACTCTCAATAGTCGGAGAGAGAGGGGGTTCATAGATACATAAAAGATAATTAAGGGCGCCAGAGCTTATCCCAAAGAAGCTTCTGTCTGCTCACAACAGAATGGTAATAAACTTGTAACTAGATGTTAGGTTAGTAATTCCTCTACTCAGCTGTTCGAGTAGTCAGAAACAATTAGTTGGTAACGATAGTCATAGGAAACAGGTATGTTGTCATAAAAGAATAACTAACCACAATAACAATTTTAATGTAGGATCGCTGGGGATTATCACAGAATATAATGACTTCTCAATGCAGAAATGCCAGTAGCATAGGCAACACACCGTACATAAGTAAACATACAGTAAAAATATATAGCGAAGAATAGTTTGTAGTAAATATTGTTTACATAATTAGTAAAATGGCATTACTGACAATCAAATACAGAAATAAGAAAGTACTACGCTAATGTTAACTTATCATAACACAGCGTGTGAAATTTATATAGCATTAACGTTAATCAATCGGTAGTACACAGCATGCACAACTTGAACTAATTAAAATTTACTACTTAGCTGGTAAACAACAATAGCGATAATTACAGAATTAATAGCAAAAGTTTCGTGATTGACCCGGTTGATTACGAAATAACACATATAAAAACACTTACCATCAATACAGGAGTTTCGACAGGTGTATAGAAAGTACTTTCTCGACACGTACCCTGTAAGCAATTTGATTCGCAAATCGTGTCAAACTAATGTCTCACGAAATCAACATCTACAACAATTATTACTTAAGATACAAGAAAGTATAAATAATATAAACCGGTTGTTATATGCTGTGGTACCCCTTTTCTGTGATTACGCAGGTATCTGCTGCCTGAGTAGAATCTCGACAGTTCTTAGTTAACCTCGATACATTCGATTCTTGCCATAAGTCGTATGCCTCATAGAATATTTGTTTGACGAAATAGTTATTCGAAATGGACTCCTCATTAACAATTAACAATTAGGACTAAGTATTCGCACGTGGCGGAACGGCTGTCAAATTACAGGAAATTACAACAGAGTTTTAATAAATGAGAGTTACAATCTTACCCGGTGACGACGCAAACGAAATTTAAGTGTATTACACTTATAGATTGGTCACCATGACGGTGGATAAAGTTAGAAAATGTTCACTCGTCAATTTGCCGGCCATTTTATGTAGTTTCCAAGTCGAAGAGTTCGTCGTAAACGACAGTCACGCGTAAACGATCGTTAGGGGGCGTCCAAAACGTAAATTAATTTTTCGTCGAAACACATAGGCGTGCGCCAAGGAAATTTCGACCGTAACAACAAAGGCGTACGTAAAGAAAATTCGACCGTAACAAGTTGACTCGTCCAGTTGTATAGAGAAATGGATCGTTTGCAAATAAATACACAAGAAGCTTTCAATATCAGAACTTATTTCATCAATACGTTTTTCAACAGTATTGTTGCTTAAGGGAATTCTTTTAATGATATCAGGTTTGGGTAAAACAGTTTTTAAAACCTCTTCAACGGCTGGCAAAATTAACTTCTCTCTGATAGTATTTAGGAGTACTCGTGTAATTTTGCATGATTTGAATATTAAACTACTAATAACTGAAGTCATGGTTGGCGTAATTTATCTATCTTTGCTAACTACGAGTACAAAACTAAAATTTAATAAAAAATAATGTACTTACTTTTCTCCGGCACTCTCAAACGAAATAACCCTGATTGACTATAATTTGTGTGATAAACTACCAGTTTACATTTTTTAAATATTTTCTTAGCACTTTCTTTTTCAAGATTCAGGAAACGAACGAATAAACGTGATGAATTGAACAAGTCAGTGCAAGTTCGCGAATCTATGAGACTGCGCGTATGCTTGTAACAAGATTATACTGGTATATCTTTATGTGCAGGTTTTTACAAGTTTAAAATGAATTGCGACTACAAAGCGAATGCCTATATTCTACAACTTACACAATTTTATAAATATATATAATAATTTTTTTACTTCATAGGTACTTTTATAAATAATGTATATGTCTTTATATTATAAGATAGTATAATGTAAGTTAATAGGTAATATCGGTGTATATTGAGACAATACACTATCGTGGACCCCCATTTTCATTTCATAGACCCCCTAATTTTTTTTTCGCTGACGTAGACCCTTTGCTGGTTGTCATAGACCCCTGAGGGTCGATATAGACCACTTTGGGAACCACTGTCTTAAATTGTCTAGGTCTCTTAATCATTTTATTCTGTTATTGAATATTTGGTTCATTGCGTTTTTTCTATTTCCCAGCCTGAAAATCTAAACTTGGAACTTCGTCATCTTATTAAGCAATGGTTATATAAAGCGGGATATTCCGGTAGTTTAAAAATCGTCTACATCCCCGTACTTAAATACCTAAGGACATTTCTACTTCGCATTCCAATCCAAAATCGGTATTTTTATCTTACGTTTATGTCACAGATCAAATAGGGAAACTTTTTCGTATTCTTGATATTAAATTTATATTTTAAATTATATCAAAATAATACTTGTCTTTATTTTTTATGGATTCTATTGTTTCCATTTTATACACAATCTAAATATAAATACTTTAACTTTAGGAATTCTAATAAAACTTATAAATTATTATTGTTGTATAAACACATTTGCTTCTTTTAAACATTTGCCTAAATATCTTTATGCAATATAAACTAAAATAAAATTTGGACTTGTTATTAACACTACTTGAGAGAATTGTATTGTTTACAATTTTAATCTATAGGTGCCTACTTACGTATATAAACAAAAACTTATTTAAATTAAAAAATTATAGTAATTTGGTGACAAAAATTTATTAAATAAATTTCTAAAAGTAGGTCATACACTATTTATATTTTTTTCTGAAATTTTGCGTTAGATATTTCTTAAAGGATTTACTTGACATACATACATAAAATATCTAAAACTTACCTTACACTTTGTGCTGATAATCTGAAACAATAAATTATTAATGTACAAAAGAGAGTTTACCTAATATAATATAAGCCATATTAGTATATTTTAATCAATACTGACGTAAATAAAGTTAAAACCTATTAATAATGTACGAACTATATTGTAGACTAAACATACGAATACTTATATATTTTTATGTTGCGAGCATTGACCAGGTAATATCGAAAAAAATTAGGTTTAGGTAAATTTTGTTAAAATAGTTGTATAGGTTACGTTTTGTCAGCTTTAATTAAGTAAAATTTTACTTATATTTAAGTACGTATAAACATGTTTTATAGAACTATTTTAACTTTATAGATTGTATAGTTTAGCCACGAAATAAAAGTTTGACGTGATACGGAATTATTACTATGTAATGTAAATTTCTTATCTGTTACAAATTTTCACAAATAAAAAATTATGCTTTGTCTAAATTGTAAGTAAATAAATTAAACTAATAAATTTTAGTTTAGTACGTTTTTTTGTGTATTACTGATGATATTTTATTATTTAAATGATAGTAACACATTATGTTCTATTAATATTGATGTTATTAGTTTTTGTTTTAAAATATTACAAATTGGTTTTTACAAAATGTAAATATAGAACGTATTATTGCTATTATTTAAGTTTAAGTGTAATCTGTATAATTTTCTGATAATGTTTTTAGTATTTTATCAGTGGCGGTTCGTCAGGTCGGGCTTAAAGTAGCCTATATTTCTTAAAATGCTTGTAAGTAATGTAAACGCTTATAGATACCATTATGTCATTATAAAGGTAAGTACCACAATGTTTTGAAGTTTTATCGGCTCCATTGCGGAATAAAACAATAAACATAAGGCATTTATCGTATCACATCCACATACCCACTTATTTTTTAACTGACTTCAAAAAAAGAAGGCGGTCTTCAATTCGTCAAAATATTTTTTTTTTATTTCGCGACGATTATAGCTTTATATCCGTACTGTAAACGATACGGAAAGAGAGTTCCTTTTCGTACTGCTTTAGTGAATAAATAAATTAAAGTACAAAATGAGACTGCATGTCATTTTAGTAACCACATAAATGTTATTTTCGGTGAGTTTTATAATTAATGTCTATAAAAGTTATGAAAGAGACATTCTAAAAAGTTAATTTTATGTTAATCCTAAAAATTAATTTTTTAGTAGAATGTTAATGTGTAGAATAAGACTGTGTTCCGGAAAAATGTCCTCGGAAGAAAAATCGCCTTTAACCAAAATTACTTTTCTATCTTCTAATAGTTAGCCTCTTGGCTTTTGTGCATTACCGCTTAGTTTTTAAATTATGAATTTTTAAAAAATTAATCAAAGTCATCAGAAGTTACTTAGTCGTTCCGTGAGTTCCAATTACATCAAATTCAGGTGTATGTTTTTTTAAATAGGCAAACACTTATTTTAAAAATATTTAAAAGCACTGCAGATGGAACCTGCAATCATTGCTTCGCTAATTATTTGTAGTAATTTTTAAATAATGATTATGCATTGCTGAAAAATTTAGAAAAGAAATTGTACACAAAAAACACTCAAATAAACATATAAGCATGTATGTACAGGCATTTGCTTAAAAGCCTGCAGTCTAGTAATAAGTATATAGAATCCGTAGTTGTATACGCTGAAACTAATTTTCTTAAAAGAAACATTTTAGAGTAGTTGTAAGTGTAACTAATTATTATTATTTTCTGGAATTTACCATTTTATTCCGATTATCGTCATAAACATTGTTCTTTTTTGTTTGTACCCTAATAATGTTTTTTATTTAGTTCCAA
This sequence comes from Aquatica leii, assembly GCA_035610365.1. NCBI lineage: Eukaryota > Metazoa > Arthropoda > Insecta > Coleoptera > Lampyridae > Aquatica > Aquatica leii. Next base: position 141,107,368 of record CM069432.1, on the reverse strand, counting down.
CCTAAAAATTGTTAATTTTAAACAAACTTTGTTATAATTTGTAATGTGGATCAATAAAAAATTGTATTGATAATAGTTCAAATTGTGCTCTAAATTGATAAAAAATCAAAGGCGTGTAGCAGGTTAAAGATAAAGTATTAATAAACGCAATAACATCTTAATGCTGATTGTAAAAACTTTTTTTTGTTGTTTTCGTTTCATCCTTGCATTGCGGTAAATATCAAATGGGCACCAAACAATAGCCTTTAAGGATATTTTAATCCCTTCAATGTGTCGGTCTCTTCGACCATTCGAGGTCTTTTTCATAGATATTGCAGTTTTAACGGAAATTTCATTCAAAGAATCTCATTCTGCCAATGCTGACAAATTTTTTTAAAAACAAATCGTTATTATTTTAAGCAGTGTTTAATATTCATTTCTTTAACAAAGGCGTTAAAAAATTACAATAGAAACTCGGCTTCTAGATAGCAAATAAGGAAAATTTATTTTTCTAAACAACATACCGAACAAGTTTTGTATTTAAACTTCTTTAATATTGTGACTAATAAAGAAGCTATATGCGCATCAGTTACCGATTTTTAAAACGTGATACTGGCAAATTTAAGTGTTTCTTGTTAAAGGACAGTTTATTGGCGATAAACGGCAAAAAAGTATTATTAATGTCGAAAGTGACAAAACAATAATACTCTGTCATTAATCCAGTGCTTCAAGTGAATTTTCTGTAATTAATTCAACAGTTTTTCTATTATGTAGCCACATTGAAAAAAAAAATTAAATTTCGTAAAGAAATTGTAACTTAAGTTTTCATGTCGTAGTTAACAATGAGGATATGACATTTGTACTGATTTTTTTCAATTTCCTATTTAACTTCTGAAAGCACATTTTTTTTAAAAGAAAACGACAAAAAATCATTTTTTTGTTAATTTAAGAAAATAAATTTTTTAACTTTATTTTGGCCAAGACTAATAACTAAACACAAAATAACTTTCTATAAAAACTTATCTTTGCAGTTTTATAATTTTTACATATTACACCACAAAAAAAGTCTTTCACTACTAAATCAATAATAATTACAAAAAAGAATAAACACTTGTATTTGTAATTTACAGAAAAAACCTTTCTTTGTTTTACAACTGAACGAAAAGTAATATTACTCTAAAATTTTTTAGCTTAGAAGACAGATGTAAATAATAAAAATCAATAAGATCATTTTTTCCAGTGCAACAATTACAAAAATATAAACCTCGAATTAACTCGAGCGTGAACATTTTGGTTCATTTAGCGCAATAGAATTATCTCGAGCATGCATATTAAGGAGTTAATTTAAACATAACAAAAGTAGTTTCCAAGAATTATTGAATTAAAATCAAACAAACGCTCACCGTTTGTAAAATTTAAAATTATGTTGTTGAAGTAGGAGAAAATGGGTATAGGAATTTAAATAACCACCGGGCGGTTTTAAGACTAGCTTAAAATTGAACGTCGTTTTTTTTTACCTGCTAGACAATCGTTCAAGCTTAGTTAATGTACAGTCAATAAATTGAAAATCGAGACACTACCTGCGTCCGAATACAAGAATTTAGTTGTTTAAATGGGGTTTAACCCTATCAATTACAGACCCCAAATAGTTTCAGGTAAACTATCTATTGTCCATACTTTGCAATCTGTTAGTTGTTTTTACTAAAGAATGATTTTATCGTTTACGTTTGCAATGGACTGGTTTTGGCGGTTACATTTTTAAAGAAATTTAAATTTTAAAATGCATAATCAAATTGGTTAGTAGTTTAAGCTTGATTATTAAGATAAACAACTAAAAGACTAAAGTAGATTTAAGAAAAGCACAGCATTATTATTAACAGATATATGTAATAATTAATCAATAATCCACAATTTTTTTAAAAGCAATTATTTCATTACAGCATATCATTGCTTAAATACCTACTAATGCTAAATCGTTGAAGACGAAACGGGTTATTGAATTGTTACGATCATTTTATTTGTTCTAATTGATTTTTTGTCATTCAATTTAAATCGAATAAATCAAATAGCAGAAAACAATTAGTTTCCCTATAAATTAGAAAAATCGTTAAAATGTAAAGTAATCGTATTCAACAAAAACTCGTCTACCAATGTTTGTTTTCTTAAATGTAGCAAATTATTATATTCAATACGGTAATTTTTTACAGACATTTTTAACTACAAGTGATCATGAATTAATATTTTTTTCTAAAAGTGCAAGGACACGCTTTGTCTGCAACAATATAGCACCAGTAAGTATTTAGGAAATGATATTCGCTAATTAGCTTTTGTGTAAGAATTTCTTCAACACAAGATTCATGTATATCATTAATCTGTTTTTTTAGTTATTTAAGTTAATTGTCAAATTTAATTTATAAACCAACAAAATTCCAAGATTAAAATAAATCCAACTATTTAGAAAACGTAACAAAAAGTATACAAAGGTCATTCAAAGTAACAAAAGAATCGTGAAAATACCGGAAATGTATTTATTGTGATGATAATTATATATTGTATAAAAATTTCTTAACTCATGGTATTTGGGAATATTGATTTAAATCAACTAAAATTTAGTCTACTAGTTATGCACGTTTTCACACTCAATTATAATGTATAATAAATTCCAGAATTTCTTAAAATCGCAATCAAAACAATTTGTCTTTAAAAAAAATAGCATTACAAATTTACAATTAAGTAAGAAATCTTTTTTGATTATTATTTTGTCACAAGGTAATCTTAAATTCTGACTGTGTTATAATACCTAAATGTTATGTAATAAACTGATACTCATATTCGTTAATGAAGCGTTTATTATACTCATATATTGTATAACCATATGGAGCATAAAACTAATAACGATATAAACTTCTTTGTTTTGAATACATTCCTTTAACCGCCTGGGTATGGATGCTATCAAGTGATTTAACTATTCCACACCAATTGTCTCCCAAGCAATTTTAATCGCTCCAACTAATTCATTGCGATTTTTAGGTATGAAGATGGGACCTTGTTATTCTTAAAGATATGCACCATGCACTTTGTTTGTTAGGGCAACACATTTAGGTTATTTTTTGTAACCAACGACGAACAATCGTGGATGCGTCTATAGGCACATTGCCCTTGTAACAAAAAAAGTGTCAAAACCATTGTGTCAAATCAAGAAAAATTAAGTTTAAGTATAACAGAAAACTTATTTGTTGAAATACATAATTTCTGTCTGGATATACAATTTCGACAGACGGCTCCATAACATCCCGCAATATATTCAAATAGCCCTCAGAATTTAGTCCACCATCGATGATCCAACAAATTCCTGGACCTCTCGAGCTAAACTAATCACACACATTGACAAGAAAAGTAGCCACTACGTTTTATTTTCCTAACACGATTTGCCTCATAACGATTTTCTCGGGATCAATACACTATAACAGGACCATCGTTAAAACTTTTTAATGTTTTTTCATCGCTAAAAATGACGTGATTCCAAAGCTAATGTCTGGTTGACATATTGTCTGGCGAACTCATTAGCGTAACAAAAAAAATTCTAAGATTTAAATAAACTCATTCATTTAAGTAAGTATGCAAGGATAACAAAAGAATTGGAAAAAGTTGACAGATTTAATTATAAGATATTGGCAAATAATTGTAGAAGTGGGGAGCCAAGTTTCTATAAATACCGATGATAACCCTAATATATTTCAAAGTTTCGATGGTTATTTGAAATGCCTGCACATATAAATAGTGAGGTAAGGGTTCGAATTGTGGCAGAGTTGGCTAATGGTGTTAGTGTTCGCGGAATAGCGCGTATGTTAAATGTTTCGCGTGCTACTGTAGGACGTGTACGTGTTAAATGGCATCGTGAACATACAATTGATAGAGTAGTAAGTAGCGGCAGAAAAAGAGTTTCCACTGTAGCTCAAGATGAACCATTAAGAGCATATGTGATTGAAAATACATTTTCCACTTGTAAAAATGCTATACATCAAACAGCATTTCCTGGATGTGCAGTAACAGCTGGTGCAAGATTGAAAGACAGTGGAATTAAAAAATATACAGCTGTCTCTAAAGAGAAACTAAGTGAGCAAAATCGAAGAAACCGCTTAGAGTTCGCCAGACAATATGTCAACCAGCCATTGGAATTCTGGAATAATATCATTTTTAGCGATGAAAAAACCTTTAAAAGTTTCAACGATGGCCCTGTTAAAGTATATCGATCTCGAGGAAATCGTTATGAGGCCAATCGTGTTAGAGAAACTAAACGTAGTGGCTACTTTTCTGTTAATGTATGGGGTTGGATTAGCTCGAGAGGTCCAGGAATTTGTTGGATCATCGATGGTCAACAATTCTCAGGGTTATTTAAATATATTGCGGGATGTTATGGAGCCGTCTGTCGAAATACTATATCCAGACAGGAATTCAACACATAAGTTTTCTGTTATAAATCCTACACTTTATTTTCATTTGACACAATGGTTTTGACTTTTTTATGTTACAAGGACAATGCGCCTATACACACGTCCAAGATGGTTCTCATTGGTTACAAGAAAATAACCTAAATGTGTTGCCCTGGCCAGCGAAAAACCCTGATTTTAATGTAATAGAAAATGTTTGGGGACTAATGGTGCATACCATTCAAGAACAACAAGGTCCCATATTTATTCCTGAAAATCGCAACCAATTGATTGCAGCGATTGAAAATGCTTGGGAGACAATTGGTGTGGAATATATAAATCACTTGATAGCATCCATACCCAGGAGGATAAAGGAATGTATTCAAAACAAAGGAGGTTATACTCGTTATTAGATTTATGCTCCATATGGTTATAAAATACTTTAGTATAATAAACGCTTCATTAACGAATATGAGTATCAGTTTATTGCATAACATTTAGGTATTATAACACAGTCAGAATTTAAGATTACCTTGTGACAAAATAATAATCAAAAAAGATTTCTTATTCAATTGTAAATTTGTAATGCTATTTTTTTTAAAGGCAAATTGTTTTGATTGCGATTTTAAGAAATTTTGGAATTTATTATACATTATAATTGAATGTGAAAACGTGCATAACTAGTAGACTAAATTTTAGTTGATTTAAATCAATATTCCCAAATACCATGAGTTAAGAAATTTTTATACAATATATAGTTATCATCACAATAAATATATTTCCGGTATTTTCACGATTCTTTTGTTACTTTTAATGACCTTTGTATACTTTTTGTTACGTTTTCTAAATAGTTGGATTTATTTTAATCAATGGAATTTTGTAGGTTTATAAATTAAATTTGACAATTAAGTAACTAAAAAAAAACAATTTAATGATATATATGATTCTTGTGTTTAAGAAATTCTTACACAAAAGCTTAGCGAATATCATTTCCTAAATACCTACTGGTTCTATATTGTTGCAGACAAAGCGTGTCCTTGCACTTTTAGAAAAAAATATTAATTCATGATCACTTTTAGTTAACGATGTCTGTAAAAAATTACCGTATTGAATATAATAATTTGTTACATTTAAGAAAACAAACATTGGTAGACGTTTTTTTGTTGAATACGATATTACTTTACGTTTTAACGGTTTGTCTAATTTATAGGGAAGATAATTGTTTTCTGCTATTTGATTTTTTCGATCTAAATTGAATGACAAAAAGTCAATCAGAATAAATAAAAAGATCGTAACAGTTCAATAACCCGTTTCGTCTTCAACGACTTAGCATTAGTAGGTATTTAAGCAATGATATGCTGTAATGAAATAATTGCTTTTAAAAAAATTGTGGATTATTGATTAATTATTACATATATCTGTTAATAATAATGCTGTGCTTTTCTTAAATCTACTTTAGTCTTTTAGTTGTTTATCTTAATAATCAAGCTTAAACTACTAACCAATTTGATTATGCATTTTCAAATTTAAATTTCTTTAAAAATGTAACCGCCAAAAGCAGTGCATTGCAAACGTAAACGATAAAATCATTCTTTAGTAAAAACAACTAGCAGATTGCATAGTATGGACGATAGATAGTTTACCTGAAACTATTTAGGGTCTGTAATTGATAGGGTTAAACCCCATTTAAACAACTAAATTTTTGTATTCGGACGCAGGTAGTGTCTCGATTTTTAATTTATTGACTGTACGTGTTGTACAAGTCGAGTGTTAACTTTGTGTAATTGTGTTATACTAAAGTTCCAGTTATAAAGATAAAAATGTTTATACATATTTTTAACAGACACAAAAGAACACATAATTCATAATTACAGATAAATCATCAGTATATAAAAAGACATAAAAACAGGCTTTCCCTAAATTTTCCATGTTTGCCCTGATTTTAGAATACCCAGATTTTTTTACGATTTTCTAGATTACTATGAACCCTGTAAAAATCCAATCAAATATAAATATTGGTGGTTTAGTTAAGTATTTTTTTCTAATTTTAGCTTCCTTAAAATGAATAGTTTCTATCGCCACGGAAATGGACGTTTTAGTGGCGACAAAGGTGTGGATTAGAAAATCGAGAAAAAGAGTGAAAAAAGATTAAAGGCGATTACATTTATTTTAGATATTTTTAAATTTGTAAATAAGTAATAAATATATATGTATTATATCGTATCGTATAAAATCTGTTGTTTATCAAGAATTGAACCTTTACTTTAATGTGTTTAATTTTCTAATGTTAACTGTAAGATATATGTTAAGCAGTCATTAATCGTTGAGCTACTGAAAAAATAGTATTTCTTAAGCAGTTTTAAAATCCAACAATTACATATCTTTTTCAGTTAACTTCAGGTTACTCTGACATGTTGATCGTTGAACAAGTTTAAAAATTGTATATTTTAAACAGCCAGAAAATTAAACAGTAAACTTACTATTTAGATTAACTTTAAGTTATCCTAACAGGTTGAACGTTAAGCAAACAAAAATTGGTATCTTTTAGGCAATTTTAAATACCAACAATTAACAATCACTTTTGATTAACTTTATATTACCTCAACAGGTTGAACGATGAGCAAACAAAAAATGGTATCTTTTTAGTAGTTTTAAAACTCAACTGGTCACTGGCCATTTTAATTAACTTTAGGTTAGTCCAACAAGTTGACCAATGAATAAGTAAAAAAAAGTATCATTTTAGTAGCTTTAAAAGTAAACAATAAGTTGAAGCTTCATACCATGTTCTGCATCCAAGCAAATTCGATACTTAGTTTAGTGGCCACCTTCGAAGAAAGCCAAGTTTTGCTATGTGCTGACAAATCAAAAAAGAACAGAAATATTTTTTCTTGAAAGTCGTAGATACTTTTGTTTGAGGCTATACTAAAATTGTGACGGTGACCGTTTCTCAAATATCGCTTTTAGTGTATAGTCTGAAATTAAATCTATAAATGTTTCATACTCTTGCTATGAAAAACCTTGTGGTTTTTCTCTGACAGCAGAAGGATTTTTTATTCAATCTTTCATTTGGAAAGTATTGGGTCACAAAAACACATAGGTGTCTAAAATGCTCCATAATTTCATTTGATCGTTCTTTAGGTAGCTCTGTTTCCAACCCTTGACTAAATTCTTTTAATGTTGGAAAGCAGTCAAAGTCTCCACTTTTTACGCTACTATGCCAAAATTCTGTGACATCTTTTTTTTGTAGAAACCGATAAACTGCCTTTAGTTTAGAAAATATTTTTGTTAAATAGGTAATTCTGAATAACCGCATTTTATTACTTCATCTTGCAACTCAAACAACTTAAGTAAAATTTAGCTCCAAATAACTATTGTACTTATGTGTGAAGTAGTAAAGATGTATGCAGGTTACCCATATCATCACACAATATCTTAAATAACTGCATATTTAAAAGTCGAGACTTTATAAAGTTTACTATTTTCACTGACTCGTCAAGAACAGGTTTAAAAAAAATGGCAAATTTTCCATAGCAAATGTTTGGTGGTGAATTATAAAGTGACTACTGTACAATTTTTAGCAATCTTTTTGATCTTGCAACAGCGCTTTTGTTCCATGAGTCCAAACATTGATGTAATAGTCCCATGGTAATCCAATTTCGCAAAAAAAGTTGTTACCAAGATAAAAAAATTTTAGTCCTTCTGATATTACTTTCTAACGGCTTGCAAATAAGTAGAGACGGAGGCTACAACATGTTTGTAATGATACCGTACAAATATTAACAATACTGACAACCCTGCTACATAAGTGGATTCGTCCAATTGTACAGAAAACTCACAAGATTTTAGACTAAAAAATTGCTCAAATTTTATCTTATCTGAAAAAAATTTTATGCGGGGAGATACTGTATCATCCAAAAGTGGCATCATAAACAGTTGTTTCGTCAAACATACATTTTATTTTTATAAGCTTTTTTGGTATGATATCAGCCTTTTCAGTCATTGCAATTTTGTACAAAACAATGTACGAAGCTTTAGTAGCATTTTCGTTAACAGTCGGTGAGCATAAGCGTTTTTGTTCTTAAAAGTACCTCGCGTTTTTGCGTAAAAAATGTTGTCGTCTTGTTTTTATATTACGGCCAACGCTCTACTGTTATCAATTGAAAACACACTGCTCATAAAACATAAACAACTATGATGCACTGGCATTCATTAACGCGGACAAGTGTTGACTCAAAAGAGAATCAGTGTTGGCAGAAGAAATTTGTTCATTGCTTCTAAATCAATTTTATAATCTTTATTTATTAAAAATTTTAGAATAAAAAATGCATGCGGAATAGAAAAAAATACTATGAAAAATACTTGTCACAACGTTTTTGCTGCAGTTGACCAATTGCAGACGTCCTTTGAGTCAGCCTGCAAACGTGGTCGTCGTGCGGCAAAAATTCTCATTGTGACATTTGTTTTTCAATATACTATTTTCTATTTCGCGACGGTTATACTTTACGTCCGGACTGTCAACAATACGGAAAGAGACTTTCTTTCCTAACTATTTTAGTCATTAAATAAATTTTAGTTTGCAATACTACAAAACTCTATCTGACACTTCTAACAGTAAACTAAAATCTAACCAAATATACTACAGCATGCTACAACTTTATTTTTGATTGAATAAAGTTATTTTACTTTACTTAGATTACAGTTAATTTCGATATTTGTTAAATGTTAGTTTATAAATTAGAACAAAATCATTTAACTTTTAATAAACTACTATGTATGGTGAATTTATTGTACAGTTATTATAAATTTTAATTATAACGGTGCAATTGTCACCTCTAGAAATGGATAAGTTCTTACATCCTTTTTCATATTTCGGGCGAGATTTTGTTGGCATCAAATTATCTAAAGTTTTATTTGCTAATTTTTTTAGTTCGGGTGGATTACAACTGATACTTTTAGATTCCATTTTGATAACCTTTTTTATTGAATTTAGAAACTAACACTAAAATTTCAAATTTGAATTGTCAAATGCCAGAATCGAAAATATTTTTTTAACAAATAGAAATAACTAAAAAAATGTATCAAATCAGCAACAAAATTTTTATTTACATGTAATAATTTTTGGAAGTCGATGCCACTCGTGTTAAATCTATTACATCTGCCAAAGGTCAGAGTTAAGCTTAATCCTTCTTCAATGTCATTCATTTCATCGACTTCAAAAAGTAATTTTACAACTAAAAAATTTTGTCCTTTAATTGTAATTAACTTAAACTATTTTTTACTTTTTAGTTCATTTTTTGAAGTCAATTCTTTAACATAAAGAAATACCTAATACCTCTAAATGTATGGGCATTAATTTACGATGCCTTGAACGACAACTATATCAAATTAATGTTTTAGAGTAAAATAAATGATGACGTTGTCACATCTCGAAACGATACAAAACTGATGTAAGTAAATATTTGTCAACATTTTTAGATGGCTTTAATTTATTCATATCTAAAGATATAATAAATTTCCTTGCAGTAAAACTGATAAAAAAATGAAGTTAGTTTATCGTGATAAAAACAAATCATGGAAGAAAATAATCAGACTTCAAAGATTGATCGCTTTGAATCCAGACACAAAAGAGAAGAAGGAAATAAATTAGCAGCCATCCAAGAAGTATATAATTGTTTAGTTGATAATAGTAGACAAAGTTATAATCCATATCCAAATTTGTGCGTTGACAAACATCTGGTACCCTTTTGCGGTCAGTAACGATTTCGGGTTTACATAAAGTCGAAGCCGAGACAAAAACGTCATAAAAATATGGGTTTTATGTGATGTTGAGAATCGTTATGCGTGTAATTTGCAAGTGTACACGGGAATGATCAATAATGTTTCAAAGAAAAAGCAATTAATAAAGGTTGTAAAAAATCTTATGCGACATCTTGGCCAAGGTTACGGACTTACCACGGATAATTTCTTTACATCTTATAAAATGGCTAAAGTGTATGCTTGCAACGGACAAACTAGAAGGTGGCTATATTTATAAATTGCAAGACGACTATTCCTAAAGCAACTTCAATTACAATTAGTACGACCTGAAATTCAGAGGCGTGTAGATAAAGGTTTCCGTGTTGTTTCCAAAAGTATTTTAGCCGCAAAAAGCACCATAGTTTACTTTTCAAATGCATTAAACATGGTTCAATTAAAGAAGAATCAGAAAAACAGTAGATACAAAGTATGTTATAGATGGAGTAATAGAAAACATTCCGTTTTGTGATCAATGTAAAAAAAATGTAGTAAGATCGTTGTCGGCGCCTTTACAGTAATATTTAAGTAGCAGGTATAAAGGTATTTAACAGCAACCACTTTTGCGCCAGCCGCTGTTCTGTGCTGACCGTTTGTACGAACTCTACTAAAGTAGCGATTTAAGATGTAAAATTAAAATTATCATAACCGCAAGAAATCTTTTATGTGTGACACATACGAGCAGAAACATGGTCCTTCGAGCAAAATACCAGTAAATAAAAAATTTTGAATCCGCAAATTAATAGCGCAAAATCTACACCGCAATTTAATACGCCAAAACACAAACTGGGTAAGTGAATCTCTTCCTGATTCCTAACATTCTTTAATTGCTTGTATGTGTCAAAAAAGTATACAGTCTTCTAACTCAAAACTACTAAATTCATAATTCATTAATTCATAATATAATAAATTAATTCGTAAATTTTGCATGGAATTCATGCAAATAAAATAAATAGTTACACATAGAATAATTTCTTCAGTTCGTTGCAATGGCAAACTTAGATACTCTAATACACAAACGCGGACAAATTGAAGCACGTTTAACGCGACCTAAAACAGCTTATCAAAATTTTCTACAAGATAATGAATTAAAGGCTTTAGAGTTTGTGTTAAACAAAACGTTGCCGGCATGGGATCAATACAACAAAATAGCAAACGAAATAAAATTATGGGATTGCGATAATGTTGAATTACATAGACAAAAAACTGAAGAATTTGAAACTGAGTTTGCAAAAACGGTTACTCATATTTTGACTCTAATAAATAACGGTAACGCAGGTACTTCAAACCCGAGCAATGCAGATTGTTCAACTCAAATGCAAAATAATTTCGGTATTGAAGTAAAATTACCGGTTTTAAACTTAAACACCTTTGATGACCAATACAGTCAGCGGGTAATTTTTTATGACACTTTTATTTTATTAATACACAACAATGAAAAACTAGCCAATACTAAAAACTTCCATTATTTGAAATCATGTTTACGTGGCGAGGCAGCAAATATTATCAGTTCACTTTCACTGACATCCGATAATTATAACAACGCACTAATGTTATTAAAACCGCGATACAAAAACAAACGATTAATAATTGGGACTTATTTAGATTCAATCTTTAATTTACCGCACGTTACAAAAGATTCCGCTTCATCAATTCAAAAATTTTTAGATACATTAAACACTCATTTAAGCGCTTTAAAAACATTAGGCCTTCCTGTTGATGTATGGGACGCAGTTTAGATTCATTTTATTAGTTCCAAACTGGATATTGCAGGGAAGAAAGAATAGGAATCTAATAAATTTGTTGCGAAACTTCTTACATACGCAGAAATACATGACTTCTTAACAAAACGCAGTTTAGTTTTAGAATCAATTGCAACGGATACCAATTTTACAAGAAAACCATTTATTCCTAGTTCTCAAAAAATCATGTATAATCGCAAATCGGGAATATCAAATAATTCTCTAACCGCAAATATAAGTAAATGTCTAATATGTACAGAAACTCACGACCCGTATCAGTGCTCGCAATTTAAAAGATTAAGTCCAGAATCACGTTATAATGAAGTTATTAAACACAAAATTTGTATTAATTGCTTAAGGAATCACCATATAAGCAAGTGTCATTCAAGTATGTTATGTCGAAGATGTAACAAAAAACATCACACGTTACTACATCGTGAATATCCTATTTCAAATCACGCAATTCCAAATACCTCTAATGTTCGCGATAATAACTGCACATTATTAAACGCAGTAGTAAATAACCATTGTAAAATATTAAACCCCGTAGAGAGTCTTCTATCAACAGCAATAATTCAAATTGAAGATCACAATGGATTCTTAGATAATTGTAGGTGCTTACTAGATATAGGTTCTTAAAACCATTATATTTCAGAAGCGTTATGTAAGAAATTAAAACTAAAGCCTGATCAAATAAATATTCCCATTATGGGCATTAATCAAATTCAATCATGAGTAAATCAATCAGTTAATGTTCTTATAAAATCACGATGCGAAAATTATTCTGCAAATTTAAATTATTTAGTAATAAAGGAAATAACAAGCAAACTGCCCCATCAAAATATCTCTCAGTTCATTCATATTCCAAAAAATATTACTTTGGCCGATCCAAATTTGCTTTTCCTAATAATATAGACATTTTAATTGGTGCACAATTATTTTGGGATTTATTACTGCTAGAAAAAATTCAATTTTCTAAAGTTAGGTTGGATAGTAGGTGGTACAATTCAAAATAAACTTCTTCAAACACAAAATAAGCTACAATGTAACTTAAATATTAAAGTATTAGACAAATCTATTAAAAAATTTTGGGAAATTAAGGAAACAAATATAAAGGTTTTATCTAAGGATGATCATGCGAAGCTCATTTTATTGGCACTCACGCGAGATCTGCAGATGGTAGGTTTATAGTACGTTTACCATTAAAAGATGATCCAATAAAATTAGGGGAATCTAAAGAACAAGTAGTAAATCGATTTTTCTCCTTAGAAAAAAGGTTAAATAAAAATCCGCAATTACAAATAGCGTACCGCAATTTTATGAAAAAATATTTAAAATTAGTACACATAGAATTATTAGATTAACAATAATAGTAGTACAACAAAGGTAAGAGTAGATTTCGACGGTTCCGCAAAATCGACATCAAATGCTAGCTTAAACGATTTATTAATTGTAATAAATCGGAAGTCCGCCGCATATTTGTATTCATAAATTTTTATAATTTCAATCAAATTACGCGTGAACTTAGTACCCTACGTATCTAAACCACCTCCAACCTACGAAGCGCGCGCCATACCCCACTCATGTGTCCTCGTACGTAACCCGCTATAAAAGGAGATCCCCTGAAACAAATTTCACTTAGCCTTACTTAGCCTTAATCCTGTTTACCTGTGCTCTACTTACCTGTAAACCGAATTAACCTGCCGAAATCCAGTAACGACAACCTCGCACCGTCTCTTGATAATTCTGTCCGTTTTCATAATTAACCAGACCGTCCGCTATTCACCTTGCTAATTCTCTAATCCGTTTATTCAATAACAACCGCTACGTCTTGGCCTTCTCTCCTGAAACCGACTAATTATTCCTGTTACCAGAACCTGTTACATCGAACTAACCTGTTAAAAATTGATACTCCTGTTAACACCGAACCTCGCACCGTCCCTTGATTAATTCTGTAGTAATTTCACCGATTAACCTGACCAAACGCGATTCACCTGGCTCATTCCTTCGATTGTTTTGTGTTACGATAAATCCTCGTACTGACCAGATTTCTTGTATTTATTCATTCACGATTGTTGACCTGTTAGTAAGTTCACCGTTAAGTAATTTCCAGTCCAGCCTTGTACCGAAACTAGTAGCATCGCAGTGCTAGAACAGTAGGAGTTTAAGCGTACAAAGTAACTAAGCCTTTTGTATCGAGGTATCGCTACAACTGCTTAGCTACGATTGTTAACTTACCCTCGACAAATTCTGTTACAGACTACAGTTAACTCGGTACGTTTGTAATCGTTTAACCACCTAGCGTAAGGTAAATCCTCGAGTTTAACAAAAATAGTGCATTGGGGAACCGTAGCGTAGATTTGTTATAATTCGTTGGTTTACCCACCTGCAACGTATAGATTCACAAGAGCTAAATCTACGAGTATAGTAAAACAACAATCAACTGAATTCAAGTATCAATCGTAGTATGTTCAATACGTTTTCCTGGTCGAATTAAATTGTAATAACTTCTCGAATCACCCTGGTACTCCGAATTAATTACCTGTAGAAATACCGTTTGCAATTAAGCCTGTAGTTTATTATCTTCGTTTAATACTTACCTGCAATCAGCACAAAGCACGTGTTGTTAACCTCAACAAGCAATCACACAAACTTCCCGTATTATTGTCAACCTGATCCGAAATAAATATTGTAAATCCAGTTAATTTGCACAGTAATCCTTTCCCGTAATTATCCGATTAACTCACCACGTTCTGTATTGTATTTATTAGTATTTTATCAGCACTAAAAATTACAAACTTTCAGAGACAAACGGAAGTCGATCGCAGCGCTACCACTACTTGGGAATTACAGGATTGGTTAAATAAAATACATACAATATTTTTATTATACTACATACAGTGTATGCCGAAAATAAATACAATTGTCAACTTTGTAAATTAATTAACTCTTAAATTAATTCTCTACCTTAGCTGAGCTACCCAACCAGTAACCTGAACCAGTACGTATCAGTACATAATGGCAGGTCCTACTATTCAACAAGACCTTTGTTCAATTCTCTTAAGATTCCGCATTCATGCAGTTGCTTTTACCGCAGATATTAAAAAAATGTACAGACAGGTTCGTATTCACGAATCCGATAAAAAATTTCAAAGAATTATTTGGCGCAATGATCAACAAGAAGAATTAAAAACTTATCAATTAGCAACCGTAACTAACGGTACTACTTCTGCTCCTTTTTTACCTATACGTTCGCTTCATCAAATTGCCTTAGAACATAAATCAGTTTATCCTACACCATCAAAGTGTTACGTGCATAAATTTAAAAATGCACTACCCTGTATATTGGTTTAATTAAAATTACTTTTTCATTTCACGACGCCATCTATAGTTGGTCCCTTCGTATTGAAAAAACGATATACGGGCATTTTGACTTTAACATCGTTCACGATATAACCTATGTCTGCGTGAATAAAAAATTGTTTTCTTAAAACATACACGTGTTGTGACACGATGAGTAATGAAAGTATCTTTAATTAACTAATTTAATCAACGCAGGTTAAGTGGCTTTTATTTTTTTTTTATTAAAGGTAATTTTTATGTTTTTTCATTAGCGCCATGTGCTACCTCCTAAATATGGGTGTTCTTGTCTTAGTTTAAAATCTACAAAGGAAAAATTATAATCGGAAGCTGTAGACCTAAGAACGCTGCGATACAAGGGCAGAATTTCTATGCGGAGGCAAATAATATCGTTAAATAATATCATCTTGTACGCAAGGGTCTATGTACCAGACACAATTGAATTTCTCTTCGGAGGCAATTAATATCTAATACCATCGTGGACGAAAAGACATATTGTAAAAGCATACGATACGTTTCGGTTGTATTACTTTCTTTTAAATGTTTCTTTTACCTGTTGTAGTTTGTGAGTCGCCAGGTAGACACGATTAATTTCACGAAGTTTGATTACAGGAAGCCAACAGGAAAACGTTTTCTGAAGGTACACCTGAATCTTGGTAAGTCAATTTTTGATTTTAATTATTCGCTGTCGCTACCGTGCTACTCATGAATAATCATATTACTAATCGTGTCGAAACGTCCAAATTGATTTGCTTCTCATTAGTATTACTCAATTAGTTTAAGTGACTTACTATCGCATGCTGATTACGTCAACTGTCAATTATTACTATTAATAAGGTAATTTACTTACAAACATTTTTTTATATGTTCTAGTGGTTACACTTTTGTTTTATGTGTAATGTAAGTTGCCGATACTTCTGATATTTTAGTACCTGCTTATATTTGTACTTGGACTAAATTTATTCACTGTGATGCTATCAACTTATCTCGTAATTGTTATTGATTTAAATTTTAATCTATTTATCATGCTAAAGTAACTAAAGTGCAATTGTTGTTAACGATTTGGTTTCTTTCTTGGTTTCCTCCAGCTTTACAAACCTTAACAATTTTGTACAAGTTTCGAGCTTCCTGTGCTGATATAGCAGGAGCAAAAAAATCTGGCGCCCTTTAAAATAAAGTCACTTGAACCTCCCCTCTCTCCGACAGGTATGGTTTTAATCCTACAGTGAGTTGGCCGTGCAGGTTCGTAAATTACTAGAAGCTTGTAGCAAAAGGTAATACTCAATGATTTTTATGTTAACGACTTGTTAACAGGAGCTAATACTGTTGACGAAGCAATCATGTTACGCAATGAAATTCTATTCATATTATCAAAAGGTCAATTCGAGCTAACAAAATTTGGTTCAAACAATAATAAAGTGTTAGAAGGTATATCAACATCTGAAAATACAATAATCGACTTTATAAAAGATGTAGAATCTAAAACTTTAGGTTTAATATGGAACCAACGTACTGATACGTTGAAATACAAAATAACAAAAAATTCGATTTCTAATAAATTAACAAAAAGAATATTGCTCTCCCAAATATCACAAACATTTGATCCTCTAGATTTAATAGGTCCAATTATTACGACAGCAAAATTAATTATGCAAACACTCTGTACTCTAAAATTAGAATGGGACGATCCAATACCATATCGTCGAAAAAAGTAAATGGTTTCAATTCGTTGAGGTTTTACAAGCTCTTGAAACAGTTGGGATTCCGCGAAGGGTAAATTGTTTGCAACCTTTTCAATTTGAAGTGCATAGATTTGCAGATGCCTCTGAATCCTATTACGGCGCATGTTTGTATTTACGTACAGTTAATCAAGATCAACACACACACACATAAAACACACATTTCTGTGAATTTATTATGTTCGAAATTGCGTATTGCACCTTTGAAAAAAATATCTTTACCTCGTTTGGAACTCTGTGCAGCACTTTTACTGGCCGCATTAGTAAATAAAGTAATTCCAGTTTTACAACTAGACATATCTTTGGACAGGCTCAATGATTGTACTCGCTTGGTTAGTTGCAGAGTCGTCACGATGGACTACTTTTGTAGCGAATCGAGTATCACAAATTCTAAATTTAACCACCGCTTACGAATGGCGTCACGTTCCTTCAAATTTTAACCCTTCTGATTTAATTTTACGTGGCACCACTTTACTTAAATGTATAACATCTGATTTATGGCTGCATGGTTCAAAATTTTTATTAAATGACACACACAGGTGGCTAAGTGACTCGCTTAAATACAATAATTTTGATTTGCCCGAACAAAGAAATATCAAATTTGTTACATGTACTACAACAACTACAAACAATATTTTTTTCAATTTAATACAGAAATATAATTTATTTACAAAACTACAACGTATTATAGCTTATACACTCCGATTTAAAAATAATTGTTTAAATTTGGATAAGTGTTTATTACCCTATCTAACATACAAAAAACTTAATGAATCAAAGGTATTTGTTATTAAACTAATACAAGAACAAGCATTTAAATTCGAAATTAATCATTAAAAAAATAACAAGGAACTTCCACGAAATAGTAAAATTATTTCATTAAACCCATTTATAGACACTGAAGGCATCCTTCAGGTAGGTAGAAGACTACGAAACGCAAGGTTGTCATACGATACAAAATTTCCAATTCTTTTACCGCGCAATCACCACATAACACATATACTTGTTAGGCAAGCACATCTCCACCAATTACAGTCGGGTCCACAAGCTACACTAGCCACTTTAAGGTTAAGGTATTGGCCAATCTCAGGACGAAATATTGTGAGAAAAATTATTAATAAATGTTTGACATGTTTTTGAAACAACCCTAAAAACTTACCAATAGAAAGATTAGAACTAACTCGGCCTTTCTTTAATACGGGAGTTGATTACGCCGGTTCACTTAAAATTAAGGAAAGTCGCGGACGCGGAAGAAAACGTCAATCAAAGATTTATATCGTTTTGTTTGTATGCTTGGCTACAAAGGCGATCCACATAGAACTCGTGTCAGACGCAATTTCCGAATCATTTTTAAACACTCTTAAACGTTATATTGCAAGGCGTGAAATGATTGCAAATTTATATTCGGATAACGGAACTACTTTTGTAGGAGCCTATCGTGAACTATTCAGATCAAATTCATTTACAAATATCATACAAAATTTAGCTAAAAAAAATATTACCACGAGCTCCACATTTTAGCGGACTGTAGGAAGCAGGTGTGAAAAAGGTAAAATATCTCTTAAATAGAGTTGTTAGAGATACATTATTGACATATAAGAAACTTTATACTCTTTTAACACAAATTGAAGCATGCATTAACTCTCGATCACTTTTCCCTATATCCAACGATCCAAATGATCACTCCGTTTTAACTCCTGCGCATTTCCTCATTGGAGATTCGCTGATTATCCCAATTGAAAAAGATGTTACTATTCCAACCAATCGTCTTACGCGTTGGCAACACATTTGCAAAATCAAATAACATTTTTGGAAGCGTTGGTCAACAGATTATTTAACAGAATTACATCCTCAAAGCAAATGGCATTGCACGGACACTCAACCAGTAGTAGGCACTATGGTTCTGCTACACGACGAAAAACTTCCACCTAACTAATGGGCATTAGGAAGAATAGTAGAAATATATAAAGGTAATGATGACTTAGTGCGAGTAGTGACTAAATTGTGTTTGTTACCAACAAATTAGTGTTTTAGTGGTTTGATTAAATTTTATATTTTTTGATAAACTTTATATATTTAGGATAATATAAGAATGTAACTTTTTTAATTTTCTTTGTTTTGTTTGTTTAGAAGTTTAATTAAGCTCACATTTTTTATGTTTTGAAAGGCAAACCTTTTAAGATGTGGCAGCATGTCGGCGCCTTTACAGTAATATTTAAGTAGCAGGTATAAGGGTATTCAACAACAACCACTTTTGCGTCAGCCGTTGTTCTGTGCTGACCGTTTCTACGAACTCTACTGAAGTAGTTATTTAAGATGTAAAATTAAAATTATCATAACCGCAAGAAATCTTTTATTTGTAACACATACGAGCCGAAACAATCGTATACAATAATGAAACTTACCTGCAAAAAACATCGTTTGATTATTCTACATACTGGAAACAAAAAATAAGTATAGAAACCATAATTATTAAGATAGTATAAACAACAATAATGTTGTAAAATGATTAAAAAAGAAAACTGTTTTGGACGATGCATCTTAGAAAGAAAGAAAGAAAGATACTAAAGCAGAGCGAGCATTACTTGCACTTTAAATGTATAAAACGATAATTGAGTTGTACATTAGAATTAAAAATAATAAAGTAAGTAATAAACTGTATGTTGACAACAAGTTTTAACAAATAATGGTCATTTAATACTAAGATTACTAACGTACCATCCAGAAGTTTTGAAAAAATATGGACATTAGTAAAGAATTATGTGATTGTACACATCACAACATTTTAAATGAATAATAGCAGCAAATAAATTCAAAGAAATTGGCATAACAGAATGACACAGTGGTTGTGTTTATGTTGATTTCAAAACTTAACATTAACATAGGTGAGGATAAAAATATATCAGATTATTTTTTTTCCCCAGATGACGATATTTAATTTTATTAACAATGTACTTTACGTAACATTAGCTTTAGTTCTATTTGTTTATAAGCTGCTATATTTTTATCAAAAACAATTTTTAATTTTTGTAAATCATACTAATTACATTTTAATAAAAATTAAATTCAAATTACGAAAGCTTGTCTTATTTATTTTTTACAGTTTAACTTAGAGCTATTATATTTTAGGTGCATGTAAATATACGTAAATATTTGCAATAACAAATTCTAGAAAATAATATTTTTTAAACTGTAGGTAAATGGTTATATAGATAAAAACGATAAAAGCTGATTTTATACTCGCGTAATTCAAATAAGTTTTGAATATACGACATGTTAAAATTACAAGGTATAACATTGTAAGCTAAACAATGTCAATGCAAATGTGAAATGCCATTAGAGTGTACTACTAGACGGCGGTTTTGCCCTTTTGGGGCTTTTCAGCAGTGGAAGAACACTCTAATGTACTTCCACAAATACATTGACAAACCTATAGCTTATGAATGAGTAATGTTAGTAACATAAATGGAATATGATGGCAGAGCTATCTCCTGGTTTAATATCACTACGTGAGAATAATAATCTGTACATAACTATAGAGGTGAAACCGTATAACATTGTAAGGTTAGGAGAAATCATTTACCTTATAATGTTATAGATTGAGATTTAAACCAGTACACAAGATGACTGTGCCTATCATACTTTAATCACTGTTAACTTTTATTGTTTATATTTATTTATTATTTAAATTATAAATACATTTATCTAACACTTGAAGACAAGAATACATCCGTATCGATGCAATCTTCACATAAATGTGCCTAGAAGACCCATGTATAAAAATTTTGTGTTTTTTTGCTAAAAAAGATACATTTTTTTAAAGAAAATAAATAGTAAACATTTGTTATTTATAAAGGTAAGGTAGAGCTTAAAAAATTAAAGCCAATTTCCAAAATTGTTATGTCATCAGTTCGTTTTAGTAGTTAGTCGAGATCACAAATTTAATGCGATAAGGAAAATATAAACATTAGTATCTTAGTTACACTAAGGATAAGTAAATGTACATACCTATCATCTTGTTGGATTATGTAACCCATCAAAATATGCAAGTCATTGTTTTTGCGATTATCAGCAGATGCAGGGACAGATATGTCTAGTCTCATGCATTATACAGGGTAGAACCTTTGTATAAATATGTTACAGTAAGACAACCCAATGTGAAAAACGTGTTTCCAATATTTGGAGGCAGAAACCGTTACTTTGAATACAGTTGGTCAGATGGCGCAAAATCTTAGAATTATTCTGATTGTAGATCATACTTGTTAGACAAAAATAAGGTTGGGCTTCTTAAATGTAGATGACAATCCAGCAGATTGCTATTACAACACGATAAGATCATTTTTATTTGAAACATCTGAAACCATATACATATCTGCATTTTTTATACAAACGTGCTTGAATAATAAACGAAATGTATTTACAATGATAGTGAATACGATAAATCGTAGTAGCTCATTTTTTAGCTTCTTTCGATTCATTTTCATCCGTATCAAAATTGATTACCTTTTTTTTATTAAATTTTTACAGGAAAACTTTTTTAATGTTTTGACAAACAAATCCTCGTATAAACACCTTTATTCCTTTAAGTAAATACGTTCATAACTACCTGTTATCAGTTGTTAATAATTGAATTTAGTGTTCTCTGAAAAGCTTTCTTTTTGAAACATTATTTTGAGAAGTATCTAATTTTGAACAACCTTGTTTGGTAAATTGAGTAAAGTTTGTAGTCTACAATAGTTTCGTTTCTGGCACAAAATTAGATCTCATTAATAACTGCTTTTTATCACTTCAACCTACGGATGCACTAGAGATGATCGATGACAAAAAAACTGAGTTACTGAATTCGGCTGTCCCATGAAAAAACACAGTAACTGACATTTCCTAAAAAAATGTGTTTTACCAATTTTTAGAGTTACTGGGTAACGTATCGTATAATTCTTGTATAAAACTAGCAAAAATGGCAATATCTTTCAAGATTTTGTAATGTCCAAACACAGTAACTGTCTCCACCAAATTGAATATTCTACTATAAAACACAGTAAATGCAAATGCCCATTATAAAACCCAGTAACTACTTTACAGTTACTGTGTTTCTTTGTGGTAAATGTAATTACTAGATTTTATTCGAAGATAATTTTTACCTTTTCCCACAGAAATACACAGTAACTAAATTTGGTTGCAGTTACTGTGTTTTCTATGCGTAATTTAAAGAAATTCCTTTGACAGTGCAACAAAGTAATTGACTTTACTGTGTTTTTATTTGGGTAAGTAGAGTCGAATATAGTTTAGAAATAACACAGTACACGCCTTTACTTTGTTTATGAAAAAAAAAATTGAAAAAGTATACAGTCCTTGCGACGACAGTGACGCCGATAAGGATTACCAGCCTAGCAGTAGCAGTAGCCAATCGGAGGAGGAAGAAAACATACCAAAAAAAAAGAAAATTTCCAAAAAAGCTTAGACCTAAACAAAAAAGGGGTAAATATTAATTTTATAATTATTGAACAATTATAATAATTCAATTTTTAGTGTATTTTGTCTGGGCTGTTAAGACCTGAACATGAAAATGTGGAAAACAGTAATAATCATGAGAAAGAAAATTTAGAAGGTGATGATAATTACGAAACTAGCAATTTAACAAAGGTAACAAAAGTTTAATTAGGTTTAATTTGTAGAAACACTCGACAATTTACAAAGGTCGATGTTCTATGAATAGAAGCTTTTAACATTATTTTGTTTATTGTTTAGGTTCCATCAGGAGAAAGTTCTCATCAGTTAATTATTGGAAAAGAAAATATTTCCAGAAATAGCATAAAAGGAAAACAAAAATATCGCCGTACAAAGCAAGAAAAAATAGAACATGTTAAATCGAAACACCCTATGAAAAATTTGTGTTTAGGAAAATGTAAAAGAGATTGTGTTAAGTTATCCGATGCTGAAAGAAAGAAAATATGGGATCACTACTGGACTATACAAGTAGAAGAAAATGGTTGAGCAAACATGTTTCTCTTATCGCTGTTAAGCGTAGAATAATGTCACCTAGAAATAGATCTGAGTCAAGATTATTTTCTTTGCCGCTTGCTGATTCCACTGACGTTCGAGTTTGTCGGCTTACATTCCTAAATACCTTGGGATACACAATCATTCTGTTATAACTGAAGTGGCGCGAGCTATTAAAAGGAAACCTTGTGGGGAAATGGTAAAGGAATGTAGAGGAATTAATCATAAGAAGTCTGTCGACACAACAACAATTAAAACCCATATTAAATCATTTCACCTGTTTGTCAGTCACTATCGTCAAAAAAATACTCCATTACGTAAATACTTGCCTAGAGAATTAACTATTCATAAACTGTACATTGATTTTAATGAAAAAAATCCTAATGTATGTAAAGTTGAAACCTACAGAAAAGTTCTAAGGGATATGAATATATCTATGTGCCCTCCTAAATCAGATGCTTGTGAAGAATGTGAGGTTATGCAAGACATTGATGATGATCAAACGAGGCAAAAATTGGACACTCATAAACATAAAGCCGCAAAAGCTAATTTACAGTATAACAGAGATGCAGAAGAAGCAGCTGCCATTGAAAACACTTCGTCAAAACGTACGTTTTCAATGGATTTACAAAAAGTGATGTTTCTACCCATGATGCCTGCTTGTAAAAGTTCTTTTTTCCTTAGCAGGCTAGTAATATTTAACGAAACTTTTGCAACTTTAAACAAAGATAGTCGCAAAAAAAGTTACTGCGTTTTGTGGCATAAAGCTATTGGTGGCAGAAAGGCAGAAACAATAGCTGATTCCATTTTAAAGGTAATAAATGCAGAAAGAGATGCGACTGAATTTTTGTTTTGGGCAGACAACTGTACAAGCCAGAATAAGAATTGGGTACTGTTTACCTGTCTTGTAAATGCAGTTAATCTAGCTACTGGTCTAAACAAAATAACAATCCGGTATCTAACCAAAGGTCACACTCATATGAGCGCAGATGGAATACATGGAAATATTGAACGAAAAATAGGACGAAAACGTACAATTAGTGACTTTCAGGAGCTAGTAGAAGTTATTCAAACCTGTAGAAAAAATGTGGATGTTCTTCAACTCACCCAATTTCACTTGTGGCAAAACAAAAAAAGGAACACCAAAAAGACGGACGACCCTTTAAAAGGATTTTAATAGATCAATTGGTTGAAGTAAACTTTACCAAAGGAAGTAGAAATCTAAAATATAAATTAGATTTTGATGATGAAACAACAGAACTTGATTTCATTCAAAAGAAAATCAATTTACCTCTCTGTTCTGAAGTTTTACCGCCAAGAGAAATCTCCACTTCTAAAAAGGAAAATATTTGTAAATCACTTTTATCCATAATGCCTCTTAATAGGCGAATATTTTGGGAATCTCTTTCAGAGTCTCAGTGGTCGTTAGACTTAGCCAGTTCAGAACAAAATGTTGAAAGTGACGGCGATGACCAATAAGCAGAGTTCACTTTCATATTAATGATTTTTTTAAGTTGCCTAGTGGCGTTGTTTCTTTTAAGATTGGTAAATATATTCGTTTTAACTTTTCATTTTGTCTTATTTTTTATTACTAGTAACAAAAAACAGTAACAGCGGGGAAAAAATTGTAGTTTACGATATTTTCCCAAGATAAAACACAGTAAAACCACTTACTGTGTTTTGGACGTAGAGAGTTTTTTGACGCATGTTAATGTAAGGTAAGTTACTGTGTTATTTGCAGGCAGTTTGTTTGAATACTGTAAAAAATCCTACAGTAAAACAAAGTTTATTGCGCCTTACTCACATTTCCTAAAATAAATGATTATAAACAAGAAAGGAAGCTTTACAAATTAATTTTAATGATTCAGTACAAATTTGAAGTGTGTAGTACTATTAGTTTTGGTAGGCTGATGAATTTCATAAAATTGTCATTTTCTACGAAAAAAGTTTTATGCAGTTACTGTGTTTTTTCATGGGACAGCCGTGCTGACATCGGTTACTAAATCGATTATTATCAAAAGCGAAACATCGACTTTTTTTTGGATTAGTCAATCTTTTTTTACTTAAATCTATATAGATATAATATATAAAACAAATATTATTAAAACTAATTATGCTCCTATTTAACTGTATTTGTTAAAAAATCGTAGAATCAACATCTTCGAGCTAATACGTCAATTTTGCCTCAACAGTGTTTGTTGTAAAATAAATACAGAAACTTCAAAATTATGCAATTAACGATTGCAAATTGATTATTAAAAACATGAGTGCATTTAAAGAAAAGTTGATAACGGTATAAAACAATTGCAAAAAAAAATGTGAAGATATTAATACAATTAGAATGCCAGTTTATACAGAGAGAAATTCTGTATCACAATTTTGCACAAGATTGTGCATAACTGTATTGTTGATGATATTACTACAATTGTTTTTATTTATACCATAGGCTTGCACGCTTTTATTTAATACGTTTGGATAAATAGGTTATGAAGTTTTATTTGACAAATTGTTTGAAAAATATTATAAACTTTAGTATGTTTTGTATTCGACAACAATGTGCTAGTATTTTGCACAATTTTGTTTTAGTTTCTCGTACAGCTTTGATAATATATATTACAATAAGATTATGCAATTCTTTTAAACTCGGAATAAAGAAAAAAATTGAACGAACTGTGAACCTCTAAAAAAATCAGGCGACAACGCGTTGTATGTAAAGAAGCTGATGTTGACACCTACAGAGCGCCGAAGTAAACAAAGTTTCCGGAAAATATGTGAACTAACTTTAAAAATTTGAAGCGATAAATGTTTCAACCAATAACATTAGCAAGTACCGTCCGCTTGAAAAAAATTCTACAATCAAAATTCCTTGATTGCGTTGGGTTTGTTTACATCTTTACCTCCTGTTTTCTGAAAAATTCGTAGTTATTCAGTTAGTTTTTGTCAAGACTTTTTGAAACGCTGTTATTTGAACAAGGTAAGTGTATTTATAACATTTTTTAAGTGTAACCTTTGTAGCTTAACCTCATTCATTACTTTAAATTCTGTATTTAATTCCAGCGTTAATTCTACGAACAACAGCTAATTTCTGATAGAGATTTTTACATTACTTACTTTCTGTATTGTTTCAGCTGTTATTTATCAACATGAAATCTAAATCGAAGAAAACCATTCATTTTGAAGCAAGAAACATTATTAAAAATGTTTTGAAGTTTTTCGATAAATTCTCCCTTTAGAGAAGGCAACCAAACTAGCTGCTGTAGCAACGGGCAAATCAACCACATTTATAAAAAAATCTGGAATGAATCGATAACAAGCAGTAATGGAATTTTAAGATATCCTTCAAAGAAAAAAATAAGTATATAAAATAAGTATATTATTTAAATATAAATAAATAATGCTCTTAAGATTTGCAATATTTTATTGACAATTCACCCAATATATGTTACTTTTAAGTAAATAACTTTTAACCAAGATGCATAAAGTTTTACAATAAAAAGCTATACGAAATAATAATAATTTGCACAATATTGTGCAAAATTAACCAATGAGAATATGTATCTAGATAATCTAACGCAATTAGACATTTAATATACAATTAGGTAAAAATACTTCAAGCATAGTTTTAAAAAAAGTAAAGTGTAAAACTTTACTATCCATTTTAGAGCAGTTTTTGAACAAATTGTGATATGGTGCGATCAATTTAAAATGTAAAAATTGCTTATATTTAATGAAAAAAAAACTGTACAATTTAATCTGCACAAATGAATGCAATAAAACTGCACAAATTAGTCTTGTCACTTTTTCAGGTTCAATTTGTGTAATTTTTATTAACAATTGTAGATAAAATATACAAAGATTTCTCCCTGTGTATAGTTGGCTATTAAAAATCATCAATCAATATGTGTTTAAGTATAATTTGCACATGTGGAACGGCAATTGAATTCAAAGATAATATAAGTGTAGAAACTGTAGTTGCATTTTGTCACGTTTTGTTTATGCTTGCATATTACTGTGACTGATAGCAAATTGACACTATAATATCTTTGTGTACGATTTTTTAAATTATGTTTAGTGACATCTAACGTTGCATAGCATTATTCAAAAATTTTATATATTTGTGTTTAATTTTGTTAAACTTTTGAATTTCAAACAGGTAGTGCCATCTTATCGGACAAGTCCACTTTGTCTCTATCTCGTCTGACTAATATATTTAGACAATGGGAGAACTCTGACAATGTTGCAGCGAGATGTGTTAAGTAAAAAATAAGAAAATAATTGCAACAAAAAGAACAAACTCTCCAGTTGTATAATTTATATTGACAAATAATTCTAAACAATTATTTAATTCACACAAAAACTGCCATTACGACATGAAATAAACTTGTAATGTGGTATATTACACAACCAGAATAAATAAAAAGTTGTTCTAAAAAGGAAAATGTTTTTAAATTTAAATAAAACTAATCTTTTTTAGCTATATTAACAATTTAGACTAAAAATGGTGTTAACCTATCTTTGCAATTTTCTATAAATTATTTTAAAAAAAATATGTTTCAGTTAGAATTTATTAATATTTACTGAACGGACAACTTTAGTTTACTTTTTCTAAACTTATTAAAATAAATTTAGTATTTTTACAATTTTTTAGCCACACTGTCACCAAAAAGACAACAAACTATAAAATTGTTTTGGTAACAAAAAATAACAATGCCGCCAGAAAGAACAGCCCAAATAACAAAATTCTCGTAAAAAGATATCTTTTTAATACCATTTCTCGGGTATCCATTAGACATCATTTTGGCCACTTTTTTCATACAAAATTTGTCTCAAAAATTCCGCATAAAATCGGTATCCATAAACTGTCACAATCATTTTTGAGACATCAAAATGGTACCATCTATAAGAAAACTGAATGTTATTGTGATGCCAAAATCATATCACATAACATCATTATTTCATCATTTTGTTTTCAAATTTGTATTAATTTAATTATATACTCCCATGTTGATTCATAATGGTTCGGAAAATAAATAAAAAATTCAGATACAGTGTAGATCGTTTAGTAAGTAACTTAATGGACTATTGACCAGTGATAGACATTTACAAATATAAAATCATTTTGTACACGTATACGTAGAAAATACGTATATAATGTATTGTAGACAATGTATATAGATAATGACGTATGTAAATAATGTAGAATAAACGACATTTCTGAAAACCCAACTTGCCAACCGCTGTTGAAGTTAGAATTTGACATTTGCTGATTAAAATTAGCCTAACTTATATTGCTATTTCTTCTTTTAATCTGGCTCTAGCGTTCTAGTAATAATTACAAGTATTATGTATTACTGTGGACCGAGTAGCAATATTTAAGTCTTTACCAAAATCAAAGCAAAACACCCACAAAGACAGTACTAAAGTTTTAAATTTGAATAAAATATTTGTTCAATAATTAAGAAAATTAAATTTAAAAAAACTTACTTTATTTTAAATGTAAATAAGTTCAACGTTCAACTATTTCCATCAAGGTATTGATGAAAAGAGTGATTGATGTAAAAATGCGGGTTTATATTCATCTTATAATTCAGTTTTAGCATATTGTACACTGAAAAAAATCTTTGTCATAATATTAATGAATGGCTTTCATCAGTTTGATTTACATTGGTTTAATGAGATTTTCATTATTGTTATGTAAAAAAAATATCAAATATACTTGTTTAAAGACAGTTATCATAAATATAATGTATCAGGTTTTATTGAGTGATGAATGTGACGAACATTAAATTTGTTTTAAAAATTCTTTAGTATTATAACTGCATTTCGTTGTCTCAATGAAAATTATGTTGGATTATAAGAAAATATTAGTTGACAAAACTTTTACTAAACATAGATAAAATAAATGGACGGATTTATCAGTGTTAACATTAATGTTGATGATTGTATGAACAACATTTCTTTCAAAGTAAGCACTTTATAATCTTAATAGCGAAGATATCATTCTTAACGAAGAAATTCGTTTTATCAATGTATGAAACTGTGGAGGGCTTGCACAGCTAAATTTTGTAGTTATGTATAAGTATAAAAGTTATATTGGTCTAAATGTCTGCTAGTGGACGCCAAGTAGACGCATTTTCATATCTGCACGTTTTTAGTGTTTTTTATATCGATAAACCATAATACAATTTCAGTAGATTTATACCCTGTGCCACAAGAGTGTAAAAATTACTTACTGAACAGGTAAGATTTATTTCTTATTAATTTACTGTTGTTTTATTCCCAATGTAAGTGTGTGTGTTTTTTTATAGCGGCTATAATACTGTGCATTAGGTCGCTCAAAATTGACAACTTGTCAATCGAAGAATTTGACACTTATTGGAAGGCATGTCGACAGTTTCGTATGGCGGAGATTAAAACCATGGATAGTACAGCGTCAATTTTGGATAAATGGCCTTTTTATAAAACCGCTTCTGGATTTAGACTGGTAAAAAATTATTCAGAATACTTATTAAACTTGCTTGATGTCATTTTTATACTATTATTTTTATATTTAATGAATTAAACGTAAATTCAAAAGTCTCAATTCTAAACAATTCTACAGGTCTTTTATTTCATTTTATTTTTTTCGTATTAGATCGATATGGATTTTGATGCCCTTTATACTATTGGAGATGGTTTGTTGAGTAAATGGGAAAATAAGAGAGTACATATACTGCAGTTTTTGACGTCCGAAAATAATGTTAGAGGTGTCTTGGACTATACACAAAAACATGAAGTAGATGAAAGTAAGTTAGTTGTTTATTCTATTGACTGATTTCGCATTTCTAATACGTATTTAAATTAATACTTCTTTTTGTAATATGATTTTGTAATTTATTTTTAATTTTAGATAATCGAAACGCTATCATATTTTGGGCAATTCATGGCTATTTAGCTCCTACAAACAGATCAGCCCGGAAAGATCAAAATGGAAAAAGTTTTATTAAATTCTCAAGAAACTTGTCTTTTTAGCTAAATGTTGTGAAGTTTTAGAAGAACATTTATTTTCCAAAGCTTCATTAATATTCTGGACATTTATTGAATACGTTTTATAATTTGGATTCAATTAATTCTTACTCTAAATTATATATTATATGTAACGCAATTGCGTCTGACTAATCCATATTCGTATCGTCATATATTTGTGTTGAAATTTTATAAATTTAGTTTTGAAAAAATTAAAATTGAATGTTTTCTAAACCATCTAATATTAGGAAATTTGAAACGAGCATGTGGGCTTATATCTTAAAATTTCAACAGAAAGCCGATTTTTATTAGTACTTTACTAATAAGTTTTTATTTAGAATACTTAGTCATTACCGTAACTTGTAGGTAATCAGTTGTTCCTCTGTAATTTAACAATTAATAGTATCTGTTTTTTATCCTTGTAGGTAGAAAGGATTAAAAACAAAAACTATTAATTACCTTGTCAATGTTTCTTTTAATAAATATGTTAAAATTAGTTGAAAATTTGATTCATTAACCTAATAGTTTTGCTTCATTAATTTAATAATCCATTTTCATCAATATAAAGAATACATGTAATTCTTTAAAAATCTGGTATTAACATCAATGAAACCAAAACATTGTCGTTAGTATAAATGCTTTAATATGAAGAAAAGTATACGTTAAAGTAATGTAAAAGATTCTTCAATTAATAAAAGACCTACATTGAAACTATGAACAATTTCATTGCCACAAGGAAAATTGTCGTTATAACCAGTTATGAACCTGTTCATATAAACAATGATTCTAGTGATCGATTAAAGTATTTTTCTTATTTCAATGTTGTTAAATTCATTGTAACAATGATGTAATACTTTGGACCAATTTTGATGAATTTTTCATTGAAACAATGTTTATTTTCTTTCTATTTATGCTACTATTTGGTTCAGTGTAATTGTATTGCTAGTTTATCCTTTTTCTATATGTACATTTGTATAAACTAAAACCGTACTTGTTTAAATAGATTTTTTTGTTTAAACTAAACAAAACCAACATAAGAAGTAATGAGACGTTAATATAAAAGCATTTTTAGTGCTTTCCGCAAAGCTACATTTTGCGCGCAAACGTTAACCATAATCTTAATTAATTCAAAATTGTCTCACCAAATGATGTTTATATTAATTTCTCATCAAAGGTATAATTAATTGGATTGATTAGACTGCATTTGTTTCTAATTAAATCAAATAGTAACAAATTGTAATAGATTTTAAAAAATAACTGTAGTTATTGTTATTGATTTTATGAAGTTCAGACGTTTTGAAACAGATGCCGTGTTTTAAGCAGATAGTTTTGATTGTTGATGTAGTTGCGGGTATTTTTTAAGTATTACAAATTGTTGTGAAATTTTGAGAAGAATCCAGTGTGAACCTACATTTTATAATTTGTATCAGTTTTGTAGTTTCAATTTTGTTTGTGGAATTATTAGTAAAATCGTGAAATGTTTACAGTTTGTGTAAGGCAACGCGACATAGTCAGTTGGCAACACTGTAAAGCACGTTTATATAAGGTTTTTGCCTTTTTTCTATTTCCGCTTAAATGTTTAGGTCAAAACGTAAAAGCAAGTATTTAAAATTAGCAAAGATTAGACGTTTATAAAATTGAATTGTTGCAAATGTTTAAAATACTATTTAGCAATTTACCTTGTTCAAGTAGACGGGAAAAATCCTATAGGAGTATATTAGGTCTAAAACTATGCCACATAAGAACTGACAAGTAAATACAAGGTTAAAAACATAATTATATTGCGATAATGACAATTTGTAATAAACAATACCTTTGTATATTTACGAAAGATACTACTCTGCAGAGTTAGCTTATTTTTTCGTACATCTGACTTTAAGGTTACTACTAGTAACTTTCCTTGGAATGTAATAAGAATGTAAATAAATGAATGAAAATATATTATACATATTATGCATCAAATATTTGTACCTAATTAGGCTTTTGGATCCTATGAGAAACAATTTCAAAAAGTGCGGATCGTGCTATAAATATTACTACTTCTGGTAACAGTGCTTCTAATATGGTAAAACTTTTCCAAACATTAATAAAAAAGTGATAAAACAGTAGTAATTGTAATCAAATGTATAAAAATAGTATATATGAAAATAAATGGTTTTTAAATGGTTAACAAATCCTTACAAATGCACTGTACTACGTTGTTACTCAACTTCATCAGATTTTAAACCAACTTTTCATAATTGGCAAATGTAGGTTTACTCTAAGTTTACTCTAAGTATATGTAACTGGTTGTTTATTACTATTTATTTATTTGTTTATTATTTTGTGCTTCAAAACAAACAATTTTTTTTAGTTCTGCTTTCCATGGGTTAAAACTGTAATACAAAAAAAATATTTTAAAAATCAATTAATACTGTTTTTACTGAAAACACAATAAGGAACTTATTCTATCCTACAAAGTAAATAGAGACAATTTAACCAAAAAAATACTTACTAAATGTTATACAAAAAAATTCAAATATATTGTTTTAAAGTGCAAAAAAAATATAACGAGTAACAACACAAAATAGAACAAAAACGTCGATGAAATTATAAACAAATATTTGATGATTTTGAACAAAATTTCGTGGTACGTATAGGTACATTCTACAAGGTGTTTTTATGTTTGGTAGCACAGTAAATACTTAATAACTATTTACCTTTTTTCATAATACCTGTTGCTCTTTTAGAACTTACTTTTCTTTTAAATACAGTCAAACTCCTATATAGCGATGTTCAAAATTCCCTTCAAAAACATCATTATATAGAAACTTCATTGTATAGAATTTATACTTAAAAAATAATACACAAATTTAAACGTACATAAAAAATACATATTAATTATAAACGCTTTCGTTTTGTCATTTTTAACCAACTTTACACTTAAACAACTTGAAACGAATAAATTGCAAATGAAACGTGTTCACTAACATGACATTGCATTTCAAAACTTGAAGGAAATCCTATAATCTTTTAAACAATTCATGCATTTATGTCATTTACAAATGTACAGAATTTTTAGTACCATTAGTAATAGCCTTTCTGTATTGTAAATTAAGAAGTCTTATAATCCGCTTATCCGTTTAACAATGCGGTATTGTAAAGGTAAAGTAAATTGTACGTGATTCCAAGAAAACTTTAAGTAGTTGGGTAACATTTTCTTTGAAAAAGATCATAATATAGAATTTGAACATCATATTTTAGAGGTGTTTTTACACGCATTTTAACCCGAAGGTCAATATCCTAAAGAAAACATCACTAAATAGAAAAAATCATTAAATAGGAGTTCATTGAATGGAGGTCCGACTGTATTTTATTTTCCACATTTTATTTGTATTTTATGCATAACCTACATACTCGACATTTTCTACATCAAATATGTCATGTAGAAAATTGTTATATTCTACGCATAGAAAATTCAATACGCGCTCATCACTTATTTACTTTTTAACCGAAGTTACTTAGTAACTGTATCGTTAAAAATGGATTAATGGACACCTTAGTATATGAGGCCATGACGTGCACTTATACGTCATCGGTCACGTTTTATTGCGCAATGTTTAAAATCGTTAAACACACGGAATATAACCTATAAATAACAACAAATTACTGTCGTTAAGTGCCAGTTGTCAAAAAAAAAATGTAACATCAGTATAAATCAAGGATGTTTAACTAAACTGGATTGCCAACTTCGTCTTTAAAAGTGATGCACGGGCGGCCATTTTTGACTAGGGCAAAACAAACAAAGTTATTAATGTGACTTACGGAAAAAGTTGCTTATTTATTTCTTATTGACTTTGTTAATTATTTGCTTTCCGTACACAAAATTTAAAAACATTAAATACTCCAAATTTATTAAATAGAGCCTTAATATTGTCTAAACAAGTTTACATTACACAAAACTATTTTTGCTGCTTTAAATTGAAAAAATCTGGCGATAGATAACCCATAAATTACATTGAATTTTACCTGTAGCTAAATGCTATTTTAGAGTTTACTTTTGTAGATATAGACAATTCTATACAAAATGCATATGATTCTCGTCAGTAAAAGACATGAATTAAGCAAAAGATATTGTTTTTAAATAAATTCATAAATGTAATAATACAATTTTTGACGGTCGTAATTCCAACAGATAAATTTTTATAATATTAATAAAGATATTACTTAATTAAAATTGTCGTGTATTTTTATTTTACTATTTAAATTCGATGATCCATACGGTTTAATTGCGCTAAAGTTTATCGAAAACGAGTGTAATTAATTGGCAAATTTAATTCGTTAATTAAAAACGAACAATCTAAGAGTAAAAAATGAATCACCGAAGATGCATCGAGCATCGATCTCAAACAACCCAAAGGCAGGTGAATCGAGCAGCAGTCCTAAGCAATACAACGGCATTCGAGTCTGATCCGAGACACCATCTAAAACTGCATCGCCTATAGGTCGAAGATCGCCAGATACAAAAAGGTAGGCACAAATAACTTACATTGTTAATCGTTAACAGATAAGGCAAATTCCTTAAACAATTTTGTTAAATTTTTCATTAATTAGAAATTGCATTTGCAAAAATTAATTAAGACAAAGAAACTTTTACAAGTTAGACGATTTAGCTAATTCATTAGATTCGTTAACTTTACAAACAAAAATGACAAACCCAACAACAAATTACTAACTTGAGCTAGATACAATTCCTGTACTTGAAGGAAAAGAAACCCAAATAAACGCTTTTTGTGCATGCTATAATGTTGAAGTTCAAATAGTGATTAGAGCGGCAATTTTTTCAAATTTTTAAAGGTAGGGTTTCTGAAATATTATCACTTCGTAAGGATTTAACTAAATGGTGATTAATTAGAAACGCAATGATTCAACATTTTTTAGACTCGAGAGATCTAGTACAACTTACAGTAGAATTTAACAATATTAAAATGAATAAAGGTAAAAATTTACTCGATTACGGGCACAGAATTAGATTGTCATTAGAAAAATTAATAGCGAAATTATATTTGTCATATTTAACTCATAAACCACTCTGACAAGAAATTTTAATAAACAACGCATAAGATAGTTATTTGGTCCCCATCTCTTAACAAATAGTCATGCAAATTCGTGCTAGAAAACCGACAACTATTAAACAGGCAATTGCATATGCCCAAGATGAAGTAAACTTTGCTCAAGGATCAGGACAGCATTTAAAATTCTAACACACGGACAATTTTTTTTAAAACCATTATTTAATCTATTTTCAAAAAAATCTTTTAATTCTCAATTGCCCTAACCGAACCCATGTAAGTCAATTGTACACGATTCTAAATTTTCTTTTAAAAATCTTTAAAGAAAAATATTTCCCAATCAATTTCAACCGAATAAACCGTGTTGTTTTCCACAAGAAGCGACACTTCAAAATTTAAACAACCTATTAGGATGGATCATTTAAATCAAACAGAAGGACGCATGATAATTAAAACATGCAGAAAATACATCGAGGTATTCAAAACACCAGAAAAGAAATTGACACCAACAAATTCTATTAAACATAAAGTAATTACCCAAGATGAAGAACCGATATTCCTGAGGTCATACCATACACGTTTTACAACAAAGAAAAAATTTAAACAGCATATTGAAGAGATGTTAGACGACGGAATAATCCAACCGAGTATCTCTCCTTGAGGATTTTCCGTACAATTAGTAAAGAATAAAACAGATGCTTCCGGAATCGAAAAAACTAGAATGGTAACCGACTAGAGACAATTAAACACTAAAACGATAGATGACAGCGTTCCGCTACCCAAAATCGTAAACCTTTAACAATAGAATTTTTTTTGTACTTAAAGGGTACAACAAAAAGTGAAATGGTCGTGTGATGTAAAAATATAAGCACTGAATAGATTATATTTTTACATTACACGTTGATAATTTTGTAAAGTTAGTGTCTTCATTTCTGTATTATTTTATTGTGTATTTTTACATTAAATGTTTGTTTCGTTATTTAGTATTATTTTATTTTATGACGTTGTTTGCGGACCAAACATATTGTTTCTTGTTTTCCGTAAGTAGATGTCCTATAGCTATTAAGTCGTGTTTTATATAAAGAAACAGTATCTAAGCTTGATTTGTTTATTTGATTGTACCTTTTTAGTGATATTGTTTTCTTTTTCTGGTTCAGTTGACTTGGTGAACTAGACACTCAAGACCCACAAAACGTCGCCTTACGAAAACACATTGCCTCTACTACATACTAAAAGGTTTATTTATTTTATTATAATTGAACATACGTTTTTATCATTAATTAATAACTTCATTAATAACCGAACGTAACTGACTTATTAAACTATTTATGTTGCCAATTGCCTTATTGACTTATGACCGGATTGTCAAAATATTTATTTGTTAATTTTATTAAGCGATTTTTACTGTATTACTATTAAAATACTAATGTTTACAAAAAATGTTAATAGTATATATTGGTGTTTTTATTAAAATTTACGTTTTTAAAACCTGTTACAAAACACGTCTAAGCAGTTAAAAAGAAATTAGAAACCAACATTACTTCTATAGTAAGTACATACATACGCAATGAGTAAAGAAGAACCAGAATATTAAGTTTATTTTTAGAATATTCAATTTGTGATGAATACGTTCAATTTACCGGTAAGCGTGCTGTTTTGATTTTTAGATCAAATCAAACCCATATATAAATTCAAGCCACAAATTTATCTCAAAAGCGACAAAAAATTAAATTTATTATAAAAATTTGTTTATCAATAACAAGGTCGTTGATATTACTACAAAATCGTTGATCTATTTTTGCATATGAAAGATAAAGTTATGTCAGTGCATTTCGTCGGAAGAAAATCACTCTAAAACGTAATTGACTCTATTTCCTTGAAGGTTTACCTACCCCTGGAGAATGTCTAAATTCCAACGATGCTTTTGTGTAAATAGCATACATAATCGTAACATAAATTATATCACACTCTACTACGCATCGCAGTTACTTACCCACGTTTACAATTATCATAACGCTTTGCATAGTTACTACACAGAATATTAATTAATAAGTTTTCTATATTTTCGTAATTAAACTATAGTTTAATTTAAAAATTGTATGTATATTTAGATACATAGTTAAACAAAAAAAGTTGATAATCAATTACTAAAATCAGATTGGCTAAACTAACAATGCACGTGATTAAGCATTGATTTAATGTCGTAAATACCAACAATAAATATATTAAAATAGTTATATTATTCTTGAAAAATCTTTAACTTGAATTGTATATACAGTTTTAAGTAAATAAATTATAAACAAAGACATTTTAACTCAAAAAAATGTGTGTATATAGAAATTATTCTTTCTACGTATATCGACGTTCTAATCAGTAATACAATAATAACAATAGTTTTACTGTAACGAACGCCTATCTTATAGCAACAAGCTTAATCAAATCAACGAAAGTAATGATTTAATATATGGCTATTGATATTAGAAAATAGATAACCAGATCTAATACCTTACGACAATTTAAAAATGCCGTAACAAAAACCGTATAATATTGTACGTTATTGAGAACTATAAAGCTTACAGATATTCACATCTAAGAAACTATGAAGTTGTTAGATAGTAAATATTACAACCACTAATTCTGCAAGTCTATAAACAAATTTGTACATTTATTGAAAGTTGCTGTTCTATTTCATATGTAACTAACAACTTCATAGTTTCGTGCATGTGGATTCACTCGTACGTAGATCCGTTACTACGAGATGGCGTTTAAACTCAGATTTATTCACAAATATTCCGTCTAAGTACATTTATTTATTTAACACTCTACTACAAGTAATTCACAACTTAAATAATTATTACTGCATCATAATTTTCAAATTATAATTCTTTATTATAATCTACGTTTTCAGGTTTTTTACAACTATATTTAGATTTAAAAATGCAAAAAATGTCATTTTATTATTTTAAAAAAAAGTGTTAGTTCAAACTTCTTCAATTCAATATTGCACTTTGACAGATGTGAAATTATATTTAAAACTTACACACAACTGCTATTGTAAAATAGAAGATCTGTTGCACATTATTAACCAAGCTCAAAATATGCTTAGTTAGGTTCGGGAAGATCATGCTTAGAAAGTGAGTAAAATTAAAGTTGACTATTTGATAGTTTGCGTTAGAAAAAGATTTCTCTCAAAGTTGTTAAATGCGTTAGCTTAATTTAACGACACTTAAACCAAATCTTTTTTGAATCTCTTTAGTTGGAATTAAATTGAACAGCTATTTAAATATATTTATAAAGTTCTGATGTCTAATCATTTTTGGAATTTTGTTTAATCGTACATGTTAAAATAAAATTATAAATTGTTGAAAAAGTTTGTTTTTTATAGAGAAAATGTGCTTGTATAATAAACTTTTTGTGTTTCCGTCCGTTTTGATGTATTTTACAAAAAGTTTACTTTTCCGGATTTTGTTACTTGTTAATTATTAGTTTTTCAAAATTTTTATCTTAATACTATTCTGGTTTTGTCGAGTACGTTAATTGGTTTTATTTGATTTTTATTTTGGTGGTAGCTGCACGTAATTTGTAATCGCTTGAAATATTGAACTGTAAGTAATTACTTTTTACTTAATATAAAATAAATCAATTTTACCTTTAATATGAAATTAAAAATAAATTTGGTTTGTCTGCCAATTCTATATTTTAATCAGGGACAAGTTGTAACAATCAAAAGTCTGATATCACTCCAAAAATCTTTAACCGTTTAATGCTTGATTGCATGTTTTTATTTATGTTACATATGAAAAGGCACACATTATAGTCTGTGGCAGCATTTAATAACAAAATATTGCTAAGACAAAATAAAATAAACATCAGCAACATTTATAACGCTGTAAAAACAAATACGATATAATAGAAATTTTGTCTTTGAAAACAAACAAAAACAAAACAATATAAAACTCAAACTGTATAAAAAGCGGTCAATACATATTTACAGTGTTAAATTTACTGAAAACAGATCATTTTAATCAAAAGAATCTGTATGCAAAATGAAAACAGCATATTTTTGTTTGACTTAATTATTTTGCTTTAGATTACTTGTCACAAAAATTAGATTAATAATTGCTACCATGAAAAACGTTATCAATGGTTTTAAACGTGTATAGGTTAGTAGTGTTATTACATATAAATACAATTTAATTCTGGGTATTCGTTTTTCAATAAAAACATTAAACCTGAAATATAGTTTTAACCAAATTATTCTCTTCAACTCTATAACACATTTATTAAAACCACAAAACAATTCACTGTATTAAGTAATTTTACTATTAAGTAGAATAACACAAGAAATAAAATTAAACTGTGTACAGAAACAAATTTAATTAATTTATTTCAGAGTCAAATATTCTTATGTATATGTATGTACTGCAAAGTAAGACATACAATCATATCAAACATAATAATTTTTTTCTGCAAATTTATTCGAAGTAATTGTAACTAAACTATATACACCATTCTTGTTGTAATCAGACTTCCTGTGTTATACCTATTTTTTGTAATTTCCATATAATATTTAGTAGTACCAGACGTTTTAATTAATCCATAATTTTTAATTTTTTTAAAAACTAAATGTTTGTTTTTTTTTGTACGCTATCATTTGTGGTATTATTTATCGTTATTAAGATTTGCTTTTCCAAATTAAAAACTAAATTTTTTTTGTAAGTACTATGATGATCTTTCTCTTTTAGTTAAATTCTAAATTAATAATATAGTCTTTGTGTGACAATAAATAATTTCTTTTTTCTACGTCTAACAGATAATACGATACATTGTATGTTTAATTGCGATTAGGCAACGTTGTGCATTGTGATTGTCTAATTTCATTTCCGTACAGGTCAAAGTCATTTTCGTACAGGTCAAACCCATTAACGTACAGGATAATAAATTATAAGAACATAATTTAGAAGACTTGAACAAATATTCCGTGCATCACAAATTATAAAATTAGAAAACGAAATCAATGAGAGTCATGTAGAAGGTATTGCATACTTTTATAGCGTAAAAAAATGATTTATAAATTACATATTTTAGGTTATATTTGTAAACGTTGACATTTAGCGGTGACTTTCTTGTAATGAAATGTAAATATATTTTAGAAGTTTAAGGTAATTAGAATAAGTAAAAACTTTTAATTTGCAACCTAGATACCTGTTTTCTTGTAGGGTTTTCTTTTGATGGGAAGGAAATGTTAACAGTAATTTTTTGCTTTTGCAGTGTTATAAACAGATTAAGTAATCCAATCCTTAAAATAAAATTACTCATTTTATAATAACATGCTCAAATTAACTTAAAGAACTTAGTATTTATTATAAAATCTATCAGTTTTTTAAACTGCATGACAATTCAGAAGTAACCAATTATCTTCTGGCGTTATCGATAGTTGCAAGATACCAAAATGTTTCTTTCACACATGCCTGATATCTGTTTATTATTTATCTTTGTATTAATGCAGTTTTCATAAGTATTTATGTATACTTTCACTACATATTATATTATAATCTTATAAAAATAATCTATTTGCACATTGTCGCTACCTTGTTAAAAATTTAATCACAAACACTTTGGACTTACGTTATAATCAGTGGCGGCTTCTCTATTTGGTCATTTGGTCAATGACCCTCTTAAAATGAATAAGAAAGGTATTTTATTTGGTTTAAAATTACAGAAAATTTGCGTTTAAATCAAATTAACAGCGTTTAAATTTCATGCGTTTAAATAATTGTCAATTTAAACGCAACAGATACAAAAGCTTGCGAATTTACCAGAGGCTGACACGTACTTGTGTCCGCATTTACATTATACTACGATGATAGTTATTGTATTTAAAAGTGAGACACACATAATACAATTTTATGCGAGTTAGAAATGAAGATAAATAAATGTTTAAATGGTTTCGCAGGGTCTTCAGCCGGGCCGACTACACCAAAGATAATACTTACTGCAATTATCTTTGAGTGCAATGCTTACATTGCTTACGTGACTTACGTCATCTATCGTTATCTTCGCAGCACGTGTGCGTTAAATACAGATTTTTTAATACATATGACAAACTTTACAGTCGATTTTCTTAGTTAATTGATAATATTCATTTGTAAAGGACGGCTTATCGTTTTTGTTTCATGATAACTGTGGTACAAGACGTTAAAAATTGTATAGCTAATAATTGTTTACTCATCTAAAATTTAAATTTAATCCTTGTTCTCAGCCTTTACTTCAAATTCGACTAAACAGAAAAATAAAGGAGTTTACAGTAATTTTAAAGAATCTGTCTATGATTCGTTAGATTGGATTTGTGGATTTGAAATAAATAATAGATTATAGTGTTTTATGTTTATTGTTTTCACATCATGCATTAATCATTTTCATTATGTTGTAAAAATAATGTTACGGATTTATAGCATTTAAAAGAATAAGTAAAAAGCAATTGTGAGGTCAATTAAAGACTATAATAAAAATGTTTGTAAAAACTATAAATAGATACATACATTAAATAAAACAATTGATTGATTTTACATATGACTACAGTGGAAAGAGATCGATATATCTTTGTGTTAAAAAGAATTCAAACATTTCTACGCAATTGGCAATACTATGAGACAAGAAAGATGTACATTTTTATGCTAAGCATTGAAAAATAATTAAAAAGTATAATGAGCTTTTTATTGATTATTTTGGTAATTGTAAATATAGACGAATATCTTAAATCTTAAACATAATTGATCTTAAATATAAATCACGTTACTGTAAGAATGTTTTTTTAGCCTTTTTGCGATCATTGCGTTTTTTTAAATGACCCTCTTGTGTGATTAACCACCAGCCGCCACTGGTTTATACATTGAAAAAATTATATATTTAGATGTAATTATAAGTAAAAGTACTGAATCACTTGTTTCCTTTTACCTACAATGTGTTTTGTTAACAATTCAATTCTCATATTTAAACTAATTTTGCAGTATTATTGCAGCATATTATATCCATTAAAATAACTAACTATTTTGCATTTTCTGAAAAGATTTTTTTTTAATTCTTTAACTACGATGTTCTTATTACCTTCTTAGTTCGGAAAGATTCATTCTTAAAAATAACGCCTATTAATTACAAATTATCTTTAAAGATTTACAAATTTACCTTATTTGCCTTGTAAGTAACATCCACATGTTATTCGTTTGAAGCTTCTAATGAAAAACTAACACATATCAACATTTGTCAGAATTTGACGACATTGTTAACGATTTAGGTTTTGACATGAATAGATTTGTTTTATTTACTGGCTGCAAAAACAAAATTTTGTCATTGAATCATTAGTACTTTTTAAACTAATCTAGCTCATTCATATTAGGTTATGCTTGAAATCAATCTATTAAGAAACATTCAAATACTAAATGATTTAAAATTAACTAAAATTGCATGTATTAAAAGCAAGCAAATTATAGTCACCATCTCTTTAACTAGAGATGAGTAAAAAACAAGAATTAAATAATAGTAACAAATAACTAATAGTATAAACGCTGTCAAGTTAACATAAAATAAATACAAATTTTGACATAATTTTTTAATTGTCATTTTAAGTATTATTAATACAAATTTTTAAATTAGTTTATATATTTTCTGCGTTATTTTTTTTTCGTAAAATTCTGTTTAACTTTGATTACTAATTAAATATAGAGTCGTAGAAAAAGTATAGTGTATAATTTGTAAGGAATGTGTATTGCCAACTCGTACGAATTGCTTCGGCTCGGTTGCAAATTTTCATACTCGTTGGCAATGACAACCATTCCTTACTCGTTATACAATATACTATTGTTTTCTTTTATTTAATGTTACTAATCTTATCTAAATCATATCAAATTGTTTTGTAAAATAATTTATTTGTTATTATTGTTGTGAAGTTGTACTGTATAATGTTAGGTTTTTTTAAGTTTCTGCCTTTCTGCACAATTTTCTCACAAGAATTCTTAATACAAACAGCTAAATAAATCTTAATAAGTTACAATTTTTTAGACTTACGACTTTTTTTTTAAGTTAATAGCCACATTTTTAAAACGGTTAACGTCTTCCAAAAAGTTATGTAGTTATGTAGTAGTATAATGTTAGTATTTTATACCCATCATCACTCTGGATGGGTCTAACGGGGATGGGATTCCATCAATTATAATGCCGTTTAATAAAAGGTTTAATTTTAGTGCATAATATAGATATAATATTACTTATCTGGAAGGATATACAAACTGCAGAGCTAAAAAAAATTATTTTGAAAATATGCGTATACACGTATAAACATACACTTTTTTATAATTTTTTTATAAGTGATGGAAAACTATGACTTCAGCAATTACTTTTTAAAATAAAAACTTATAATT
The DNA here is from genome assembly GCA_035610365.1 of Aquatica leii. NCBI lineage: Eukaryota > Metazoa > Arthropoda > Insecta > Coleoptera > Lampyridae > Aquatica > Aquatica leii. The sequence continues at coordinate 141,063,852 of CM069432.1, read as the reverse complement.
TTTTTATTTTTTAAGTTTATGTTTTTGGTTTAAAAATTGTTACACATAAGTTTCATAAGAAACAATTAGAAGAAAATATAAGTTATAATTTTCTTTTGAGAAAAAAAAGAATTTAACATTTTATTTCTTAGTATTATATTAAGTAGAAGTATACTAGAAAAGAAAAAAGCAAGAAAATATTTGTTACATTCATTGACCTAAAAGCAGCCTTCAACTCAGTACAGAAGAAAATAATATGGGATTGCCTAAAACAACTAAGGGTACCAATAAAATTAGTAAGGGTAATAAAGAGTATCTATAAAACATTAAATGAAACAGTTAAAATAAATGAAGAGGAATCAGACTTTTTTAAGATGGAAGTAGAAATAAAACAGGGTGATAGTCTAAGCCCACATCTCTTTATAGTATTCATTGACATTGTTAAAAAATACTACGACAAGAACCAAACAAAGCCGGACAGAGAGAGGACATAATAATTTAGTACCAATAAAAATCGATTGCCTACTACCCAAGTAGCAAAAATCAGTTACAAAACGGTTGTAAAACTCTCTTGCAACTATGGTTTCAGTAAGGTATCTAGTTACGGAATAGTTGCTGAGTCTTTCCTGATACGTTGTCAATACCGGATTTGGTCAGTTGCAAGGCAACTACAGTAATATTATAACCGTTTTACAACGTATCTGAAACCGTTGCAATTACTACTTTGTAACTGTTTTGCAGCGTTGCTATAACGGTTTTTTACAAATCATGTTTACCTATTCTGAATCGTTTCTGAAATGGTTTATCGTCACGGTTTTGTAATTGATTTGTAACATTGTAGTTACCGTTTACAGCAACTGCTATGTAACTGTTTTGAAAACATGCTTATTACCATTATTTGAAACTACTTTATAACCGCTTTGTTAAGCAACTTATCCAAGATTTTAGTTACTAACTGCATCATAAAGACTAAAACAAAAGTAGAGATAAAAATATATTTATAAAAAGATACAGATATATAAAAAGTTATGATAAATGTACATTATTTAAATTTTTCTAGTTTTTTATAGAACTAAATTCAAACAAAAAAGATATAATAAAAGAATTTTTACATCTGTTGCAAGTAGGTACCAGTAAACAGGTTTTTACGGCAAATTTTCTAGAAAAGCGAATTATGTCTATTATTTATAAATTTTTTAAATAGTAAATGCATAAATTTTGTTAAGAGAAAAATGTCTTTGTGTAAAAAGACCATGGCGGATTAAGATATTCCTCACATGTTATAGTTTAATGCGTCTACATAATTAAATATTTGTATAAGGCTACAATTGCACATGTGCAATTATAATCGGTTCAATAATCATAATCTCGACTGGTTTTTTAAAGATTATAGGTGTTCGCAATCGCGATCTAATTTACACGTTCTGATCACTGTGTGTAATATTGTAATAAAATTCTATTTTATCCTAGAAGAAAATAAAATCAATTTAAAATTTGCTTACTTATAATTGGCAACTAATTCTTCAACGTTGATTAAATTAGAAACAGTAGTTTAAATGCACGATTAAAATTATAGTAATATAATATACCAATAATTGTACTTACGTAGTTTTGAATTAGAAACACTTTCGGTAGTGTTTATTGGATAATGATAATGGACTATGTGAAAATGAAATAAGAAAACGTAACTTAGTGTTTATTAACCATGGTAAGATCCTTATTATCGTTATTTAAGAATACCAATTAATTTGTTACTAAAAAAATAGTTAAGCAATAATAATGTTTACTTTAGATAACATGTTGATTGTTTATTATACAATTTACAATGTATTCAATTTATATAAAATTTTCTGTTAATAGTAAAACTGCGACAAAAAGTTTTTTTTTTATTTTAAATACTTCTAGTTTTAATATATTTTATTTAACAATTGCTCAAAAAACAAGTATTGAACTTTCCAAACAACATAAGCTAACCATTTAAACCTCGCTAAACACAAAGACAAAGTTTGCAATGCTTTACTTTTAAAAACAAAATGCTTTTTTAAATATTAGAAAATTAAATTTTCTACTGTATTTTGCTGTGGTTAGGTATACTTAAAATATACTTTGTTTAAAACTCATTGATTTAATCTAAACGATTTTCAATTAGTACAAATATAACTAAATGTACGTAGATATTATATATATGTTAGTTAATGTTACACAAAATCTACAATTTGTATTTTTTCTACAAGATATCAGTTCGAAATAAAAAAGTTTAACCATTAATACCTAAAACTGTAAACAGTGTAAGACAAAATTTTGTCATTATTTAGAAAATTTTGAATAAACATTTGAACAATCATACATAATAGCTTAATAAGAGTTTACAATATAAAACTCCTTTGCAGGTTACAGTAATAATTCACGACTTTGTACAGATATAAATAAAAGATTTATAATGTTTGATCCATAAAAATATACAAAACAAAAAAAATATAAATTTTTCTTAAAAACGTTATTACTTTAAGCATTGATAATATCTAAAATATATTGAATCCAGTAATATTCACATTTAGTTTAGCGCGAGCTTCAAATCATTTACATTTTTAAAATCAAATTAATTTGTTTAATTAGCAATTTCAATTTTTAAAACAGCATTAAATAGAGTCTCTTGTTTCTAGTACAGTTTTGTAAACTTATATTTTTTAAAACTATCAGAAGATGCAAATATGATTATTATTAACTAATTTTAAATTTAAATTTGTAAGATTCTTACGTTAACAATCACAAAATCTAATTTAAGTCATAATATGTTTCGAAAAAACTTTTTACAGGATTTAAGCAACATAGACGATACCGAAGTGTGAAATCGTAGTTATAATTTTGTGATTTGAAAACAACATAACAGTAATTAAATAAATCAAATTAATAGTATATTATACACCAAAATTGTGTATTGAAGTGTATTATTATAACCTAAACCACAGATTATACCGCGAAACGCAAACAGTCGATTGATAAGTTGCACAGGTTATAATAATTTCTTCAACCTTCGTGTATATACAATTTTTTTCACTACTAGGATTATTAAAACCTTTTTGACTGTTACAAAATCAAATTTAAATTTGATTTTGAATTGAACGAAGTTGCACTTTGTATAACTGTTGTTGGAGAAAATAAGCAACATTTCTACAAACTCTAGTCATAAATTTAAATCCATTTATCTTATCAAATTTAAATGTTATTATATTCGTTAATGTTTTTACTTAGCAAATAAAGCTATAATGTTTAATTTGAAACACGTTAATTACTAGCATTTCATTATACATGAAACAATAAAATAATTCAATTGATTATGAACTTATGGTTATAATGCAATATTATTGCTTAACTTTTATATTACTACTTATTTATTCCGTTTTTAGAATTACTTAAACAACAAATGAAAAGTAATTGTAAAAAACGTAAAACAACGTTAAGAGTATTTCTAATTAAAAATTAGTAATAAAATTATTTAATTTTTTAACAAAAATCTAAGCAATTACATTAAAGGCTAATAATATTAATTTTTTTAGAGTTTAATATTATTAAATGAAAATTGTTATCATCTAACATTTGAAAATAAATTTTTTTATCCGACATAAAAGATCGACCTTTTTATATACTTTTCTAAATCGGACACAACTTCAATCTTTTTCGTAATGTTATATTTACATTGTTAAAAAAATTATATAGGATTTTCTGGAAAAGAAGTGTTTTATATTCAACATAAACAGCAGGTTTATTGAGTTTTAAAAAAGGATTTTCATTATATTTTTATTCGGTTTACATTTAATCTCTGAATGTCTGTTTAAAAACATTTATACATTTTAAACATTTAAGTATATAAATGTATTTAAATATAGTTTTCTAAAAACACGGACAACGGCATTGTAATTGTTTCATAATTTAACCACATATAAAGAATTTTAAAGTTTTAAGTTAAATAGTGAATATTGCAACTGCGAAAAAATGTATTTGAAATAATAGTATGGTGATACGAGTATTGCTATACTTTATTAGTGTAGAATATCATATCGTAATACATTTGAAAAAAAGTATCGATATAGATATCGCGATCATTTTCTTTAGTATCGTGTATCGTAAAATGGGATACTTTGAATCGATAATTGAAAATTTATTGAAATGTTTAAATTTAAAAGTATTTCGAAGTAAAAACAAATTGTAAATTTTATATAGTATTTTAAATTACAACTAAATAATCCCGTACTTTCTTTCTTTAAAACAGGTATATTTACACCAATGTCTGACAATGGATTTTCTGGGTTTTCCTAAATAAACAGAATATACTTTAAGTAGAATTTTCTTTCTAAGAAGATATCCGCTTTTCGAAATCATGTACAACTAAGTCCGTTTAATTTATGGTACAAAAATAAAATTGTTTTGAAGATTTATCGAACATAGTACTACTTTTTATGATTTTATAGCAAATTATTATGTTTAAAAAAACAGTAACAATTAGGATCAAAAAGGGTTGCAGTAAACAGCTTTTAAGTAAATCTTCACAACCACCCTAAAGTCAAGTTGCAAAAAAATACTTTTATCTTTACCGACCCCAGATGTACTTACACTGAAAGAAAAATTGTACATAAAGTCAATGTACGGTATACATCGACCTATAGTATAGGTGTAGTAATTCACATGATAAGTACACAGTTTTTTCTGTATTTTTCATTGATTTAGTGTGTTAAATTGTGTTTGTTATCTTTCCAAAGAATTCGTTATGAGATCATGCACAGTGAACCTTTGTATGTACTGTTACGTTAATTTATCGTATGATGTACATTAATTTAACATTTGAAATACATTGGGTTAATGTAATCGTACGTTGTATGTGTAAAATTTTTATAGAACCATGTACAGTTTATGATGTCAATGTATTTTTACATTTCAACTATAAACGCATACATTAATTTTAGGAAAGAGATACATTAATTCAATGTAACATATACAGAATCAAGACTTATCACTATCACACGTAGCACCAAGCATTACCTTACTAAGAAATTTGAGTATGTGAACCTCAGTGCAGCAGAACAGAAGCAAAAATATGTTGATTGCACTGTCAAGGTTTTAGTTAATAAGTCAATAAGTGAGTGTATGTATGCATTTTATTATTTATTAATTATCTCTCAATCGTACTGTAATTCTCAAATTTATCTAAAAATATTGTTAAATAAGTGTTACCAATCATTGATTAACTGACGTTTTTCCTTACGTTATCAAATTTAAAATGAAAAAGAGAAATTAACTAAATAGTTATTCACATCTTCAATTATTTTAGTCTCAAAAGACGATAGCGAAACATGCATCAAGTCGATGAAATTTGAATAATTGTCAACCGATGAGTTGGATTCCTACTGGACAGCATGCATAAAATTAGAAATGTATTCAAGTCTATCAAGGAAATATTTGATCAATGAACATTCTACAAAAATCATCTGATTTTTGTTTGGTAAGAACATTTTATAAAATACGCCAGGAGATAGATTACTAACAAAATATCGCCAATACAAATAACAAGCTCATTTTTTTTTTAATTCTAGTGGTTTGATTAAAATTTACTTTCAAAGTGCAATAAAATTGGATTGCTTTGTATAATATTTAAATATATATTTTATATACTATTAATGTTTATTAATACATTGAATTGATGTAGTGCATTCATTAGATTAATGTAATCGTAAATATAGTTGATGTACAGTTTACACTGATTCATGAAATCTGGTACATCAAAATAATAAAATACATACATAAAATCAATGTAATTGTACATCAAATTAATGACGCACACAAATTGCGTCAATGTAATCGTACATTGTGTTTATGAACTTTTAAATTGGTTCGTGAATGTCGGTACACGAAATTGATAAATCAAGTACATTCAATTAAAGTAATAATACATTGTCTTGATGTACACATTCTTGTTCAGATTTAATGTTTTAGTACATTAATCTAATGTAACAGATTCATTGTGCTCATGTACTCATTCATCGGATGAAAAATACGTACGGGTTTCATTGATTAAATGTAGATTTACATTGATTCTACGTCACTTTTTCTTTCAGTGTACAAATTGTATATTTATCTTTTTTTAATGCCTTTCACAACGAAACCATAATCCAACACGCAGACAATAAAATTTCTTATAATATAACGGAATAGCACCTAGCTTTTGATTTTGCTTTTCGCTAACATTTTTTTAAGTCTGATGTAAACAAGTACTCACAAAACATATGTATTTATTTTCAGAAAAAATATAACGATTGTGATATCGGATGAGTGTAACTATTTTAAAAACCCGTGTAATTTTAAATTTTGATTTAAATCCTGGTTGGAGGTAACACACCTATAAAAAATAGACTTATAATTAATTTTTGTTTAATGTTAAAATATGGGTAAATTGAAATTTTTTTCTGTGTAGTTTTAAATAAGTGATTACGATTTTATCATAAGGTGAAGCGACGATTAGTAGGTATAACTGAACCTTAACAATAGAGATGCAACTCAAAGTAATGTAAAATTCTGATCGGGATTTGTATCCTCAAATTACTATTGAAAAAGTATAGCAATAAGTAACGCAAAATGAAAGCAATACTTTTATTGCTATTTCAATACCATTCTAGACAAAGTAAAAAGTATCGGTATCACGATACATTTTTGCTCTATGTATCGCTTATCATATAGTGATACTTTTAAAAAGTATTGGTCCGGCCACTGATAAATTCTAACATAAAGAGCGAGGTCTTGTTAGCCAAATTTACACTATTGAAAGCCCGGTTGGGTATTAAAAATATTATAAAATTTTAATGGTGGGAATAATCACGATCATTCTAGAGTAATAGCGAATTTTTTTATGTTTTCCCCGCGATTTATATTCCACGGGCAGCACTCTTAGCTTTTCTGTTAGTAAATTGTACTGTGAACTCTCTAAATGATAGTCGCTTTAAACATGAGTCCAGAAAGTTGAGGAAAAAAAAAGAAATAAAAAAAATTGAAGAAGGGTTGAATGAATAAAGAAAGAAAAAAACTTCTGAATGCGACTAAACAGGTAAGGTGAATAAAAAAGAAATGGTCAACCATTTTCAGTTAATTTTAAAATTTTTTCGTAGGTGTAACATTTATTATTACTTACCTATATTATTCCAAGTGTTTACTTATTAAAGTTAATTTGAGTCTATTTTTGATTTAATTCGTTTGTACCACTTAAAAGGCATATTATTAACAAAGTATTATTTAAGAATTATTATGAATTTTTACTGCAGTAGAAGAAGAAACATTTTAATTACAAGTAAATCTTAAATTTAGACGTTTTTTATTTTTTATTCCCGTCTTTCTTAGTAACAAACAGTAATAAATATCATTCAACTTATCTTAAAGTTCTGTTATGCTTGTTATGCGTGTAAACATATCATAATTTACGAATGAGATAATATTATGTTACCTACCTATATTTTCATTGTTTTCAATTCTATGAAGCTGTCGATAGTTTTGAGACGTTTTGCACTAATTAAGATGCCGTAATTAATTGCATCAGTTTCAAGTAAACTAAATATGTGTATTAAAACGTATACCATTAACAGTGAAACTTATTTAAGTGAATAATTTTCTGTTAAGTGCTCTGAAAAATCAACCAAGAACTAATTGTTATACTGTCACAATAAAATACGTTATTAATTCATTATCTTAATTTAGGCATAAATAAATAATAAAATAAACATTTCTGGAAACACAATGTCGATGTGGAACTTTCTTTTACATTATATAAAATTATAAACATGTCATCAAATATTTAATTTTGCCGAAAAACTTAGAAACGTAGCAATAAATATGCAACTACTGTATTTTAAAACGTTTATGATGTTTTTATTATTTTTTATCTTCACTTATACCTTTTACGTTTTTTATCTATACGAGTACAAGACACATAGATATACTAACTGTTTTCATTTTTATTCTCTTTTATACTGCAATTTTTCTAGTATTTAATGTAATTTTTGAAAATTTTAAATGCAATTTATGACGCAATTTTTGAAGATTCATAAAAACATTACATCTCTCTGACAGTTATATCTACACTTTTACATTCAAATGAAACATAATACGTGGTAATACTATCTCAATAATACATTATTTAAAACTAAATAGCGAAAGTAAAAATCTTCAAATAAAATATAGATTTACAGCGCTGCCTTGGAGAAGCAGTTGAATTTTAATTCAGCTTTACTTCTACTAATATATCGCTAAGTTTGCTCTGCAATGAATTTAACAAGTTGTTCTTGATTTTTAGGGTTAATAGCAAAAGCAAACTGCTAAATTTGGCAGAGGATGGTACAATTTTGAATTACGTAAAGTAAAAAAAAGTCTAAATTTTCAATATTTAATAATTTATTGTGGTCATATTTTAATTACTATTTCTATAACAACACTTTTAGCCCCTCAAGCTGAGAACACGATTTGAGATAAACTTTAGTTTTTATGAGAATTTTACGTTATAAGGCTAAAAAAGATGATTTAAAAATAACATTTGATTTGACTTGTATATCATTTTATACAACTGTGTTGTATAAAGCATAGCATGTTAGTAGCATAGCAAGTATAGCCCGTTCCGTAAATATATTTTTATAAGTACTGATATTGTTTTAATACTGCAGGAAATCTTTGTATTCATATTATTGAACTATTTTATCTTTATCTTGAACGCTACGTTACAATTCTATTGCACTCTCGCTTATATCTGTAAAGGGATGTGCTTGTTTTGAATGGAAGGTTCTAACTGCAGGTAAACATAACTAGTAAGACAAGGTATAATGAGTATTTTACCTTTTCTGCTGGTTGTTGGTATTTAATCCTATATCCCTCACTCAAAAGGTATGAACACACATACATGTCAGCCTCGGGTAAATTCGCAAGTTTTCGTATCTGTTTCGTTTAAATTAGCAATTATTTAAACGCATGAAATTCAAACGTTGATAATTTGATTTCAACGCAGATTTTCTGTAATTTTAAAGTAAATAAAATACCTTTCTTGTTCATTTTTTTGGAGGATTATTGACCAAATGACCTAATAGAGAAGCCGCCACTGTTAAGACACTAATAAAATAATGCAAGTGAAAATTGAAATCATGACTAGAGTATATTGTACTATTTGTTTTATTATTGCTTACTTTATAAACACTTAAGATAATCTGTTTTTCTTCTGAATGGTAATAAATAAGATTTTGTTATATTACACTTGTGATAAATACATGTTATTGCACTTTTGCAAATACTAAATGCGCTGAGGCGCTTGTAGATGTCATAATTTATTATAAACAACCAGTGGCGGCTGGTCCATAAGGGCTCTAGGGTGCAAGCCCTTTAGACGTTTATTATTATTTATTTTAAACAAAAAACTGTAGAAGTTATTATGAATTAAAATATTTAAACATATTTATAAGATATAAATATCATATACTTTTTATTACTCTAAAACATTAATTAAAACGGTCGTCATTCAAAGCAACGTATATTAAATATGTAATTTTTAATGTTAGGACTACAATAATTTGAGCCCATGGCTGTATATGTAGCAAAGCATTCTAACGTGACGTCGCAATCACCACTACAAGATTTTATATTCAGTTTTACATTGCAAAACGGTTCTCGCGTTTGTAGCCCGCGATGGTTTCAATTCAGTAATCATAAAGCGGTCGGAGTTGCACGACGTATTGTAAGTAAAACGGTTTTGTCGTACGTAACTTTTGAAAAAAGTAAAAAAGTACTGTACATTTTTTTTAAATTAATTTGTAAAGCTGTCGTTAATGGTTGAAATAATATGTCTCAGAAAGCTATAAAAATACTGCATTACAGTTTTATCGAAAAGAAAACAATAAAATGAAGTTGATCATAACATCCGTTGAATCATACTAGTTGATACTAATATTATTGAAAGTCTACACATATTCAAATAGCAATATTATTTTAGGTTTATGGTTAACAGTTATGAGTCTCAGAAAAAATCGTTGTTTAGTAGCTTTATTAATATCAAATCTCAATTCACACAAACCAAAAATCAGTGGTTTCCGATTGAAAGTAGTAAATTAAAGAATAACGCAAAATGCATAATTTACTATTCAGAAAAAAAATTAAAAAATGCTTTTTTAGGGCTGCCACGAAATTACAAAACCGGGACAAATAGGTTTCAAACCCCAAATTTTTAAACTGCAAACCCGGATAATTTTTTCAATTGTTATAATGTAAATTCTATCATGGCAAATTTTAATTATTCCGTACAATGTACTATTATACGTCAAAAAATTTTCTTAAATAAACAGTTAAAAAGTGTATGTATGTATTACTTTTGTATTCACTATTAACAATACAAAATGTATCATGTATCACGTAAATCCATAAAAAAGAAATATTAAATTCTAAACCAAAAACCTTTCTAGAAACGATTATTTATATTAAATGTAAAAGTAATCATATATAATTATTATGATTCTTTAATTACAACAAAACTATTAAAATTATAAAAATCGACACGTTTAAAGTTCTTGTATCAAACACAATAGTTAGCATTGGTATTCTCTCGATAAATCACCACAGACTAAGCCAAGAATATATTGAAATAAAGTCTCTTGGAACGTCAATTCTAAATTTAGAATTAAATCAAGCAGATAAAACTGCAAGACGTAATTTTTTACACGGCATTTTTCTAGTGCAGTTTATAATAAGAATAAGTGAGCATGTGGATATGATGATACGATAAATGCCTTGTTTTGTTTCCCATGTTTATTGTTTTATTCCGATGGAACAGTTAAACTAACGAGGTTAAGATGTATTTCAATAAAAAAATTAAAAAAGCATAAACAAAATTGATTTGTTAACTCTAAAGCATTTTGGTAATTACCTAGATAATGCTTTATTATATTTAGAAACGTTCACGTTATCTACAAGCTTTTTGAAAAATGTAGCCCATCCTAAGCCCGACCTCACGAGCCGCCACTGTGAATAACGTATCCTATTCCACTTCAAAAAAATTTTACATACTTCCCTCCAACTGGGAGTTTTTTTTTCATTAAATCGCTAAGCAGATGAGATATGTTTGGACAATGTTACATCACAATAATAAAATTCATCGCTTCGATTAATTAGTACATTCGTTTAACATACAAATTTTATTAAACCGTACATACGTTACATTAATGCTATGAACTTCAAACATTAAAACAATGTACTTGATAGCTACACTGTATTAAATAACGTGTAAATATAAATATTTTAAGACAATAGTACTGTTTTATAAAATACTTTTCTAATTTATACAAACGTAAAGGTACTTGGCTAAAAAAACTACAAAAAATAAACATTTCCGACATATTTTTTTTTGTTTGAGTTTAACCAAGGAGTTAAAGCATCTGAAATCGCCAGAACGATTTGTGCTGTTTAGTTTACGAATAGAACTCTATCGTAGCAAGTATTGCACGAAAATGGTTTTCTCGTTTCAAAAAAACGGCATTTTGATATATAGAGAGACCATTCGACTTTTATAAACACCGATTAAATGCTTTAATTTGTTTGGAGATAATATTATTTATTAATTTAAGCATGTTTATATTGAAAAAAATCAGTTTTAAGCTACAACAGAATACTTCGAACTTAAGCAATATCCTATTATTTAATTCATGTATCTAAGCTAAAAGTTACTCAAAATTGATTAAACCTTAGTAAACAGATTTATATTAAGCAACTATGATACAATTAAATACTGTAAATAGCTATAAAGATGTGTAAAAATGTTTAGAATAAACCGCGGCTTAAAACCACATCTGAAATATTGTAAAGTAAATGCCAAAATTGCAAATGTAAACAGTGTGAAACAACTGGACCGCCGTTTTTTTGCGGTTTTTGAGCAGTGGGAAAACACTCTAATGTACTTCCACAAGTTCATTGACAGATTTATAGCTTATATTAATTTATGATGGTGATAACATGAACAAAATTTTATAGCAGTGTTATCTAGTAGTGTAATTTTAATACATTTGAATAGTAAAGTGTAAATAGCTGTATAGACGTGTAACGTTGTACACTATTTTTTTTACTTTAAATTGTTTATACATTGTGGTTTCAGACCGCAGTTTATTCCAAACATATTTAGATTACAGCAAGAGAAAGTTAGCTTACGACGACGTTGCACATTTCTATAGATATTTACAGTTGACTGTTTACACGTAGTGAAATTACATTACACGATTGCTCTGCTATAATATTTTCGTTCATAATTAAATCCACAGAATAAAATATATATATATATATGAAAAATCTAAAAAAAGTATTAAATATTGTTTTATTATTAATTTACAATTGCAAATATGTAACGTTTCATTTTGCTTATTCCAAAGATAAATAACTTGACTTTAAATATAATTTTTTTATTAAGTAAGAATGCGTTTTTAAAGTTTTAATATTGAAATAACCCTGTTGTAGCATTGACCACCAGCCCCCACCGGTATCTCTAGCTTGTGTATACAGTAAAGAAGAAGATTGAAAGAAGAATCAAGATTACGAGAAACGACCAAACCAAACTAAGAGATGCACACTTTTAACGACTTCGGCAAAGAATTACGTTACTAATGATATGCTATCGAAATTGAAGATCTTAAATATTGATCATTAACTTACACGATTATTTACAAACTTTGAAAGCATTTGCTTTAAATTTGTATCCGTTAATGAAGACATATATCTTGAGACTTGTTCATCAAAAAAATTAAATTCAATAACTAAATATCATATCAATTTTTTTAATGTTTTTCTGTAAATGTAAAATTAAATGTATTACATGCGGTTTAGTAATATTAATATATAAAACTTGTAGTTATTATATTGTTTAATAATCATTTTAAGTTTATTTGTAATAATTGTTTTGTTTTTTTAAAGAAATTTAATGAACTGATAAAATATAATCATGTTCAGTTTTATTGACAATCAAAGTATTACTGAATTAAGCACAAATTTGAGAGTAGTTATTTTGCGATTCTAAAATTTAGATTTGTAAAGATTATAATATAATTTCATTGATGTATATATTTTCTAAAATTTAGTTCTAATGTTAACACACCTATATAAGGTTATTCAAGCTATTCGGCTCGGAATATTGTGATCAAGATACTTAACTTTCAAAAAGTTTCACTTTTGGAATATATGGAGGTCTATTATAATTACCCTTTTAAATTATTTTGATATTATACAAGATGCTGCAAAGACCGTAAAAGTATCAAAGTTGTGTTTTTTTAAATAAAACCCCATGTATATTGCTGTTAAGGCAAAAACTGCGCATGTCCGTATTAGAACGCAAGGGATGCAGTGTTGTAAAAAACGATCATTTCCCTTTCGATCTTCGCTGCATTCATGAGGCCAAAATTCAATTCATTGTTTTGCGTGAATGGTATAAATTGTTTAAAATTTAAAATAAAATCTTAAGCTTTCGCGGTTGTTATGTTTAAAATCATAAGCGACTTTCGGCTTAGACCGCGTCGTAGTAAAACACCCAGACTTAGGCTTGGTCATAGTCTCTTCTTGAGAGCCAAAACAAGAAGTAGAACTTGGCCTTTGCCGTATTGTCGTTCGTGAACCCAAACAAACTGACGTTTCGCAAGACATTGCAGCTTGCATCTTCAGAGTGGTAAATGTCACTGAAAGAAAAAGTGGAAATGACGATATTTATACCAATAGCGATTAGCGTGATTAACGAACCTTATCGTTCCGTTACCGCTTGACTGACTTCGTTATTACTCGGAGTAAGTGTTTGTGTCCTTTCCAAGAAGGTCGATCTTTGTCTTAGAGGATATAATACTGGTAGCCAAGATTTGTCTTAAATCGTCTTCTCGGTTCATATTACAAGGATGTTTTTCTATTTCCACAGCTTCGCGGATTAGTCTGGGAAAGTAGAAAGGAGTTCTAGCCAACACTTTAGTTTGGTCAAAGTTCAGCGTGTGTCCTTGGTTCCACACGTGTTCTGCCACTGCTGATTTAGTAACTCTGCGGTGTTTGCAGTCAGCCATATGCTCTTTTACTCTAACTTCAATAGAACGTCCCGTCTGTCCTATATAACTTGATCCACAGGAACAAGGAATTTTGTAAACTCCGGCATGTTTTAGAGCCCTTTGTTTGTCTTTAGCAGATGTAAACCAGGTGTTCAGGGTATCCTTAGTCGTAAAGACAGTTTTAATATTATGTTTCTTTAGCACCCTGCTTATTTTGTCTGTTGAACCCATACAGTAAGGTAAATAAGCGGTGCTAGTAGGAGGTGATAAGTCTTCTTTGACTTTTGGATTTAATGCTCTTTTCCATGCGTTTTGGATCTCTTTGAACCCGTATCCATTTTGTTGTAGGGACTCCAACAATGTTTTCTTTTCCTTTTGTAGATTTTCGTTATCTGACACACGTATAGCTCTTTTGGCTAAAGTATGCAAAACAGTATTCTTCTGTACTGGATGGTGGTGAGATTTGGCGTTTAAGTATCTATTAGTGTGCGTTTTCTTTCTATAAACGGAATGCCCCAATTTTCCGTTATTTTTCTTTATCACTAGTACATCAAGAAAGGCTAGACTGCTGTTATGTTCTAACTCCATAGTAAACTTAATGCTGTTATGTGCAGAGTTTAGATGTTGAAAGAACTGGTTTAGTTTATCTTTGCCATGAGGCCATACAAGGTATCAGACGTATAAAGTAATTACTTAATGGTGTTTTTGCCAAATTACGCATTTTACCACATTTTCTTAATACCTTAAATGTCAATTTTTCTAAGGTATTCTTTCAATTACTGATTTGAAGTGAGTAAACGTTCTAATCTAATATTTACATTTTGGATTGCTATAACGTATTTTAATTCATTTTACAATGACTAAAGAAAAGGAAGTTAAACTCTTATTAGCCAATGGGCGTGCGCTTCTAGCAAAACTAAATAATTTTGAGTCATTTTTAAATTCGTTGTCCGAAGTTGTAATGGACACAGTAATTCTTAGAAAATTACAAATTCTTTAAGAAGGTATTAAAAATTTGCCTGAAAAATACGACGATGTTTGTCTTAAAATCGTAGTTTTGTCTGCAGATATGCAAGATTTAGTGGAGTACGAAACATTTTACAACAGGTATGTGGATCTCACTACACGTGCAGAATTAATTTCTGAATCCGTTTCTATTTCTAAGCCTGAGCCTTTTCAAATGCTTCTTATAACGGGAACGGTGCAAATGCAAAATTACCATAAATATCGCTACCATCATTTGACGGCAATTATACAGCTTTAAATTCATATCACGAAACTTTCATCGCGCTTATTCATAATAACGCACGATTTAATGACATTGAGAAATTTCTGTATCTGAAGGGTAGTCTTCCAGGTCAAGCGGCTCATACAATTTCAAATATTCAACCGTCAGCCGAAAATTATAAAATCGCGTTTGATGTGCTTTGTGAACGAATGATAACCCTAAATTAATTATTCTTAATCATATCAAAGGAATTTTCAATTTAAAATCTATCATAAAACGTAACGGTGCAGAGCTTAGAATAGTTTATAGCGAATTTTCTAGGCACATACGCGGATTGCAAAATTTATCTGTTCCAGTAAATGAGTGTGACATTTGTTTATTATATTATAATGTCTAAACTCGACGCTGAAACCAAATCAAAATTTACCGAATTTAAATCTAACGTTATTCCGACGTTGGACGATATAAATGATATCTTAAAACAGCATTGTAATCTTTAAAGGAAATAGAAGCAAATCAAAAGGGACATGGTAGCAGTCATAATACTAATACGTTTGCTAAAGTACAACAACCACATTCTTTACTCGTATCACAAACTTCATTCCAAAATTGTAACGGCGATCATTTTATTATTCAATGTCCTAAGTTTTTACAGATGACAGTTAAAGAAAATTTCGACATGGTAACTGCATTGCGTATTTGTAAGAATTGTTTACTACATTCCAGCAAAAACACTTGCAATTCTAAATATGGTTGTCGAATATGTCATAAGACGCATCATACTCTTTTGCATTACTCAAATTTCTAATACAAGTTTGGAATCTAATGAAAAGTCAGAAACTTCATCAAATAGTAAAACTTCTAACGGTGTTGTAATTCTTGAAAATTCACAACCCACGTCGCTTTCCGTTTCACAATTTAACAATTCACTTCCAGACGTTCTTCTCTCTACAGCAAAACTCAGGATAAGAGGTGCCAATCACAAGTGGTTTAATGCTCGAGCTATTTTAGACAGTGGTAGTCAGGTAAATTTTGTTACTGAAGAGCTGGCTGATAAATTACAATTAAAAAGGTTTGCAACGCGTACTAAAATTTTAGGTATAAATTCTTGTGCAGTCGAATCAAACTTTATAGTACAAATTGAAATATCTTCATTAACATCTTCATTTCAAAGTTGTTTGCAATGTCTCGTCATTCCAAAAATTTCACAAAATTTGCCTGCTACTTCTTTCGACAAATCACGACTATGTGTTCCTGAAAACATAACATTGGCTGATAATAACTTCAATAAATCGCAACCAGTTGATATTCTTATCGGCGCTAGTAACTTTTACAATTTATTAAGCATCGGTCAAATAGACCTAGGTAAAGATAAACGCGCTTTACAAAAAACTTTACTTGGATGGGTAGTTTCTGGTCCTTTGCGTTACAATTTAAATTCTAGCAGAGTGTATTCGAATCATTTTGTTACGGTAAGAATTAGGGGTAACTACATTTAAATGGAGCGATGGCCGCGGTAGCTCGGTTCTTGTAGGCAAAATGGAGTGGATTAGAAATTGTGAGGGGAATATTTAAATCAAAGATGTCGTGGTAGATAAAATTAGTCAAATAGTGATTAGAAATTGTTAGAAATGGGCGTCACACAATTTGTTTAGTTACGGTCCTGTTAAGTAAATTGTAAAAGTTTAACAGGGCTCTAGTAGTAGCGAAGGGTTGCTGAAAGAAAAACGGGGAAGGTTAAGCAATAAATAGCAATCAGTAAATTTGATGTAAATATAATAAATTTAGAATAAATGGCAATTTACAAAATAATCAATAAAATATTCAATTTTGAATTATGCAAACAAAATATGCGTGAAGTTGAGTAAAACAATCGATAATGGATTTCAAATATTACAAAAAAAATACAGGATCTAAATTACCTTGTGTTAAAACAAAAGTAGTAAAACTAATTTAATTAAGTTAGGTTCGCAAAACAAACAAAAAGAAAAAAAAATTAAATTTGGGGCAGCGATCGGGATTCGACAAGACAGTAATTACAAATTTGAAATACAAAACAAAAAAAATCTTACCTTTATTACTTCGCTGATGAAACTCCGTGCACGGTATTTCCAGTCGAAGTTTCCTTAAATAAAATATTGAAAACAAACAATTGGCCGTCGACAAATAACAGCCGAGAATTAGAATTAGGTTCAAGTTTACTATCTCGTAGATCAGGAGTTGCGTAACCAAATTTATGTAGGTTAATAGGTCAGTTACAATTACATTATAAGTCAACAAAATTCAAGGTAAATCAGATAAATATTCTTATAGAAACAAAGAGAAATCAAATTAAATAAATTGAGCCAAAGTTTAAATAACAAAAGTGAATTTTAAATAGCAAAAAAAAATTGTAAAATTTTAAAGTATTAGAAAAAAGTTTTTGAATTTCTAAAGTTGATTAAGCAAGTAGGATTTTGATTAAAAGTTCAATGTAGAAAATCAAATCTTTGAGATTTGCACAAATATGAATTAATTTACAATAAAACGAAGGTTAACGGTTGGTTTTTCACTTAGTCAGTTGCTGCAATCAAAGTTGACTTCTCAGCGTAGTTTTAGTGGAGTTTACAGATGAACGGAGTATTTTGGTAATTGAAGGAACTCTCATACGTGGGGGAAACAATCCGTTGGAGAAGACGTTCATAGAAATTGGAACAATTTCGTCGGAAGAAAAACCGCTATAAAGTGGAAGGGAGAGAAGCGAAGTTAGATTAACTAAATAAAACAAAAACTAAGTACTTTACCTGGGTATAATAATCCAGCGTTAAGAAAACTAAGTACACTTTTAAAATTTAAAGTAACTTATAGCGGTAAATATACGATTTTTAGTAAGTTTAGGAAAGAAACAGGTTCCGTAGATATACTAAAAGTTTGGAAAGTTTCAACGTAATATCCGGTAAAATCACCGTGTTTAAGTAAACGTTAGTACTTCCAAGGTACAGTAAATTTTTGAAGTGATCTCAACAAGAGTTTGTCAGAAACTGATTAAAGAAGGAAACGAAAGAATCTAGGTCATAATGACCTCACAAGATAACAAAATAAATTCGTCAGCAAACTCGTGAGAACGCTCGAGTAAATGATAGTTTAAACAAGGATCTTGATAAGGACTTGTAGAAAAGCAGAATTTAATCACGTATTAAGCGAAGATAATACGCTCTTAATTACTCATAAATTACAAATTATCAACTTTAAAATGTAACGAAATAAAGCGTGAGATTAGTAACAACAGCAAATTCCCACACGTCTAACTTAAATGAATCAAACAGTACCGGATTTAGGAAAATTTCATCAGGGCGTAACAACTTTTTAAATCAAAAATATACGCAAACAAGTGATTCTTTAGACGACAGCGTTCAAAATCTATTATCCCCGTTATCTTTAACAGAGAGACTTTGTGAGGAGCATTTTATAAGTACTGTTTCTCAAGCATGTGATGGTCGTTTTTTTGTGTCAATACCTTTGAATTCATTTCTATCGTTACTAGGCGATTCCAAGGCTTTTGCTACTGAACGTTTTCTAAAACTTGAGAAAAGGTTTCTAGCAGACTTTAGTTTGCATTCCAAATACTGCAAATTTATTAAAGAATATATTGCATTAGAACACATGATGAAGATCGTTGATAAAAAAGAAGACGAGCAATTAGAATTGATTACAGTTTACGATGTTGACACCCCCATTTCTCTTTCGAATGTAACTCCATTTTACTTGCCTCGCCATGCAATTTTTAAAAAGGATTCGTTAACTACTAAATTAAGGGTAGTTTTTGACGGTAGTGACAAATCTAGCACAAATATTTCTTTTAATGATGCCCAAATTGTGGGTCCCATACTGCAAGATGATTTAATTTCAATATGATTACGATTTCGTCAGCACAAATTTGTTCTAGTAGGCAACATTGAAAAAATGTATCGTCAAATACTAATTCATCCTCCTCAACGAAAATTGAAAAAAAATCTTTGGCGAGATAATCCACATTCGGTCATAGAAACCCATGAACTACAAACGATTACATACGGAACTTCTATTGCTAGCTATCTTGCAACAAAATGTTGCATGATAGCTAGCACTAGAAGTTCCGATGTTTGCAACATCTTGCAGAACGCTATTGCGGTACATTTGCTAGTGGTGTTTTAGCTATAATATCAAATTTAAACATGAACGATTTTCTAACGGGAAGAGATGCCATAGAAGAAGTTGTAAAAATAAAAAAAACAAGTAATTAAAATCTTAAATACAGCAGGATTCAAAACAAGAAAATTTTTATCTAATAGTCTAGACGTTATAGTTACGAAAACCAACGATAATTCAAACTTTCAAACCATTTGTTTAGGCGAACGCCAAAAGGCTAAAACTCTTTTACCTATTTTAAGTAATTTGCAAATTCCAAGATGTGTAATTAATACTAATGACGACTATTTAGAGTTGCACGGTTTTTGTGACAGTAGTTCTAAAGCATTTGGTGCTTGTCTCTACATTAGAACTACGAATCGTAAGGGTAATCATTATACTCAATTATTATGTTCCAAATCACGTGTCGCTCCTTTAAGCACTGCAGCCATTCCTAGATTAAAGCTTTGTTCTGCTCTATTATTAGCGCAATTAGTTAAAAAAGTGACTGACTCCATTACTGTGCATTTTCAAAATATATATTATTAGTTAGACTCTACTACAGCCATAAACTGGATTAACTCCGCGCCAAACAAATACAACGTTTTTGTAGCAAACAGAATTGCTGCAATACAAGAGCTTTCGAGTGCAGAAAACTGGCATCACGTTCCTTCTAAGAAAAACCCCGCAGATTTAATGTCTCGTGGGGTATCTGCGGTAGAATTAATGTCAAATTCTCTTTGGTGGCATGGACCATCATTTTTAAATTTTTCTCAGAATTCATGGCCTAAAAATTTAAATCAACATTTTGAAGTTTCTTTTGTTTTGGAGCTCAAATCAAAGCTTAGTAGTGTTTCAACTTTATTAAACATTAGAAATTCTACCATTATTGACAAATACTCTTTTTTAACGAGATTAATACGTATTGTTGTCTGAATTTTTCGTTTTAAAATAAACTGTACTAAGCAATTGTCGTCACGGTGCTACAGCGCTTTAATTAGCTTAGAACTGAATCATTCTTTACACACATCGATTGTGTCAAAAGAATCGTTTTCTCGCAAAGTAAGATTATTAAAAAATGGTCAACCATTAACTTTTCCATCTAACATTGTGTCTCTAAACCCATTTTTGGATGCTGAAGGAATTATACGAGTTGGTGGTAGAATAAGGAACTCCGACTTTTCATATAACAAAAAATTTCCAATTCGGTGGTAATTTATATTACCACAAAATCCATATCAAGGTGGTACATGGGAAACTGCTGTTAAGGCAGTTAAAACACATTTAAGTAAGTTACTTAGAAACGTGCATTTAAATTATGAAGACTTTAGCACTTTATTAATTCAGATAGAGGCAGTTTTAAATTCTAGGCCCCTTTCACCTCTTTCAAACCATCCTTCTGAATTCACACCTTTAACTCCAACCCATTTTTTTATTGGTAAGCCCTTATATCAAATACCGGACTCAAATCTACAATAATTATCTTGTGTTATACGAGAAAAAAAAAAGTACAATTATTCTGGAATAGATGGAGTCTTGAGTTCGTCTCGGAATTGCAAAGACGTGTTAAATGGTTTCAACGATTTCCAGAAATTATACTATTAAACTATCTAATGTTTCTCAAGGACAAGAATGCATCTCCTTTGGAGTGGTGTATGGAAAAAGTTGTGCATATCCATACAAGTCATGACGGTGTGATACGTTCAGTGACTATTCGATTATCCAACGGACATATTATGAAGCGATCTGTGCATCAGTTATGTGTTTTTCTTTTACAAAATTATTGTTTTTATTTAAGCTTAGTTTTGAGATACTATATTGAAATCCTAAGATTTCAAGGCGGCCGGTATGTTAAGGCAAAAACTGAGCACCTCTGTATTAGAAGGCAAGGGATGCCAGTGTTGTAAAAAACGATCATTTCCCTTTCGGTCTTCGCTGCATTAATTAGGCAAAAATTAAATTTATTGTTTTGTGTGGATGGTTATCTTGTATAGCTTGTGTAAAATTGTAAATACTAAAATAATCGTTGTACACATTAATTTAGTTTACGTGTCATTTATTATTTCACAAGAACGCTACAACAACAACAAAAAAAAATTACTATGAGAACGATATAAATCCTCCAAAAACTTAATAGTTTAGTGTGTTTCTATACAACGATAGATCCTTTGATGTGGAGGATAGGCACCACTCAGAAATAAAACTCTGTCGTAATTGTGGCTACGTTGGCTATTGTGCCAACTTCATCAGGCCAATCTATATTAATGGTAATTATAATTAATTATACTAGTATACGAGTAGAACATATTACAATAGTCAATATAATTAAAAACTTACGAGCTAGAATAATAAATTACAAATTTTCAGTACAAATGAAAACAAACAACAAACATCAAGATCTAATTATTCGTTAATGTGCCACGCGGTACATTAAGTCCAAAATAGTTAAAAACGAAGAACCATCAATTCATCCAAATCAATTCCTCAACAATTACTACATTTTCAGATTCTCCGATTAAAATTAAAATATGGATGTGTTTTAATGACGTTTATATCAAAATATAACGTAATTTTCATGTTTGAGATACTTAAGAAGTATCTTAGTGATAGCATTGTAGTGTATAATCAACTTAACATCTTATACAGGGTGTCCAAAAATTGAAACCTATCAATTAAGAAACTTAAGGGGCTAAAACTTTAATAATTTAAATAGAACGCCATATATATGTAGCCACTTACATTTCTTGATTGATAAGGTTTAATTTTTGGAAACCTTGTATAAAATGCAATGTTTATTACAATTGAGATATCAAATATGATTTATTGTAACACTTCACTGTAAATTTTGCTCCCATAACTTAGATACTTCTTAAGTATCTTAAACCAGAAAATTAGGTTATATTTTGATTAAAATCAAATTATTTAAAAAACCTTAAAGTTTAGGCCTCATAAACGTTAATAAAACACAAAATCATTTTAATCGAAAAATCCAAAAATGCATAATATACAAGAGGTTTTATTTAAAAAAAAAGTTTTGATACTTTTACTACACCCTGTATAATATAAACATAATTTTAAAAAGTAACCTTTATGGATATTAATTTACTAGTGAAATCAATTACTCATATAGTACATAGATTTAATGTAAAGCACTTACCTTAATCAATTTAAAACCTAATTTTTTTTTATAAAATAGAAGTGTTAATTTATACTAACTGTAAATCAATTGCATTTTATGGTTTGTCATATTATATAAATTTTTAAAACTTAAAAACACTAAATTTCGTTTTATCTTCTATTGAAACAATACTTGTCAACATAGGTATATAAGGTTACACTAATATATAAATTAATTTAATTAAACAAAACATGGATCAAAGAGAAACACACATATATGTATATTTAGATATATAGTCAAGTATACAAATAGAAACTATTCAACGTCAAACAAAAATGTTAAATAAGAATACTAAAATGAATTAATAATTATGTTGGCTTTAGGTTAATTATTGTATTATATATATTTTGTTGTTTAGAAATTACGATAGAGTTAATTATAAACTGTATTTTAAAAAATTCTAATTTTTTCCGAATGTCATATTTTTTATTCAAATTATAATAAGCAACATGTTTCGACTAATGTCATTATCAAATGTAGTTAATTTAAATAATAAATGTGAAAGTATAAAGTGACAATTTATCAGTGAACTGTATACACGGTGTCCGAAATTATCTATTTACTACTGTTGCTACCTTTTTTTATTATTAAAACTACATTATTAAACAAATTTTCGCACATAAAATAACACTCATTTAATTTAAAGGTATTTTTTATTAAAGTTGTATCTTCAAGTTAGATTATTACACGACAAGTAATTAAAAAACACCTTGTATAAAAAGTTTCAAGTTGATTTACTTATAACTATGAACTAACAATTTTTAAATTTAATCAGTTTTCTTATTTTTAGTTAATTGCAGCACCCTTTCTGTATAAAATTCTAAATTGGCGAATTTGTAATGGTGATTTTTTTGTACTGTAAAACACTTTAATAATAATTTTTATACTTAGTTAAGTCACTTCTACATACGAGTGTTTCTTAAAGTGTCGTAGTTTAACCGTAACCGTAACCACATTCAACACATGTAAAATTTCAATACAAAAATGTTTACAAATAATTCTGTTATTCCATTTTATAAAATTTAATAAAAACCAACACATTCTATTATTTTAAACTTGTAAATGCTGCAAATTATATGTAACTAGTTTTTTGATGTTTAAGTTACGTGTGTTATATTTAACATAGAAATTCAAAGATGACTAAATAAAATAATATCTATAGTCAACTTTGAATCAACGTTCATATGCGTTTTTACATTGTAAATTATTAAAATTAAAAACAGCACAATGTAGAACAAAAAAAACAATTTTAATAACAATTTTTGCAGTACACAAATTACACAACATACATTATTTATAAAACTGTCATTATAATTATTTTAAATAAACATAGGTGAGATGTACGAAGCGATTTACATCATTTAATTTTTCATAATTATAACAAAACTTGCAATCGAAAGTTTTGTACTGTATATTAAAGATCTTATGAAGCTGCCCAAACACCTTCAAACCAACATATGAGTTAAGCGTAGAATATTAATTAAAACTGAAAGTCATTTAGTTAACTAGGATTGGTAGTATAAAAATAATTATACTCATTGCAGTAGTTGCGTTTATTTGTTTCTATCAAAATTCTTAGAAACTGCTGTTTGAGTTTTAGACATTTAAATTATTTCTAATATCTAATTTAAAAAAAACTTAAACCTTTTTTAATTTTAAAGTTTTGGAAAGCGTAACGTTTACCACAAAACTCTTAATTTTAATTTCCTTCGTTTTTAACGCTACGTCTACTGCCTTATTATTTGGAATACAGTAGGAGCTTAGTTTTTCTTTAGCTTGTCTGGTATTGAGAGTATTATTGGTAAGTTTTATAAAATAACAGTTATTTGATTGTCTTTTTTTGGTCTGTAATGACAGAATTAATAATATTGAAAAACAACACTAACAATTATTTTTTAAACAAATATAATAAATTTGCTTATATCTTGCAATTCTTAAAATAAATAATAGTTTTATTTTCATATAGTAAGTTAAATGGTAATGAAATTATGTAATTGTCAAATTATTTACAAAAACAATTAAATTTCGTCATTATAGGTTTTAGTTCTATCAACATGTGTTATTAATTTTTATTAAAATCAATACTTAAATAACTGTTTTTAACAAATTTATACTGTAAAAATTAGCACTACAATTTTGTGTATGTCTTGAAAGTATTTTACAAGTATTTGCATTTTGCTTCACCTTGGTCTACAAATATGCTTATAGTCGCAAAATAGCCTTTTTTGGGCTAGTGATACAAATAACTATTTATTTATTATTTTGATGTTATATTTAAATGACATGACTTTCTTGTTTTTATCAAACGGTAATACTAGTGGTTATGACGTTTTTCAAGACGAAGGTATCGTTGACCTGAGTAAAGTCCCTGGAGAGGCGTGGCTGGTGTCACTTTATTTCTAAAGGTACACTCATATTGGAAAGTATTTTGGTGGAAAATTCAAGTCATTTATAAGTTTCCGGTGTAAATAATCATCAGACCTTGTTTGAGGTTATTTCAGAAAAACACTAAAATTTTATTATTAATAAAATAAATTGTAGTTTTCTAAAAGATTAGGTGCGGCATTACAAAATATAGTTATTACATATTTCTAAAAGTAATTCTAAACATTACTTATTTACATCTTTAAAAAAACAATTACAAATTCGTTTTCTTCATTACAACTTTCATCGTTGGTTGATCCCGTCCATCACGTTGCTACATTTCTTGCGTCAAGTGATTCACATGTTGGCAATGTTTGTTCCATTCCGATGCAGTTATCTCAGAAAGTGCGTTTCTCACTAAGGTTTCTATCTGCTTCTATCTATTCATAGCGATCT
Source organism: Aquatica leii (assembly GCA_035610365.1). Classification (NCBI taxonomy): domain Eukaryota; kingdom Metazoa; phylum Arthropoda; class Insecta; order Coleoptera; family Lampyridae; genus Aquatica; species Aquatica leii. The sequence goes on along the minus strand of CM069432.1, from coordinate 141,038,429 downwards.
TATTTTGCGCTACATACCAATTCAATCGGATTTAAGTCCCAGTAGTAAGATGGAAACGTAACACTGTATATCCATGTTTTTTTAAAGAGTTCGTCTAGATAATATGTTTTCGTATAATTAAATTGTTTCACTAATATTATCAGTTCTACGTTACGCATTTCATTTGTTGTTACTCTTATTATTTTCGAGTCATTGTCGAATATTTTCCTTACGTTTTATTTGCGTTGTAGGTTTATTAATTTGTACACTGTGGTACAGAGCATTATCCATGACAGCAATATCATCATAAGGCAAATCAATCAATTCTTATTCGATTCACTGCGTAAAATTAGTTTTATGGTTCATGTCGTCGTGATAGTCACCAGATTTAGTTTTAAATTTAAAGATTAAGAAACCATTGTTAACAAATCTGTATGTTTCACCTGCATGCACAGTAATGTTTTAGAATGAACGGTTTTCTTTGAGTTAGGTTCCATGTTGGTAAATAACAACAGAAATTAGTTATTGTTTGTACAATTAACACTGAAATTAAATACAGATTTTAGAGTAATAAATACAAAGTAGTAATTGATGTTGAGGTTATACCAAAAAGGTGATACTTGAGAAATGCTTATAAATACACATACCTTGTTCGCAAATAATAGCTTTTAAAAGAGTCTTGATGAAGACTAATTGAATAACGACAATTTTTTTAGTAATACAACAGGTAAAGATGTAAATAAACACGAGGTCATTAACGAATTTTTATTGTAAATTAATTTTTTGAGCGGACGGTACTTGAAAAATTGTGATTAGTTGAAATATTTACCGCTTCAAATTTTTAAAGTTAGTTAACATATTTTTCGGAGAGTTTATTTACTTCGGCGCTCTGTAGTAGTAGTCAGTTTTAAACAAAAGTATAAAGTACTTGCAACAAATATTAAAAGTAAGATTCATTTCTGTGTTTTTTCTGATTGATACGTTGTGTACAATATTAAGACTTCTGTTTTGATCACATATCACTTGTAGACTGCAAATATTCGAGAGGAATACTTGTCGAGGATATCAAGTGTGTGAAAGATTTGATAAATGTTTCTGATTGCGTCAGAAATGAAAAAAAAAACGAAATTAACTAGAAGTAAAGTTGATGAACAACAAAAGAATAAAGTGGAAGTTGGAGACAACACAGCCAATATCAATAAAGAAACGCGTTATTTTGAAAACGTTTATCAAACTCTACCAGAATTTGATTTTGTGAATGGAGAAATAACAATAGAAATGTGGCTAACAAAAACAAAAGAACATAACAAGTTACAACTATTAAAACGTAGTGGCAATAAAACGTTTTGCACTATCAAAAGTGATCATCGTCGCAAGAAAATAGAGGAATAATTTAGTGTGTAAAACGATAAACGGACCAAAACGGCGCGCGTTGCTTCAAGACACGTTTGCAATAACGCAAAGTATAACTTGAAGATAAAAAAATTTATTATTCTTATTTTTTTGTATTCATTTAGTAACACCAGGACCCCGAAACATTACAGAAATACTTGTTTTGTATATTTAGTTTTATTTTTGCAGAGTTTCTCATTTGTTGAAGTGTGATGACTTATTTAGTGTACTTGAATATAATATGCAGTTCTTAGAATAACAACTTGATTTAACAACAATCATTGAACTACGCCTTATCCAATAACATTACTTCTGTGGGTGTCAACAAGTTGCTTGAATTTGTATTTCTTAAAACATTTTACTTTTACTTACAGTGTCAACAACCTTAAGAGACTATTTAATGAAACAGGTCCGTAATTTACGATTTATTTTGCTAAAAATGTTAATTTTTTTAAATGTTTTAATGGAATTTTTAATTTGAGATTTTTTTGCTTGTAATTATGCTCTAATTTTTTCTTTTAAAATAAAAACCTGTTCAACTTGGAGTAATTTGTAAATGACTTGTCACGTGATTCTTATCGATTCACGGTTGCATTTGTTGTAGAATTTGGGTTATTTGCTTAAGTTTTTAAATATTGATTAGTGCTAAAGTGTATTGAATATTGAAATCAATTCTGCACGAAAAGTTTTGCTTTAGTAAGTACCACATACAACGTAAACTGTATAAAACAATTAAGAAGCATAATTTGAAAACCAGCGTGTACATATTGGATTTGTTAATGCACGAGTATGGGCATTTAATATTACGTCTACCGCCATATTATTAAGGATTGAACCCGATTGAAATAAAGTCAGGGTAAAAAGAACAATAAACACTGTATCGTTAAATATTTTGCTGTCATCATCAGTGAACTGATACAGTATCAGTTTGCTGATAATGACAGCATAGCTGTCGAAACACGTGTATAGCTAGTGTTTAATTTATTGTAGTTGCTAGGTTATTGTCAAAAAAAAAACAAAAGAAAACAAGGTAAACATTCTGACAAAAAAGACAATATAATCTAAAACATTAGATGACGATTTTAACGTTACTCCATTAACATAATCTACAACATATACTTAAGATGTTGTGATTTTAAATATGAATATAACATTTTGATATAGCACAATTTAACAAACAAAAAAGTATTCATTTTCATAAACGTATGTAACTTTATTCTACTAAATAAAAAAATTGATAAGATCATGTTGTTACAAAAATTACGCAAATGATTAGTAGTAATAATCGAACCTTTAATTAATCAGACATTTATGTTTTTCTTTGAAAAAAATCGTTTAATGGTCTTTTTATGCACAAACTCAAAATTGTCTGTTTTATTTCTTTTATATCCTGATTAAACCTCTCTTCTTATTTTCCGCTCATTTGTTCAAGATTGTGAAAAAATTAATAGTAGCTTGCAAAAAAATGAGTTTTCTTGTTTATATTAGGTTTTAAATTGTGAAGCTTTTCTATCACATTTTTAACATTTTTTTCATAACTTTGAGATTTGTGATTTCTCAAAAAGTTGCTCATTACACTTTTAAAAGCAATTCAGGCTTTTTGTTCACCAGTCATGGTATATCTAATCAGTGCTAGAAATTCACATAAAACTAACTGTTCAAAGTTAATTATTATATTAGAACGAGTATACGATAGGTGAAAAAATCATTTAAAAAATCTTAAAATTCGTTTAAACTTAAAAAAACAATGTTATAGTTTGTGTGAAATTTAACAGATTTAGTAATAAATGTAGTACCAACATTATATTTCTGCTATTTTTTTTATTAATTCAAAAAATATTTAACTTTACAAACGGCAACACAAAAAATAATGTACGTTACTCTCCTGGCACACTGCAATGAAACGATATACAAAGCTGCTGATAAGTCTGAAAACAGTCGGTTATCAGAGAAAATATGCAAGGTATCAAAAAAAAACTATAAAAAGCTTTAGGGTTCTTCAATGTCTACTAGACAGTAATAATTTTAATTATACCGAATTGGTCATAAAAGCAAGGCACACCAAAATTGAATTTGTTTTAATGGATCACTATATATTATTTGATATTTAAGTTCTTCTCTCAATTTTAAGCAAAATTTGTAAGCATAATGTATCTAAATTCAATAGTTTCCGGTTTATCAAGTTTTGAAAATAAACGATAGTGTTTTAAAATCATATGAATGAAGAACAATAATTAATGAAATGACGAATTTCTTTTGAAAACATTTTGTGATTCTGAAAAGAACCGATTGCAATGTTTGTTATGATTGTTTGAAAAAAGCATGTAAACAGGGATATTTCACGAGACACTCAATAAGGTTTTATCTGAAACCTTAACTTTTACATATTGTATTGGAATAACAAAAGTAACAAATATTTTGTAACGGGTACTTCCGTCAACAATACCGAATGCGTACTCATATGTATTTTATCTTTACTTTTACAGCTTAATTTTTTTAGAAGTCTGTTTTAAGTTTTTTTTTTCATTATTGTAGAACAAAATATAATAAGGTATTCTTTTAAAACTGCTGAAAAAACAGGATACATATATTTAAAGATGGAAAAACTTCTTTGAGCAATTTTTTTCGATGAACGAAGGATGATTCTCGTCGGAAATTGATGGAACTACTTAGTGGCAGCTTTTCTATTAGCTTATTTGGTCAACGGTCCTTCAAAAAAATAGTAAAAATAGTTTATTATTAGTTTACTATTGCAAGTATGCTTAAATTCTTAATACAAGCGCAATACATTTAAAAACTAGCGAACTTTCCCGATGGTCATTGAGAAGCAATGTGTTTCTAAATGTTTATTATTAAAATAACCTCTTGCATCATTGGCCACCAGCCGCCACTTCAACTACCCCATACAGTTTTTGCAAGATTTTGGTTTCAGCAATTATATATAAAAAATCAAAAGTTAGAAAAACCAAATTAAATGGTGTTTATAGATGAAACATGGGTGTTTTGAAATCGAATGATGATTGTAAAAAAATTGTTAAGTAAACCAAAGTTGTTGACAAAACACCCAGTAACGCTTGAAAGATACCAAATATAAAAACATGGTTACAACAGCATAATATACTATACAAACATAGTCTATTTAAAAAAAATGTTAGCATTAGTAACATAGTAGGTAATTTAATAAATATACATATTTTCAATTAATTTCCAGCTTAGTTTTAAAAATAAACCTTCATAAATATTTATAGTCGATCAATTAGCCGAGAAATATGGTCATGAATTTTTCTCCATACCATTGCATATTTAATGCTACTGGGGCGATTGCAAAACGTTACTGCAACAAGCATATTGGAAAACACAATTACGGTACTCGCAGTTTCACAACATATGCGGTGCAATAGTGTTAATTACGCAGAAAAAGAAATTATGAAGTACTGGGAGGGAAAAGTTGGATTTGATAGAAAAAAATGTGCTTCCTTTTGTAATAAACTTTAATGACGATGAATCCGATAGTAGCGATTGTAATTACGATTCTGATAATTAAAAACTAAATGTTTTTAGTTAATTACTCAGATAACACAAGACGTCTTAGAGATATCTTTTTTACATCCTATTAACATCTGAAAGTCATACGACGTTTATAGGATATCTTAAAGATATCTTTTTCAATATATTTTTAAGATGTTAAATAATGCACATCTCAATGAAATCTTTTTTACGGTCGTTTAGGTCAAATAATTTTTATTGTAATAATATTTAAAAAATAGTTTGACGACCGTTACGTCAAACAAACGAATGCACATTCAATGACGCATTATTCAAATCGGACCAATATTAAATATTACATGTTTTGTTACGTTGGTTATGTTCACATGTGTTACACTTCTCGAAGCTCTGTTACGGGTTTATCTTCTTTAATGGTCGAAGCGGTTATTTAAACTTGGTTATTTCATTACATTAAAGTGCGGAAACGTACTGTGCGTTTTTGTGTAGTGTTTTTAAAATAAAATATTAGTAAAGTTGAGTGTTAGGTACGTAGGTTATAAGATTTTCGGTTAGCATTACAATGCAACGAAACAATTCAGAAAAATATTATATGCAGGCTAAAAGAGGCAAACTAAGCATTGGACTTTGAAAATGTTATGGAAAGTATTTCAAAGTCTGTACGTAAAAGCCTTGTTTATATACATTATAGTTAGACAATGAGATAGCTTTATACGGAAACAGATTTTTTATTCATGTTAGATGGCGATACTAAAAACAAGGTAATAATTAAATGCAAAGCTTCAAACCGTTTTTGGTTATTAAAAGTAAGCTACTTACACACGCTATTAGTTTCGACATACGTGCAAAGCAATGTTTTACCAGTTAACTTGCTTTGATTCTTAAAACTCTGAGTTTGCAAAAATAATTCGTACACTTTAATCTCTGTTTATAAACAAAATATAGAATTAATAAAATCCTGCAAACGTTTCTATAAAATTATAATCGGTTGAGTGGTTTGTTTCATTTACTTTGTTTAATTTTTTTTTCAAGCCGGAAGCCAACGAAGATGTGCTAATTTAATTTTTTTTAAATTTTTATACTACTCCAAAAGCACATAAAATATAAATATACCAGCTTATTAGCAGTTTAGATGTATTTTAGTAATAAATACAGGGCGATGCTTCAAAGATTCAGACTTCAGAACCAAATTAATGATTTAAACGTTGGTATAAATTGCTATTACAGCACTCGCCGCTTATCGGAATCACGGATGTTTTCAATTGGGTAATGTTATTACTTTACTAAAGTAACAATCCGGATGCATGCTACTACATAGAAAAAACGCCGCTTATAGTAATCATAATTTCGGTTTATGTTATCAATGTATTCTCAGGTTTATTTCTATACATGATCAATAACTTATTTTTTATGCATTTTTGAGCTGAATTTTCAAAATACGCTTGTTTAGAGTGAACATTGTTATCATTGTACTCTAAAAATAGTTGTTTTGCAGGTTTACCTTATTTTTGCAGTGTTATTCATTTATTTACATAATTTGACTGATTTACGAAACGGTACATTATTTCAACATTTGTAAATACGTTATCTTCGTGAATTAACTTGGAAATAACGTGGCTTCTTAGAATAACAAATTAAATTAACTACGTCTTATGTGATAGCATTGTTTGGTTTTTATTTTTACTGTCAGCAAATTTCTGAGTAGAATTGTGTAGTTCTTAGAACAGTGAATGAAGCATCATAACGTTGTTTTTGATTTCTTTTTATTAACGGTGTCAACAAACTGTTTAATGCTAAAGATCGGTTTGCTCAAAATGCTGATTTTTTTAAACGTTTTATAAGTTTTTTTAACTTGTATTGACGCTTTGATTTCACCTTCTAAATTAACAACCTGTTAATCACATGCACGCTGATGTATTTACTGCTTTCTAACAAATAAGCATTCTTCCAAAATTTCGTATATTGTTATTGTTCGTTCCGCTCACAAGTTCTTAATATATTAGTGATAAGGACGAACGAATACGTACGCGAGGATAGAAGTGAAAAGTGTGCGGTCGTGTATAGACGCTAAATACGCTAAATAAAGTGTGTGTGCGCTAAGAACCATTGTTGGCTCAATCACCAAAAAAAGTGAGTAAAACTTAATTTAAGTACAAGACACAATATCAGAAAAAACGCATTTGTCCACCGCGACATTTTGGTCCTACGCGAGCCGGATTTGTGTAACCTTGTATTTGACTAATAGTTTTTACGCGCCAACTATCTCCCATTAATCGCATTTACACGGCTTGCACGCTTATCCAACGCGCAACGCTGTCTTCGTAAATACTATTTATCACTTGCATTCATTATTGAAATAGGCGTATTAATTTATTTCCGCATTTCATTTAACAATTGTATTAACGTATAAATACAATATGTCTGCAGAGTTAAATAAACTTGTTATGCTGCGAAATACCGCATTAACGCGTCTCAAGGATACCTTATCCTGTGGTCAAGATGCGGAAACTGATTCAACACAAACATCGGTATTTATTGCAAGAATTTCTCAAATTGATCAAGTTTATGAAGAATTTCAATCAATACATAATTCTATCATTGGGTTAATTGAAGATACGGACTTCGAAAAACACGATGCTGTACGGGAAGCAGCTGATAAAACGTATTACTTAATAAAAGCATATCAAAGCAAATACAGACCAGCGCAAGAAAGTAGTTCTTCAATTACACCATTAAACACATCGCACGTAAACAGTAGTTCAAGACTTCCGAAAATCACTTTGCCTAATTTTAGTGGCGAACTTAAAGAATGGCCTACCTTTATTGATTTATTTAATGCACTTGTGCATAACAATTCTCATTTATCTAATTGTGAAAAGTTTCAACACCTATCACTCTGTTTACGTGGAGAACCTTGAACTTTAATTAGACGTATACCGCTTCAAGACAGTAATTATAACATTGCTTATGATACGCTTATAAAACGTTATCAAAACAAACGTCATTTAGCAACGTTCTATTATGAACAATTAGTAAATGCGCCTTCACTACCGAAATCCTCACCTACTGGATTACGCACGCTGGTAGATACATTTAACGAGAATCTAGAAGCTTTAAGAGGCCTACAACTTTCAGTTGACGCTTGGGATTTTTTACTTTTTAACATGCTTTTGAAAAAATTGGATGACAAAACGCGTACAGACTTTGAAGTAGAACATAAAGATATCGAGCTACCTTCCTATCGTCAATTAATCAAGTATTTAGAAACTCAAGCTAAGGCCTTAATTTCTGCTCAACTTTTGTCACCAAGTTTTAAAGCAACGAAACAACCTGTTACTTATACGCCCACACACAATTCAAAAATTAATAAACGCTCTAATTTTTCTTCATTTGTTGGTACAACTAGTACCCCAAAACAAAATAGTTCACACAAATGCACAGCATGTACCGCAACGCACTTTCTTTACCATTGTCCACAATTTTTGACGTTTCCTGTAAATGAAAGGATCCAGTTAAGTAACCGCAATAATTTATGTAAAAACTGCCTTAGTTCTTTACATGCAACGCAATATTGTAAATCCCATTCAAGATGTCGTATATGCCATCAATCGCACCATACACTTCTTCACAGCAGTGAACCGTCGCAGCAAGTTCAACAGTCGACTTCTGTTGCGCCTGTAACGAATGCAGATTCTACAACCCTTAGTGTTATGACGAATTCTATCGTCCGCAAACCCTCTACCGTTTTGTTATCAACCGCTGTCGTTGATATCAAAGATATACGTGGCAACTATCAAACTGTCCGTACTCTAATCGATTCTGGAAGCATGGCCAATTTTATCACGGAAACTTGTCTTCGAAAGTTAGGTCTTTCTCGTCGACACAGGTCTATTTCCATACAAGGCTTAAATAATATGACTTCGCAATGTATCAATGGTATAACACAATGTCACATGCGCCCACGCAATCAATTAAATCCAGTATTCGACTTTGAGGCTTTCATTGTAACACAAATATGTCCCCAACAACCTCAAATGAAACTTAACATCGACGACTGGCATCATGTTAAGAATTTGAAATTAGCTGACAATTGTCACATACCTTCCGTTGTTGACATGCTGATAGGTGCCGAACTTACACCCTACATTCTCAAGTCCAATCGCATAACAGGAACAGAAGAACAACCTGTTGCTATGGAGAGCGTTTTTGGTTGGGTTCTACAAGGAAAATCAACGGTTTCTCGTGCACCTCTCTTAGACACACCATTGTTGAATTGTCATATCTCTATAGAACCGTCTCTTGATCGGTGTTTAGAAAAATTCTGGGAAATTGATCACGTTATTTTGAAAAACCCACCTATATCACCTGAAGATGACCAATGTGAACAAATTTTCAAAAATACTGTTAGGCAAGAAGAGGATGGAAGATTTGTTGTTTCTCTTCCATTTAAGAACGGAGAACCACAACTGCGTAACTCATACAACCAAGCTATTCGCAGATTTCTTCTATTAGAGTCTAGACTTTTACGCAATTTATCGTTACATAAATTGTATTCAGAGTTTAAGCTGGATTATTTAAACACCGGCCACATGACCATTATTCCGCAAGCAGAAGCTAAATCTACTACTGCGTATTACATTCCGCATCACTGCGTGCAAAAACTTGATAGTATTACGACAAAAATTAGAGTGGTTTTTGATGCGTCAGCAAAGACGTCTACTGGACTTTCGCTTAACGACACCTTGCATACTGGTGCAAAACTACACAAGGATATATTTTCAATCCTTTTAGCGTTTCGTTATTTCAAATATGTTTTCGTTTGTGACATTAAACAGATGTTTCGACAAATTTCCTTAGAAACTCAACATCGAGATTACCAAAGAATAATTTGGCGTTTTTCGCAAGATGCTCCAATACAAGAATATCGCTTAAATACCGTTACGTATGGTGTGTCAAGCTCGCCATATTTGGCTAACCGCAGTGTACAAGAACTTGTTGCACGCTACGGAGAGAAGTATCCTAACGTACGTTGTGAATCACCACATTTATGTTGACGACATTATATACGGAGGAAACGACGTTACTACGACCAAAGCTCTGCAACAAGAACTTATTAATTTGATGTCCTGTGGAAAATTTGACCTACGCAAATGGGCCAGCAACAATCAAGAGTTATTAAACACAGCTTACAACGACGAACTGTCACATATTATAGATTTTGATAAAGAAGAGCCATCTTTTATCAAAGTACTTGGTCTCCAATGGAATCCGAAAACCGACAAATTCTGCTACACTTGTCATCCTCGTGATTTGGTGTGTACGAAACGCAGTATTCTTTCGGAAATTGCTAGAATCTACGATCCTCTCGGTTTTCTATCTCCTTGCACTTTATACGTAAAACAAATTATGCAGCAACTGTGGTCTTTTAATTTAGACTGGGACGATTCTCCACCAGACCATATCGAACAAAATTGGAGTCAATTCAAACACGAACTTCTTCAACTTTCAGAAATTGTTATACCTCGCCGTTTTATTAGTAACGACGTGGCTAGAACTGAATTACACGCTTTTGCCGATGCATCTCAAGTCAGTTACTGCGCCGTAGCGTATTTCAGAATAGTCACTATTCGCCAAAAGGTATCTGTTTCTATGATTTGTAGCAAGTCACGAATTGCTCCGTTGAAAACAATCTCACTTCCTAGGCTCGAATTATGTGCCGCTGTACTTCTGGCAGATGTTGTGTCATCAATAAAACAGACTTTGGCACCGTTTATAACTATTCATGAAATACATGCTTGGTCTGACAGTCAGACGGCTTTGTCCTGGATATGCTCTTCGCCTCATCGCTGGAAAACTTTCATTGCCAACAGAGTGTCGTATATTCAAGATAAACTTCCTAATACTCAATGGCACTACATTCCATCTGCTGAAAATCCCGCAGATTGCGGATCTCGTGGATTAACTCCTAAGCAACTTGTTACTCACGCACTCTGGTGGAATGGTCCTGACTGGCTGTCTGACGCATACTACTTATGGCCTAAACAACCCTCAGCGTTGGAATTTACTGTCGTAGAAGAAGCCAGAAGTACCGCTTTAACTATGTCGTACGAGCGCCACGTCATCGACGAACTTTTGCTACGTTATTCTTCATTTAAAAGGATACTACGTGTATTTGCATTTACCTTAAGATTTTTAAAAAATTGTAAACATTCTGAACCTAGAACATCTGGAAATTTGACGCATATAGAGGTGCAGACATCTTTAACTAAAATCATAAAACACGTACAGCATACACCGTTTACACATGTATATACATGTTTAGCAAATTCAAAACTCTTACCGAAATTCTTTCGAAAACTAGCAACGTTTATCGATGAAGAGGGATGTCTCAGGGTGGGTGGATGACTCAGGCACTCGCAGTTACCGCTCGAGTCAAAACATCCGCTGTTACTACCAAGTAATCATAGATTGACAGAAATTATTATCGAGTATACGCACATAACCAATCTACATCCAGGTTACAAAACGCTACACTGCTTACTTTTACAGCAATATTGGATAATTTCGCCACGAGCGGCAATTACTAGATGTCTCTCAAAATGTATTCGATGCTTTAAAACGCATCCAAAATCGACTGCTCCAAGGATGGCAGATTTACCTCAACTTCGCGTGTCTGAACTTAAGCCATTCTCAGTCGTAAGCATTGATTATGCAGGGCCGTTTACTATTACTCTGAATAAGACGAGAGGTGGAAAAACCACAAAGGCTTACGTCTGTGTGTTTGTATGCTGTGCAATCAAGGCAATTCATCTTGAACTGGTCTCTAATCTATCATCTGAAGCATTTATAGCAGCCTTTAGACGATTCGTCTCGCGTAGAGGCAGATGCAACATAATTTTTAGTGACCAAGGAACAAACTTTATTGGCGCTAAACAACAGCTTTTGGAACTTGCGGAACACGCTACCCAAAAACTTGATATCGAATGGAGATTTAATCCTCCAGCTACGCCACACTTCAATGGTCTTAGCGAGGCAGGAGTAAAATCGGTAAAAACCCACTTATATAGAGTAGTTGGTCAACAAACGTTGTCGTTCGAAGAGCTTTATACTCTGCTTGCACAGATAGAAGCAGTTTTGAATTCTCGGCCAATTACTCCATTAAGTCATGACCCGAATGACTTGCAAGCTCTAACGCCCACTCATTTTTTAACACTAGAGCCGCCATGTTCAAACGTTCCTGAACCTGATTTGTCTAAACTGGCGTTAAATAGGCTCAATCGTTGGCAACTAATACAACAAATGTTAGGGCATTTCTGGGATCGCTGGCGCAACGAGTACCTCCATACTCTTCAACAAAGATCAAAATGGAACGAAACCGCTTCCAATATCAAACTTGATACGCTTGTTGTTATTAGAGATGAACAAAAGCCACCTCTGCATTGGAAGCTGGCTCGTGTTGTTAATGTTCACCCGGGCACCGACGGAATTGTACGAGTAGTCTCTCTAAAAACTACTAACGGCATACTTAAGAGACCCGTCATAAAAGTATGCCCTTTACCATTACAATAAGCACATTTTGCTTACAATTAAAATTTTAGTTCATTTGCTATTATAGTTACATAGTTGGTTTAATTACTTTAGAAAAAAAACTTAGTTTTTGGTGGGTGGAAATGTTCGTTCCGCTTACAAGTTCTTAATATATTAGTGATAAGGACGAACGAATACGTACGCGAGGATAGAAGTGAAAAGTGTGCGGTCGTGTATAGACGCTAAATACGCTAAATAAAGTGTGTGTGCGCTAAGAACCATTGTTGGCTCAATCACCAAAAAAAGTGAGTAAAACTTAATTTAAGTACAAGACACAATATCAGAAAAAACGCATTTGTCCACCGCGACAGTTATCATTCGGTTATTGTTATCAAAAACCTCAAGTCCCAACGTGATTCTATTAAGTAACGTGCACTGCATAGTTAAAAACGTAGGCATTCGGCCAGAAATAATACCAGCATTACCTACAATATACCAGATCTCAGATGTGTCTTTATTATGTCAATAAACAGAAACATGTAGAATATTTCTGTTTATTGACTTTGATGTCCATCCTTAGCTAAACATGACCACCCAAATTATCTTTTATATTTTTTCTTTATCAGCATGTGTATTCATTAACTAGTTAACTTTAATCTAATTTATATCAAATTTGAGTAGAAATTTTGTAAATTTGGTAGTTAGCTTGTATCGTAGTGATAGCATCTATTTTTACCCATATCGAGTATTCTAATTTGTTAGACAAAGTTAAATGTAGCTTGTATAACTGTTTGCTGACAGAATCCAGTACTTTGCGTTTATTGTGAATTTCCGAACGTAACAGTTCGAAGCCAGCTTTGCGAAAAATTCGCTCAGTATGAGAATTTAGAAAATGATGTTTAATTCTCATACACGATGGTAATACGTTGTGGTCTCGGCAACGTTTTAGAAATGCTAGGTCTGTAAGTAGCTTTTCTTTCTTTTGGCGCAAACGATCTAAAGATCTAGTTTGTAAAAACACCTCCTCGCCGTAGAAGTTTATAATATAAAATCTTAAGCTTTCGCGGTTGTTATGTTTAAGATTATAAGCTACTTTTGGCTTAGACCGCGTCGTAGTAAAACACCCAACCTTAGGCTTGGTCATAGTTTCTTCTTGAGAGCCAAAACAAGAAGTAGAACTTGGCCTTTGCTGTATTGTCGTTTGTGAATCCAAACAAACTGACGTTTCGCAAGACATTGCAGCTTGCATCTTCAGAGTGGTAAATGTCACTGAAAGAAAAAGTGTAAATGACGATATTTATACTAATTGCGATTAGCGTGATTAACGAACCTTATCTTTCCGTTGCCGCTTGACTGACTTCGTTATTACTCGGAGTAAGTGTTTGTGTCCTTTCCAAGAAGGTCGATTTTTGTCTTAGAGGATATAATACTGGTAGCCAAGATTTGCTGAGTCTTAAACCGTCTTCTCGGTTCATATTACATGGATGTTTTTCTATTTCCACAACTTCGCGGATTAGTTCCACAGGTACAAAGAATTTTGTAAACTCCGGAATGTTTTAGAGGCCCCTGTTTGTCTTTAGCAGATGTAAACCAGGTGTTCAGAGTATCCTTAGTCGTTTTTTTAATATTATGTTTCTTTAGCACCCTGCTTATTTTGTCTGTCAAACCCATACAGTATGGTAAATAAGCGGTGCTAGTAGAAGGTGATTGGTCTTCTTTGACTTTTGGATTTATTGCTCTTTTCCATGCGTCTTTAATCTCTATGAATCCGTATCCTTTTTGTTGTAGGGACTCCAACAGTGTTTCTTTTTCCTTTTGTAGATTTTCATTATCTGACACACGTATAGCTCTTTTGGCTAAACTATGCAAAACAGTATTTTTCTGTACTGGATGGTGGTGAGTTTCGGCGTTTAAGTATCTATTAGTGTGCGTTTTCTTTCTATAAACAGAATGCCCCAATTTTCCGTTATTTTTCCTTATCACTAGTACATCAAGAAATACTAGGCTGTTGTTATGTTCTAACTCCATAGTAAATTTAATGCTGTTATGTGCAGAGCTTAGATGTTGAAAGAACTGATTTAGTTTGTCTTTGGCATAAGGTCATACAACAAACGTATCATCAACATATCTGAACCAAGTTTTTGGTTTTAACTCAACAATAGTGCATAGATATATTTTTCTTTCAAAGTTATTTTACATGTAATAAAAAAAGAACGTATGTCTTTTCCAAATATTTGAAACTGTATTTTTATAGATTACTGTAAGAAAATATACTGATCTGTAACTTAGAAATCTGTAATATTAACAAAAGCAACGCCAAATATGCCAATTTTGCGTTTGCATCCAAAATTACTCCAGTTTTGCATCCAAATTATAATGTTTCCAATTTTAGTCATTGTCTAACTATTATTTATATAAACAAGGGTAAAAGTCATAGGCCGTTACAACAAATTGTTAAAAAATATTTGGAAAAAATCTCAAGTATTCAAATTAATAAAGAGGATATTAGGACATTTCCAGTACCTTAAGATCTGTTGTTGGGCAATGATAAAATGAAACACTTTAAATCGTTACTAGTTGAAAACTTTGTTTTAAAAAATAATTTTCCTTATAATTGTTGCTGCTTGAAAAATGGGGAAATAATTAATATCAGTAGTATAATTAAAATAAATAGCTGCGTAGAGGTGATGGTCAAAGAATATTTGTCCAAGAACTCTTTTTTTTTAATAGACCTTGTGAATCAGCCGATATTAATGTCTTTAAAGTTAGTGACAGTAACTTAGGTCCTTTGAAGCACCTCAAAGTTTCTGATATTGATTGCAAATGTATAAAATTAAATTATGAAGATTATTATGTTATAGTGCCACTTTTACATTGCTAAATTATTGTTTGTGCAATATGTATAGTTTAGTTTAGTTTCAGGTCTATGGAAGTTTAATTTAGATAAGACACTTCATAATATTTTGTCATTTTTACTTTTAAATGCAAAGCAACTAAATTTATCGTCTTGAAAATAAACATTTTTATTCAAGTTCGTTGTTGAAAATGGATACGGTAACCTGTACAGTTGTCCAATTTTTAGACGATTTAACGGTAGAAGCTATCCCTTCAACATGGATCAAGGGCAATGATTGCCATTGACCCTCTTTTTCAAGAGAGAAATTATACAATGCTATAAGAAAATCCAAACCTCTGAATACATGTTGGCCAACGCACAAAATTAAAATTTTTAGAAGCGCAACTTATGGTAATAAATTATAATTTTTATTTTTGGTGGCAACTTTTGTAATAAAGCGAACTCATATATTACCCAAAAAATGTGACGTTTGCATCATAATTTGAATTTTAACTTATTATTTTAGGGGATTATTTAAAAGCCATAAGTAAAGCGAGAATAGCCGAAAGTACCAGTGATATTAACACAGAACCAGATGATGTTAAAACTAAGAGAAAAAGGATGTAAAAAATTCTGTACAGTAGTGATGATTCCATAGAAGATGAAAAAGATGATGACAGTAGTTTTCCCACCACCACCTTCTATTTCAAAACGAGACTTCAAAATATAAGCAGGGGCATATAGGACCTGGTAAGTTCTTCTTAACTTATTTTTAAATTATTTTGAAGTATTTTTCTTTTAGGAAATCGAGTACACCAGACAACAGAAAAGATTTTTGAAAACAATGATGAGGAAAACCTAGAACCATAAGAGGCGGATGGAAGTATACATAATGAGTTTCAGTTGTTGCAGGATAAATCTTATACTTGGAAGAATTGTCATTGCCAAGACGGTTTGGAAAAAGGTATGATTCTTGTCCACACATCGAAAGATGAAACAAAAACTGAAAAAAAATTTTTGTATCTCAGTTTTTTAAACCTACAGTTTTGTGTCGAGAACGCTAAAGTTAATATAGACCAATGAATTAGCCCTTAGTTATAGTTGGTTAGCCAGGAAGGGCAAAAAAGTGTTTAACACTTTAAAAGTTGCCACTTTGATAATAAGTGGGTATTATTACTTAATTTATATATCTTACAAAGTGTGTATGAGATATATAATTATATTTTGCTCACCTATTAATTCTCTATTATTTTGTGTGCTAGAAAAAGTTTTCAAAGACAAAGGTTAAATAATGTTTTAAAAATTCCAATATATAATTAAAAAGTCAAAACATTGTGTAAATCTAACTTATTTCACATATTTTTCAGAATGTGCCACTGTGGCTATAAAAGAAGCGACAAGGCAAGAAATTGAACAATCCATCCAGTTGTAAGTGCGGAGTGCTTTTGACCGAAAGAAGCATGCAATGAACAAATCTTTTTAATTGTTATTGTTATGTTTTTAAAATAAAGTACTAATTTGGCTTTTATTGTGCTGTAATGTGAATAATAAAAACATGCCTTTAAAAGACATTTTAGAGATGTCTTTTAAAGATATCTATAAGATATCGATAAAATACATTTTAGAGACGTCTTTCAAAGATATCTGTAAGATATCAATCTTTGCAACAAAAGATATCTTGTGTATATCTTAAAGATGTCTTTCGGGAAATAAAAAATGTTTTAGAGATGTCTGTAGTTCCCACAATTGCATTGACATTAAAATGTATCTCCTACTGCTGATGAGCCCTAAAAAGGCGAAACGGCCGTCTAGTAGTTCACTTCGGTGGCGTTTGCACAATTGCATTGACATTGCTTTACCCCTAATGTCTTTTTTACGTTGTAGTTTTATCCCGCAGAATTATTCAAAGTTTATTTTGAATTTTGAGGGTGTTAAACTAATTCAACGTGTTACCGCCATTTATAGCCATTTATAGTAAACTTTAGAGACATAATAAAATCACATTATGAGATGACTCTGCCATCAAACATTTTTGAATCTTGTATGTAAGGTATGTAGAAAGAATACATTCTTAGTTATTACTTCTATACATAAAATCCTAAACCACAAGATAGCGTAATGTCACGTCTTATTGTATCTAATCCGTTATTTGTCAATATAAAAATTTTTAAACTTGATTTATTTTTGTAACGAAAAAAACTTAATATTTACATTGTTAACAATATTAATTTCTTCTTTCTTAATTTTTTTAATGCAGAAACTGCCGCGTTGATTTAATCTCTCTCCAAACTATTTTTTACACTTGCCGTTTTATGCAATTTTGTAAATTAAAAAAATGTACATTATTGTAAGTACTTTTACTTTTTTTTGTTTTAAGCTATCTCTAACTATTTTTATTAACAATGCAAATAATATTTTTATTTACCATTTTAGAACTACAGAATTTAATACTTTGCAAAACACTATTTTATGAAAAATAATATATAGACTAAAAAACGGTGCAACATTAATCAATAACAACGCAACATTAAAATACAATGAACTAATCAATTAAAATTGTAACTTGTGTTATCTGCAAGTCTTAATTAAACAAAATATCTGCTTTTTTGCCATTTGTGGTTACATCACCAATTGTTTAATTAGTAGCATGTATTAATTAAGTTTAGTTATGAAATGATTAATACAATAAGTAAACAAATGTCGTAACTTATATCCTTTCACAGTATAAAATTTAGATTTTATCTAGTAAATCACGCCATTTTTAATTTAAACACAACCTAAGTTTTATAAAATAAGAATCACAATTTTAATTAACGAATTGCAAATAACGTAGCTTATATTTAAACGTAATCTGATCTTAGATTAATTCTGCTATTACCAACAACATACTAAAGTTTTGTTTCGTTTAATCTAAAAATATACAAACATTTTTTAACTAATATTGGTAACCTAAATAAAAAATAATATATAAATTTATGCAAACATATTCAAAAAAAAAAACAAAAACCTTTATAGTTAGTAAAACTTTTTTAGACGCGACTTGGGAGTAACTCTAATTTTTTTTCTGACGGAAGTAACGCACACGCCACAGCTCTGTGGTTTCCACTATTTCAAAACAGTAACACCTGTGCTACCAAACTTACAAAAACTCCGGATATTATGCTATCTAATTAATTAACTACTAATTTGTTAAAGTACGTTTATTTTGTTGACATCTTGGTTTCTATTTACCTTGTTTTTGGCTTTTCATATTATTTTTTGTTTGTGTACAAATTTGTTTTTTACAACAATCTATTTCAATTTGCCTTTACAGCATTTGGTATGTATTTCTAAGATAAAATTCTTTGTGTATTATTTACAATATAAAATAATTTATTTGCAGTATTTATAGTACCAGTAATAATTATTAACTTAAGCAACTTTTTGTATTACAATTTTAGTCCATGGTAACCAAAACACTTTGTTCATTCCATAGTAATTTGTCAATGAATATCCAATTAAATTACATTACGTTTTTGTGAAAAAACGTGGAAAGCAGATGGTTCAGTTGATAAGGTTGTAAAAAATTTAACGCATAAAGTGAATAATAGTGATTCAGATAAAGATAATAATTGACTTTGAGCACTTAGTTTTATATGGATTTTTACTTTTCATTTGCTGCGGTAAAGTTTTTTACGTTCATTACGTAACTACACCAACAAACAAATATTGACAGTTAAAATGTTGGCAGCACTAAAAATATTTTTTGAACTACAGCTTATGCAACTAATTATATATTTGCGTATTAGTAATTTCGGTTGCCTTAAATTTTCTAATTTAAAATGAGTCCCAAGAATATTTTACTTTTTCATCAATAAATAAAAATAAACAGTCGACATATTTAGAACCTTGAATACACACAACCAAACCTATATGGAATCACCCAATATTTCCGATCTTATTCAGTATTTCTGACAAATTCCGTATAGAAAGTGATAAGGACTTTATTATAACGTAGTTTATTAAATTACAACAAAGATTTAAGATGAACAAAAACAATAAAAATGCGAAAACTAAAGATGTAGGTAGTTGGTTAAACAAAAGTTAGATATATTTTTTCGAACATGTTTTTCACTTTAATAGTCAGTGTTACCACCTCTAGCCCTAATACAAGCTGCAATTCGACGAGGAATGCTTCTAATCAATGTTTCAACGTGTTCCTGGCGTACGTTTGCCTATTCTTCTTGGGCGACTAGAATAAGCTGTTCCACATTTCCTGGAGCATTTCTTTTAGCCCTAATCCTTTTTTTGACACAGTCCCACACATGCTCAATGGGATTCAGGTCTGGTGAAGAGGCAGGCTATTCTAGAACCGTCACAGCTTCTCTTTCTAGAAATGCATAAAGACGAAATTGTCTCCCACTGCACCCCTTCACAGCCTAACTATTGGTTCTAGCACCAAATCAACGTACCTAGGACCTGTTAAACTCTGGCGTAGTGGAACCAAAGGAGTTTTATCTCCTATCATAATACTGCCCCAAAACATTACCGTTCCTCCTTTGTATTTTGGGACGGATCTGGCCGTTTGCAGTCTAGCTTGTCTACCTAGACCTCTTAAAACTCGAATCTGTCAATCTTCAACTGTCCAGTTCTGGTGCTCAAGACATCAATTCAGCCGATTAATTTTGTTCTCTCTAGATAACTCGGGAACCCTTAACTGTCTCCTGCTAAATAAATTTCGGGCAATTTCGTACTGTTTCAAGAGAAACACCAACACCTGTAGCCTGCACAAGTTGCTTTTTGAGCTCCGGAATAGAAGAGGTTGGATTTCTTCTAGCTATTTGATCTAAATATCGCTTTTGTTCATCAGTAGTCACTCTGCGACAACTTTGTCTAGGTCTGTTCTTCAGTGTTCCTAATTCTAAAAATCTTGGGTAAGTTTTGGAAACAATACCCTGAGACACACCAACTGTTGCTGCTATGTGCCTCTGTGACATTCCCTGCTCAACAAGAGTAATAATTTTTCCCCTCTGAAATTCGGACAAGCCTACGTAATACATTTTGAACACAAACTTCTAAATTAAAAAGTTTAAGCTGTCACTTTAGTTTTACAACTAACAACAATTTTCAATTGTTATCACGACATACGTGATAGACAACTTCAAAAACCTTTGTTATTTTCAACAAAACACTTTCGTTATCTTTATCTCTTATCTGCATGAAAAATTTTCATACATTTCGCAATATTAGTAAGAAATACTAGGTGATTCCATATAAGTTGTGTAAACTAATTGCGTTTTGAAATCACGTTTTTATATACGGGCTTTCCATCAATAAAACTGGTTTCCAAAACTTCAGTGGAATTTCAATTAAAATTAATTTTTTTTAAAATAATTTAATAGATTCCTTAATTATTTATTGATAATAATTATAAATCTTAGCCAAAACCATAGTGTTTTCAAACTGAATTTGTTTTTAGCAACTTTTTCGCTACTGCTGACTCAAAAAATTGTTTAAAACAACTACATATTTAATGTTTTTTAATAAGAATTCGTACGTTTCTACCCGTTTTGTCAATACATGTACGACCACAAGAGCAATAAATGCTACAAACGCCGTAAAACTGTAATTGCATCACTTCTTTCATAGGATTAAAAATTGACACAATTTAAGAAGAGTGGAAAACCCAGTAATAATTTTATGTTTCGATTAGATTTTTTCCCATACGATCTGTGGTTGCTGTGATTTAGAGTAGATAAAGGATAGATAACGGTTGAGTATTTGATTCTGCGGTTATTCGTGGTTTTGCAAAACTAAACTTTGTATTAAATCATGTAATACTTTTTTTTACTGTAATTGTTTGCAACTAACACTTATTTGGTTAGATGATGTAATTTTTTAAGATGTTGGGGTTGACTTAGAAAAACTGCTCTATTCACTAAAGAGTTTACTACTGAACATTTTTGAGAATGGTGAGAAAATCTATTTAAATATCTATCTGTATGAGTCATACATATATTTGCAACAACAGGTGAATTGTTAGTATTAGAATTATATTTTTAATCGCTATCTTAATCAAGTATTTTCAAACGATATTTTTTTTAAATTATGCTTATCAATTGCGTTTTATTTTAATTTTTAGATGAAAAATTTTTATTTGTACTGTTTAAACAAATTTCATTAACATTCTTGTAAATTTATGTCTATATTCATATTTAACTAAGCACGAATTAACTTCTACATTTTAATATAAACTTGTTTTAAAATTTGTTTGTTATTACTTAATTTATATTAATTAGAATTTACTTAATATTATGTATTATCAAAATAACTAGTTACATTTTTTAATTTTATTTATAAAACTGAAGATAATTAAATTAATTTAGTGATATTTGAAATTTAATACTATTAATCCTTACAGCTCTACTAATATATACGGCTTTAATGCTTCTGTATTTTGCAACTATACTGTTAATGCTTAGATAATCTTTTAAGTTTTATGAAAAATTTATAAACAAACTAAAATTTTATATTATTTTATTACATTTTTGTTAATTTAATAATATTTATTTTCATAATAAAAATAACTGTTTAAAAAGGTGAGTGTATAGCAAGAGCAATCATTTATACGAATAACAGTATTTTCGCCCGTATGAAATCATAATTCTAGTAATAAAATAAACATCAATAAAATATGGTTTTATCGGTTTTCTAATATTTACAAAATCGTTTTAAATTTACACGTAATTTGTATAAGTTATTTCTTAAAGTTGTAAGTACTATTTTTTCACAGTGTATATAAAACAACAAACATCAAATTCGAAAATATTAATTTTATAAAAAATATATTAACAATAGTTAGTGTACTAAATGTTTTATAAGTAAACTTACATGAATGAATTTCTCACTTGGAGCTATAACTGTAAGCGCGGTCTGTTAGGGTTGAAACGACGCACTAAAGCTCGGAAGCGTCCTCAACCTGGTAAACCGACGGTAGCGCTTGCGTGAGTTTCTCTGAGTAAGGTGTGTTCGATTGTATGTCACAAATATAAAACAAATTTTTTTTTTTAATCGTTTTAAATAGAACCAAATTCATTTATTGTATGCTACTGAAATGTAATACCTTAAAGCAGGTAATAAAAGTTACTTTTTGTACACTGATTTTATGAATTGCATATACATCGTAATTGATTTTTGTATAAAATTTATTTTTCTATAAGTTGAAGTTGTTTAAATGTTGTTTATTAATAAGTTTTTTAATGTTATCTTTAAGACAAATTTTTTAATTTCAGTAAATATGTTGTTTTTTAACTACGTAACTGAACAGACAATTGTCATCAATTTTCTAAGTTTTATGCTCCATTCAAGCTTTATGTTAATTATTTATTAATCTGTTTAATTTATAAAATTAAATAATTTTTAGTTTTTAAAAGAAATTTTTCTTAAAGTATTCATGCAAAGTATTAAAAATAATGTATTAACTGTAAACATTTTACCACGCGCCAGTCGAGTCTTTGTAGCTTTTTTTTTAATATATTTAAATATACAAAAAAATCTTGTATATGATGCTCAAGAATTTTGCCTAACTATTTTAAGATTTTTTGTTTATTTATATAAAATACTTTTAAAGGATCTAATAACATTACCAAAGTTATGTTTTGCTCAGTGTTAAATTTGTGTTTATAAAATTTCCGACCATTACAATATAATTTGATATAATTCAGGATTTTATTAACTTTTGACAATTAACATTATAATTTAATAAACTTGGTAGAGATATTTGTCTATTAATTTTGTCGTTTTTGATTCCTTTAAGATAACATCTCACTTTGTTTTAACAGTAGCTTGACATAGCTATAAATTTCATTCTTTACTACTAGGCATGTTTCTTATTGATTGATAGGTGTTTTTACATGTTTCTTCTTTCCACAAACAAACCTAACGCTTTATTATCGCAAAATGCATTGTACACATTTATGTTCTTAATAAATGTATTTTTTTCGCAAAAGAGAAATACTAGTTTCTTTAATTAACTTGCGTACAATGTTTTGGGCTACTTTTACCAGCAAAAATAAGCTAAGAATAATATCCATATTCCTTTACTAGTTTATCTACATTTTATTAGCAAGTTACATAATCGACCGACCTCGGTTAGTTGATTTTTTGTCTATCTATGTAGTGTTACAGAAACAATTTTCATAGTTTTATTTTAAGTTTTACAGTAATTTTATATTGTACATACATGCGACCCTTATGGCTGCTGATGTCGCTAGATCTTATGGGTAATTCCACTACTTAATAATAAAAAGCGCGCGTTATTTAAATGCATATTAAAAGTAAATTTCAACATATTGCCCGCTTTGAAGTAAACAGTTCAACATAAGTTATACACGGTTTTTTTAAAAGTTTTTATACTTCCAATGATAATTTAATTTTGGTTTTTTTAAATATTAAGTGAATGATTAGTGGCTTTATAATTAAAATATATTCAAGAAGTTATTTCAATGTTCTAGGTAGTAGGATGAATAATACAAATAACATTTGTCACTAATCTGTCAATAAACATTATTGTTTGATGCAATCTGATTGTAACAATTAGGCAGAACGGTTTAGAATGATAGTTCTCTAAATCCATCTTTAAATGTTAATGAGCTGTAATTAATATACAGTTTAATTCAAATCGGTCATTATAGAAACTTGCGGTAAAAAATGTATAACTAAATTGGCCAAGAGAAAATCCTAGAAATAATTTTTAAGTTTGTAAAATGACCACCAGGAGTCGCCTCAACGTTACTATGAAACTTCTTTAGATTGAAACATGCCGACTGTAAAACATGTATTAAATTGACTTTAATTTTCTTGTTAATATTTAAATTGCCGTATCTTGTCAAAAGATCGTTCATATAAAAAGTCTTCCATCAAGATTTGAGATTATAAAGGTTATCTATTCTTGATTTTAACGCTTAATCTAGTTCCTCAAAGTGAAATGGTTGAAAACAGTTTGGCCACAATATTCCGTGCCGTATAGCGTAAATAACGCCGTATAAAGATAAATTAAATACAATATATAACCATCCTGTACATAAAATCCCGATCATAGTCGACAACATCGACAGTAGTCGAGAGATAAGAGAGTATGATGGCGCGAAGGTAAGAAAGTAACGCGTGATTCTTATTTTGTGGTTACATACCTTAAGTTTTAATTTGTGACATTTATGTTTTATTTCTATAACATTTATATTATTAATTACAATTAAATAACGTGTAATAAAAAAAACTACGTTATAGTGGCGTACCAACGAGGTCTCGAAAACTGGTAAATGTTGTGAAATAATTCATATTGTGCAAATTGTCGATTGAGCGCTGTAGATTCTAATTGCGTATATCGACCGTTGACCTTAATGTATCTTACTACGTCTTATCCATCTTGCAAAAAACGTACGTGCTTGAATAACGTCCTTATTGATACTCCTCGATAAATTAATAATAGTGAATGTATGTGTATTAAAAATAACGCTTATTGACATTATTCAATCTACATGTAATTAATCTTGTGGTGTGAATTATTTTGAGTTTTGTTCAATTCTGCGTATTGTTGAACGTATTTACATCCTCAAATTTCGCGAATGCAGATTACATCTTTGTGTTTATTTTACGAGTAACTGTAAGTAACTTTTTATTCTAAACCGAATAATTTAGCTACACTTTAATTGAAGGTTGTTGCGGGTTCTTAGTGAATTATTCTTTATGTCTATCGAGAAACATGCCTCCAAAAAAGGATGATGTTTCGTCTTCCGTGGCTTTAA
Organism: Aquatica leii; assembly: GCA_035610365.1. Taxonomy (NCBI): domain Eukaryota; kingdom Metazoa; phylum Arthropoda; class Insecta; order Coleoptera; family Lampyridae; genus Aquatica; species Aquatica leii. Next base: position 141,013,406 of record CM069432.1, on the reverse strand, counting down.
CAACTGAACAATTTTGCGAACTTTTGTTATCTATACAACAACCTTCGCGTACTACCGACAGCACGCCAACGCCTAAAGAACAAAATGGTAACTTTACTACATGTACCGCGCGTTTTGATGGTGAAACGTCTTCTTCAGTAGCAGCTTTTTTAGATACCGTCTTAATTTTTAAAGATTGTGCGAACGTGTCTGATGAAAATGCTTTTAGAGGTTTGCCCGTTCTTCTTACCGGTATTGCTTCTGTTTGTTATCAAGGAATCAAGTATTCTATTACTATATGGCAAGAAGCCTTCGAGTTGATAAAACATACCTATGGTCAGAAGACACCTCCTTTCAAGATTTTTAAGAAATTGTTCTCTGAAGAACAAAACAAAATGAAGACAGAAATATTTGTGTGTAATGCTCGCGTTCTTATAGCTCCGTTCCCGTACAAATTGGAAGAAAACGTTTGTTTAGATATGGAATACGGTCTTTTAAATCGCCGCGTTTTTGAACGAATTCCGCGTGATGATGTTAAAACTTTCAATGAACTTTTGATAACAGCACCTGCAATCGAAGCATCTTTAGATAAAGTTTTGTCAGATGTTTTGAGCTCCCGCGCGTTTGAAAAACCTGACAAAAAGGACAGATTAGGAACTTTTAGTGGAAAGTGCGCTTATTGTCGTGTGAAAGGACAACATATCAACGAGCGCAACAAGAAACAGAAACAGTTAAATAAAATATAGACTTTGATCGAAACAAATGTTTCGAGTAAACCGAACGCTGTTGCGCGTCCAGTTTTATTGTGCTACGGATGTGGAACTCCTGGAGTCATTCGTTCCAATTGTTCGAACTGCCGCTCAAAAACATCTGCTGAAACTTTTCAAATCTCATCAGAATCAAGCTTCTGCAAACTTGATGCATAAAAATTTCCAAGTTTACAAAGGCCCATTCTACCAATTCAAATCTGGGACTCCAATGGAACTACTATCGCTGACACTGGAGCCACAAGATCAGTCGCTGGTGAAACATTATACAATCTTCTCAAAAATCGTTGTACTTTCACTAGACAAAACTTTTCCGTAACCCTAGCTGATGGTACTTGTAATGCCGTTTTCTTATGTCTATCGTAACTCTTAGAATGTTAAAATAGTCTAGTTAGTTTTATAAGTATGTGGTTTAAGGTAGTGTAAGTGTTGTGCAAAAGTGAAAGAAACCGAGAGTGTCCTTTTTTCCGGGTCAGAGGCTGGACGACTATAATTAAGAGGTTAGCGGTGCGGGCCAACCCAGGAAGTATTGGAGCGATACCTTCAGTGTTACTTTATAAATAAATCTAATAAACCTTTAAACTTGGTGAATACCGACGAATAAATAATTAGTGCCGGCAAACATAATAAATATGAATTACCAAAGTTTTGGTTCTAATAAATTTATGTGAATAAATTAAGCAAGCCAATCCGCGTAATTGAACCTACAGTGAACGGTACGAGTGACGCTTAAGTGATGCTGCGTACTATGACAAATTAACTTTGGAGAGCCACGGTGCTACAATTACACCTAAAGCACTCGACACCAGTAAAGGTTGGACTTTTTATTATGTTATTGCGACCATTTTACTATATTTGTAGTTATATAGATCGAGTTAGTAAGCGTAGTGCATGATATTAATTTAAGTTTGTTAATTAATGTTTTGAAATCAGTTTAAGTCAATATATACATTTTGCATTGTAATTTTTATTATTAAGAATACGATCAATATCTACCCACAAACCCCTAGAGAGAAAAGAGCATTTATCTCATGCAAAGCCGCGGATCAGATTAATTTCCAAAGAATTACAAAGTAGCACGCGTGAAGCGAGAAAAAGTGTTACATACTGATACACCACAAGAGGTCTTAACAACGACAGTACCCATACTAATTGCTCATAAGACGATCACTGCGGAGATGATTGTTCTTCCAAATGCCAAACCTAATCAAACTCTTTTGGGAATCGATTTCCTTTCAAATGCTCGAGTTCTTTTGAAGACTGCCGACCAAACGTGGTGCTTCGTCTAAAATCCTGAAATGCCGTTCCTATATGCCACTGAAACACGTATAGATAGTAGTCTCGTCGAGTCTTTCACAAGTGTTAATGACGTTTTGTTCACTTCATTGAGAGAAGATGAGGAAACCATGCTCACTCTAGATCAACGAAGATCCTTTAACAGTTTCCTTACCAAGCATGAAACTACATTTCGTCCAGGGGGAGACCCTACGGATTATGCTAAACACAAAATGGTTATTCAGCCTAAAATAACTCCTATTTTTTTACCACCGTACCATATGACCAAAGCGAAGAGAGAGATCTTACGATAACAGTTAAACCAGTTGCTTGCTGATGGCATCATTGAGGAATGTGAGAGTGCTTGAGCAGCGCCAGTAGTTCTGGTTCCTAAAAAATGTGGTCAATATCGTCTTTGCGTTGATTATCGTCGCCTTAATGCGATGATCACTGTGTCCGATTGATACCCAATGCCTCGTATTGATGATCTTCTACATTCCGCTAAGCCTATTAAATTTATGTCCACAATAAACCTTCAATCTAGTTACCATCAAATTAGCGTTCACGAAGCCGACAGAGACAAGACAGCTTTTGTTACGCCTTTTGGTATGTTCCAATGGAAGCGGTTACCTTTTGGATTATGTAACGCTCCTGCCACCTTTTCTAGAATGATCGACAGGTTAAAAGTGGGAATAAAGGCAAATGTTTATGCTTACCTTGATGATTTGATCATCCTTTCTGAATCATATGAAAAACATCTTGAAGATCTACATGAAGTTATCAAAAGCCTAGAAAAATTCAATCTGCGTGCAAACCGGGGAAAATATGTTTTTGCTTGTGAAAAGGTCAAGTTCCTGGGCCAAGCTGACCCAGAAAAAATAGTCGCTTTGAAAACATAGTCACCCCCAGTGAAACTTAAACAGTTACGCACTTTTTTGCAAACGTGCAGTTGGTTTCACAAGTTTATTCAGAAGTTCTCCAAACTAGCTCGCTTATTGACGGATCTTACAAAGAAGTCTGCCACCTGGAAATGGTGAGATTTGGAAGAAAAACCTTTTCAAACGCTTAAAAGATGTTTAGTCACAACTCCCATCCTTTGCCAAGCAGATGATACAAAATCATTCACAATCCGAACTGATAGCGGTGGTTATGCAATTGGAGCAGTCTTAATGCAAGAGGAACATAACCAGGAAAAACCAGTTGAATACGCGAGTTGCTTCTTGACGTCTTCTAATAGGAATTACTCTACTACCGAAAGAGAGGCCCTGGCTCATCTTTTTGCTGTTGCCATGTTTCGAGGGTACATTGAGGGTTCAACAGATATAACCATTGGTACCGATCATCAGCCACTTCGTTGGCTCATGTCTATCAAAACTCCTATTGGAATATTTGCCAGATAGGCTCTGCAACGCCAATCCTTTAATCTCAAGATTCAGTACACTCCAGGAAAAACTAATGTCGTAGCTGATACGTTGTCTCGATCTCCTATCTCTGAATCTGAGATTAAAACAAGAAAAGAAATGAGTCAGATTGCTTTCAATTTACTACGAGTTTCTCCTAGAGATCTTCGCATACGTCAGCTTGCGGATACCGATCTGTCAACAACTATAAATGACCTTGAATCTGCAACTCGTCTCGAAGAGGCTCAGAAATAGTCCGAAAGAAGGTACGTCATAGAGAAAGGTATTCTCTATTGTTACTTATCCGACAACGACCAAGAGGACGCGCAACTTGTCATTCCAAAAGAAGATCGTGAAGAGATACTACGAGAACACCATGAATAAATTTCGTGTCATGATGGTATCGAACGTACGTTGCAAAGAATACGAAAACGTTATTATTGGCCAGGAATGAGAAAATCAGTGATGACTCATGTCAAAACTTTTATCAAATGCCAGCACTATTAGACATCGAACCAGAAGCCCGTTGGACTTGTTCAAACTCCTATACCTGCAGCCCGTTTTGAAACATTGTCAGTCGATTTCTTTGGCCCTTTGCATGAAACAAAAAAATGAAACAAATGGATCTTGATTGTGAAAGATACTGCTTTAAGGTGGATAGAAATATTCCCTATGAAACAAGCAACATCAATTGCCACCGCCACAATTCTTATTGAAAAAGTATTCTTAAGTTATGGAATTCCGCGAAGACTTGTTAGTGACAACGGTGTGCAATTTGTTAGTGAAATCATGCAACACCTGCACCTGCTTGAAGATTAGTCAAGAATTGACTCCATTGTATCATGCCGAATCTAATCCGGTAGAAAGAAAAATCAGAGATTTAAAGCCCAGGCTTGCAATCCTTACGCAAGGTGATCACGCATCTTAAAACTGGAATTGAGAAAATTGAGTCATAGAAAAAAATTGTTTAACTAAAAGTTGTAGATAACTTTTTAGTATTATTAATTTTTAAGATATTGTTAATTCAATATCAAAATAGTGTTTAAACAAAAGTGGTGTACTTTTTCATTACAGATAACTTTTATTTGAAAAACATCTTGGTTTAAAAAATATTTTTAAAAGTATTCTAAAATACTGATATAGCCCTTCTAGAAACTACATTTGTTTTCATCAGGATTGTGATCAAAAACTAATCAAACCTCCGCTTTTATAAAAAAAAAACTTCGAAATATAAAATATGTTGGTAATACATATTTGAATGACGAATTTTAGACGTTTTAATGTGTTACAATGTTAACAATAACAAAAAATAAATCAAAAAATAGAGCGTATTAGTTATATGTTTCTTGTTTATGACAAATTTAAACTTATTCCTCTGTTTCATTTTGATTTTTTTTAATGTAGTTTTATTAAGTATTAATTGTTCTACTTATGTACACGTACTTTACTTTAAAATCTTTATGCAGATACAGATGGCGAAATGTAAAGTATTAAAACGCTGCTCTACTTTGTAATGTTTTTTGATAATTCCTTTTGATAATTAGAAATACTACCAATGTCGAATGACTTTCATTTTTGGAGTCATATTTTGATAGAAAGATTTAAAATTTTTAGTTGTTTGTTGCTTTTACAAATTCAAATGTGTATACCAAATTTTTTTCAGATTAAAAACTTGTTATATCTATTGTGCGATAGGCGTAAAAAGAATTATTTATTGCACTATCTATTTATTGTTCTCTTGTTTACAAGGCGACGTTAGTTACACTTGTACCGAAAATTTTCGTCGTCATAAAACCTTTATTTTAATTTGTAAGACGTGCAGAAGCAACGCTAATTATTTTTTACGTTATAAAATGCAAATTTTGTTATAGTGCAAATAGCTAAATTTGTATTTAACAATTTCTAATTACCGCATAAGTACAGTATACGAAACAAACTAACGTTGGTTTAGTACAAGCTGATTTAAAGTACCTGATACGTAAAAATAAGATAAATTTAGGGTTGATATTAAATATGGCGTCGTTGAATGCAGAAATGCAATATAAAAAAAAACAAACATTCGTGTTTCATTGTGCATTTTAAAACAACTAAATTATTAATGTTGTTAATATTTAACACATCAATAATAAAGCGATTTAAAGTTATTAAATTCTATTAATAATGTTTAATCCTAAGTATATTTTAAAATTTTAATGACGGACCGCATTATATACAAAAAATATTTTCTGTTTAAGTAGTTCTTAAGCAAATACAAACAATCTGTACGTGATCACAAGTTTTAGTTATTTATTTCTTATCTCCTATGCTTCATTAAATGATGCTATAATCTGTTGAAGTATGGGATTTTCAAGTATCGTTTAGATGTTTTTATAAATTATTTTAAAAAATTTGAGACGATCTTAAACAAGATTTTTAAATTAGACTGTAACCGATGTTTACACGCAGACAAAAATTTGATAAAAGCTCCATATCTTAATACTTTAGCACTCTTTGAACATTCCTTATGTATGAATGAGCAGAAAATTAATTTATTGTTATATGGAAACAAATTACAATTTATCATTAAACAAAAGTAGCTTAATTGTTACATTAACAAAGACACGTTTACAATCCGGCTTTCCAATGTCATTATAGGATTTAAAAAATTTCAAATAAATTTTTATTAAACTGTTCATTTTGCTTATATGTGTAAAAATTAATCTTCAAACTAACACTAAGAATAAAATTTTATAATTTGAAGAATTATTATACTGATCTGAAACATTACTTAATTTCATATAGTTGTTTATAAAATAATTATTAAAAATAAATGCATATGAAATAATCTTTTGTTACCTAACTTTTATTCCCTTATTAATTTTTCCACTCATATCTAAATACTTAAAGTAATATGTGGAAAAATGCTAAATAAAGTTTATAAATTTGATTGGATTTAAAAGATGCAATGATTCTTTTGATACGGTAATGTTTTTTGTTAGAATGTAAATAATACACAATTATACAATTAAAGAGATACAATTAAAATATTATTCAAGCTTAGTCTTATCAGTTTTTTTTTTAATTATCTTCTTTTTTTTTAACATCGCATAAGTGCATTTAAAATTAAAATCTTTACTAATTTTGAATGTTTTTCACAAGTACTAGCAACCTCACGTTAAAACAAAAAGAATATAAGTTTTAATTAATTGTAATACATCCATGGACGTTGAAATACAATAAACTCATCTTATTAAAAGTATTTTACCCAAAAAGTTGATTTATGTAAAAACAAAAATTAAGTAAAAGAAGTAGATAAAATATGCAACAAAAGATTTGCTGTGAGATAGTATACCCTAGTTACTTATGAACCTTAACGTCAAATTCAATAATTATTAGTTAATTTTTATAAATTACAGTTGCATATTAAAATTGGTAAAGAAGATTAAAAGTTAAAGAAAAAGTTTTAATCAAACGATACATTTATGGTATTTAAATTTTACTAATTTTAATGCAGATGCGATTAATAAAATTGCATTGTAACAGTAATGATGGAGTTTAAAAGTTGTTTAAATTTTTTTTTGTTCATATGTATTCGTTAACTTAACCTACTTATTTATTACGCTTAATTTTTACATGTAAAAATTTTATAAAAACAATAGATTTTATAAAATTAAGATAAAGTTACAAATACAATCACCAATAATTTGTAGTAAATAGATTGTCAAAATAGAGAAAATGCAATTTTAAAATTTTGTATCTCTTTAAATAAAAAAAATGCATTGGATAATTCTAGTTTTCCTTTTTCTTATGGCGTAAATCAATCTAGCAACAATATCAGACAAGATGTAAATTATATTGTATCAGGAATTGTATTGTATTGAACAAGGACGATCGTTAAACTTCATTTACATGGGGTTATACTAATCAGCTCAGGTAATTGAGGAAATACTGAAATAGAATAAGAAAATAAATTCTTTATTTGTTGTTAAATACTACAAACAATTACAACTAGATAATTTTACCTGTTGGCAAAAACTAATAACGCAAAGTACATATAAACTTTTTGACCTAGGTGAAACATATCCAAAGTAACAGTAAAATTCAAAAACTTTGATGGATGATAACTTCAGAACAAAAGTACAGTTATGTAATAAGAAATTTGTTTCCCATATTGAAGAAGCATTTGATAAATTTGTCGTTTACCAGTTAACACTAAACCTTGAATTTTTATTTTTAGATTTTTATTATTAGATTTATTTCTTTTTAAATAAAAGCACAAGTAAAAGTTAAACGTGAAGGATGTAATGTCACTTGCTTTTTGTTAAACTGCAAACAATACATACGATAGTCATGTTCCTTTGGGCACTGTTATTATTCGTTTACCAAACAATTCCTTAAAGTAAATAAGCTGTTTGTTCTTGTGAAAATATCTTGCCTCGTTTTTTTAATCTTAGTTTATGCGATAGTCCATGATCACTTGATCACAAATTGTAAATTTTTATTAGCTTCTTTGTTTTTATAATTTATGAAATCTTTGTATATAAAAATGTTCCCACCAAAAGAATAAAAGGAAAATAATGTATTTCTATTTGCTTTAAAACTCGCAAAAATAAAGTATACACGATTATTTTTAAAACTAATTGTTAATAAAGTAATTAATTTGCTGTTTTATATTCAAACAAATGCAAAGACTAGTATTATTCATGTTTGAATAAAGTAGGTAATTAAAATAATGTTTAAAGTATCTAACACTTATACACCCCCAAAACTTAAATACCAGACGTTAAAGTAGAACCTAATTAAATTCTATCAATAAGTGTTTTATTGAATCAGAGCATTCCAAAGAAAATGACAAAGAACATTTAGAAGTCGGTTAATAAAAATTGCGAATGAAAGTTTTTTGAGCATATACATTTTTGACGTCTTGCTTTTGTCTTTTTTACTAACAATAAATATATCTCAGATTTTTTATTGCCCTTTTTTAGACGTTTGTAATTTAGATTGTCGTTAGAGAACTACCGTCAGAAAAAAATAAATACTTTCACATTCATTCTTTGTGCATTTTTGGACATGGAATCATATAAAAATATTAAAATTAAATTTCAGATCAGCTTTTAGTCAACGAGCATTTTTCAATATTTTATATGGTATGCTGAATTGTAAAAGACGTAAACTAGCCGATGTAACAGGACTCCATCAGATTGCAACTGATTCGTAGCGGTTCTTGAGGAATCGTGTTTACGTTACTTTAACAAGTGATTTATTCTTAAAACTGGAATTAAGAAAATTGAGTCATAGAAAAAAATTGTTTAACTAAAAGTTGTAGATAACTTTTTGGTATTTTTATTTTTTTTCAATATCAAAAAAGTGTTTAAACAAAAGTGGTGTACTTTTTCATTACAGATAACTTTTATTTGAAAAACATTGTTTAAAAAATATTTTTGAAAGTATTCTAAAAAACTGATATAGCCCTTCTAGAAACTACATTTGTTTTCATCAGGATTGTGATCAAAAATTAATCAAACCTCCGCATTTATAAAAAATAAATTTGAAATATAAAATAAGTTGGTAATACATATTTGAATGACGAATTTAAGACGTTTTAATGTGTTACAATGTTAATAATAACAAGAGATGAATTAAAAAAAAGTATTAATTGTGGTACCTATGTACCTTAATTTCAACATTTTTATACAGACACGGATGCCAAAATGTAAAGTTTTAAAACGCTATTATACTTACACTTTGTACTGTTTTTTCATAATTCTTTTTGGTAATTATAAATATCGTACTATCAATGTCGAAAAACTTTGTCTTTTTTGACTTTTACAAAATCCAATGTGCATACCAAATGTTTCAGATTAAAAACTTGTTACATCCATTGTGCGAAAGTGTAGTAAGAATTATTTATTCCTTAATCTATTTATTGCCCTATTGTTTACAAGGCGGCATTTTACTTATTTTAACCGTTACACGATTATACCTGTAGCGGAAATTTCCGTCGTGATCAAATTTTTATTTTATTTTATAAAATATGTAACGCCTATTATTTTTTACGTTATAAAATGCTATTAAATGTTATACTGAAAATAGCTAAATATATAAAATGTTTATGTTCTTGTAATTGACAAATTCTAATTACCGTATAAGTACAGTATCAGAACAAACCAACGTTACCTAATACGTAAAAATTAGATAAATTTAAGGTTGATATTAAATATTGCGTCGATGAATGTAGAAAATGCAATTAAAAAAACAATCATGCTCATTGCACATTTTAAAGCAGCTAAAATATTTCTGTTTTTAACATTTAACACAACAATAATTAAGGGGTTTAAAAAATTAAATTCTATCAATTATGTTTAATCCTACCTATATTCAAAATTTTAATGACTGGCCGGATTATATACAAAAAATTGATAAAAGTTCCATATCTTAATACTTTAGAATTATTTGAACATTTTTTATGAATGAGTAGAAATTTTATTTATTGTTATGTGGAAACATATTACAATTTAACATTAAACAAAAGTAGCTTAATGGTTACATTAATAAAGACATGTTTACAATCCGACTTTGTAATGTCAATTATAAAATTAAAAAAATTCCGAATAAATTTTTATTAGACCGTTTGTTTTGTTCATATGTATAAAAATTAATCTTCAAACTAACACTGAGAATAAAATTTCATAACTTCAAGAGTATCTGAAATATTAATCAGTTTCATGTAGTTGTCTATAGAATAATTACTAAAATTAAATAAACAACGTTAAATAATGTTTATGCAAGTTCATATAAATGCGATTGGATTTAAAGGATTTTTTTGATACATGTATATATGTGCAAATATTACTTGTAGCAAGAGAAATTTAAAAAAATTAAATATTTGTGGGAATAAATAAACAATAAATAGGTACATGTATACTTGAAAAGAAAAGTAATGTTATTTGTTAACATGCAAATAATACAAAATTTACTCGTAAAAAGAAGACCGTAGTATTGATTTTTTTTGTACCGAAACTTTTATTTATTAAGTATTGACACTTTCATATACAGGCAATTCAAATATTTAGTTTATTTAACAATAAAGAGACGTAATTAAAATAATACTCAAACTTAGTTTTATCAGTTTTTTTGGAATACATGATAAGTGACATTTAAATTTAAAACCAAAATAAATTAAAACATGAAAATTCTAAAATAAAATCATTGTAATAAAGCGAGAAACAAACCAAACGGTTAAATAAAAGGAATTCCAATATCCTAAATACAAAACGTATTTGCAGTTATTTTTAAATACTATTATGTATTGTTACATTTTATACCTTGAAAAACTTGTTTGCCATGCGGTGACCAACTAGTAAACTCTGCTCGGTATCATATATATATATATATATGGTGCCAATACGCATATATAATTTTTGCTATATATTGGTGCGAGAACTACTTGTTAAACTTAAGAAATTCCGGGTGCGTAGTCGTAGAATTATATTTTGGTGCGACTACGTAGATTTTCGAGTATATATATATATATATATAGACATATAAACCGGTTGCTGTTGAGCCCGTAGAATATATAAACGCTACGCTCTTTAGCCCGAAGAAACGCTATTAAGCCCGGTTTCGGGCTCATCTACGTATCCATGTGTATATAATCAAAATACGATTATATAAGCATCAAAACGTGTAAATCCAAAAATTTGGCCGGACTTCATATTGTACCGTTTATATCTGCATTATATATAAAATAGTTCAGAGTTAGTCGCTGCAGAGGTCGCTTTTATATACAAACTGTTTACAGACACGGACGGTACGTTGTGTAGCCCAACATGCGACAACGTTGGACGGGCTTAATAACGAGCAGTAAACGTATACTCTAAGTGTATTTTATTTTAGTATGAGTTTTATGCACTTTTTGAGTATCATCACGTTTTAATAATTTTTCACAAAAACAATACAAACCGTTTTAGTCAAAAATCGGAAGTTGATTTTTAAAAACGTTTGAAATTTCTACGTGATGCTTGTACGTACATATGTAGAATGTGGTACTTTTATAACTATTAAATTAAATTAAAATTAAAGTATTGAAAAAATTATTTGAAAACCTCTAAAGAGATTTGGATCAAAAGTACAATATAGGTAGCTAAGAAACTTTAAAGCTATAAGAATGATTTGTTGGTTCATTCATGATGCGATACCTATAAAATAATTTGAAACATAAATACATACATTTAATAAAAACGTTATAACGAAAAAGGTATGTCTTAGGATATGATATTAGCATTTCTCATATAATTTTTTTTCTTTTACTTAAAATCTTTAAATGAATGTAGGAATCTCGTTTTGTAGTGTAAAAATTCTTAGAAGCATGGAAATTTTTTAGTAGTCTGAAAGAGTTTTGTAGAATCAATTGGAAAATATTACTTCTCGTGAAATAATTATGGAAAGTTATGATACTTTTGCAGATAACACTGTACAATTAAAAAAAATTAAATTTGGTTTTACCAACACAAAACTTTTACAAACAAAATTGAAAAAAAAAGAATTGTCCTAGCAGAAAGAGAAACAAAATTTACAGTCATAAATTTTAAAATCGACACAGAGTTTTTAAGTAATTATGATGACAATTTACTTTAAAGTTAGAAAAATAATGATTAAGACAAACAGTTAATCCACTTCTTACAAGAAATAAGATATTTTTTTAAAGTTTGAGTCATTTCATATGAAATCGTCTAAAAGTAAAAGCTGACTTATTTTAGAGTCCTAAAAAAAAAATCTACGCACATTTAGTTTTGATGAACGCCCGTTTTCACCTGACCGAATTGAAAAACATAATTTTTATGCTTTTTTTGAGTGCACAACGAAAATGATTTTTAACTGACTTTAGTGTCTTGGTCGTTCAATGTAGACACCTAATGTTATTCAAAAATTAAGTTTACATATCCTAAAAAGAATAAACCCAACAACTGATAAAAAAAACCACTTTTTGTACAAAAAAATGCTTGAAATTCGATGAAATCGCGTTTTTCAGGCTACATTGGTCGTCTTGTTGTCACATTCTTAGTGCCTATACACTTGGTTTTTTAAAGCAAATATCTAAGTAATTTTATTAGGTTAAAAATATTATTTGCAATTGGTTACTTTTTTGTGTAGTTTTATCTATTTTGTTTGTATCTTATAGTATAGCAAGTAGGTTGAATGTTTTTTAAACGTGATATTATGTTTTTATTTTCATTGAAATTGTGTGTATTGTAAGTGAGATTTATTACGTAAATATAACATATGATGGAATATTGAATTTTTTGAAACAAAACATTATATTTTCTTAGAAGGCTTAGCTTATTGGCTTAACAATATTGACAGCATCACAATTATAGAAAACTGAATACCTTTACGGTATCAACTAGCTGGGGCCGTGAGAAACCTAAACTATATTAAATTATTGTACCTTTTTATGTTATTATCTTATTAATACATGTGTTACAGCAGCTTGAACATTCACACTCGATACAAAAAACTAATTTTTATGCCAATAATTTCGTTAGAGCAGAAATCGAACATTGTTTCTGGAGTTACTATATGATGATCTGCAGTTCATTCTAAGCTTTTTTTAATAGTTTGTGACGGTCCGATTAATGATAAATCTGTTACTTTAATCGGCATTTAACGTCCACATTAAGGAACAAATAAATTGAGTGAAAATGTTTCAGACTACTTATTAGAATTCCTCAATTTCGTTATTTGAAACAGAGTATTCTATTTACTATCACATACATATTTTAATTTCAACTAAAATTTCATGATAATGTTGTATGACATACTGTATGCCTAAAACTAACCTTTCAATTTATTTCCGATTTATTAAAAAAACTTTGTGTGCGTAAATAAGAATATGTAGGTACAAACATGTGAACAGGTTGTTGTTGAGCCCGTAGAACATATAAACGCTACGTTCTCTAGCCCGAAGAACCGTTATATATCCCAGTTTTAGGCGAATCTCTGTATATATGCGTATGTCATCAAAATACGATTGTAGAATCATTATTTTTTTTATTATGCGGTATATTGTAAGTTTGATTTAAAAATTAATTTGTGCTTGTCAAATGACGACAAATAACACACTCTACGTTAGTCGTGCAACTTGCGGCAACGGTTAAATTTAACATTTCTTTAAAAAAGTTGCCAAAAACAGAGTTACATGCGGAATTTTAAAGAAAATTATTTAATTTGCTGCCGTTTTGAGTATTTTTTTTTCAGATAAGAATTTGCTAATACACACAAGTTATAGCTTACAATTTTGAATTATAAAAATAAAACAAACTTTGCACCAATCATAAAAATAGTTTAATGCTTGAATACGGTTTTTATTTTAAATCTGCAGAAAGTTTATTTGTTACGTCAATATTAATCAAGTTAAATTTTAAAAAAAAATTATTAGATCGGAAGATATTTAAGAGAGTTATCTGCAAAGACTAAACGCAAATGTTAAAATTTCAAATCATTGTCGAATTTCGCTTAATAACTACGTTTACAGCGTGTATAATATTGGCAACACAGTCGGGGTTAACAGCGCGCTAATAACGTCGTGTAGAAAGGCGTTACCGCCCGGGCTCATCGGGCACCTGTTTACATATCGGGCTCAATTGCGTGCAGTTTATACCTATATATATATATATATATATATATATATATATTATATATATATATATATATATATATATAGACATATAAACCCGTTGTTGTTGAGCCCGTAGAATATATAAACGCTACGCTCTTTAGCCCGAAGAAACGCTATTAAGCCCGGTTTCGGGCTCATCTACGTATCCATGTGTATATAATCAAAATACGATTGTATAAGCATCAAAACGTGTAAATCCAAAAATTTGGTCGGGCTTCATATTGTACCGTTTATATCTGCATTATATATAAAATAGTTCAGAGTTAGTCGCTGCAGAGGTCGCTTTTATATACAAACTGTTTACAGACACGGACGGTACGTTGTGTAGCCCAACATGCGACAACGTTGGATAGGCTTAATAACAAGCAGTAAACGTATACTCTAAGTGTATTTTACTTTAGTATGAATTTTATGCACTTTTTGAGTATCATCACGTTTTAATATTTTTTATAAAATAATTTCAACATAAATACATACATTTAATAAAAACGTTATAACGAAAAAAATATGTCTTAGGATATGATATTTGCATTTCTCATATAATTTTTTTCTTTTACTAAAAATCTTTAAAAACAATGTAGGAATCTCGTTTTGTAGTGTAAAAATTCTTAGAAGCATGGAAATTTTTTAGTATTTTGAAAGAGTTTTGTAGAATCAATTGGAAAATATTACTTCTCGTGAAACAATTATGGAAACTTATGATAATTTTGCAGATAACACTGTACAATTAAAAAAAATTAAATTTGGTTTTACCAACACAAAGCTTTTACAAACAAAATTGAAAAAAAAGAATTGTCCTAGCAGAAAGAGAAACAAAACTTACAGTCATAAATTTTAAAACCGACACAGAGTTTTAAGTAATTATGATGACAATTTACTTAAAAGTTAGAAAAATAATAATTAAGACAAACAGTTAATCCACTTCTTACAAGAAATAAGATATTTTTTTAAAGTTTGTGTCATTTCATATGAAATCGTCTAAAAGTAAAAGCTGACTTATTTTAGAGTCCTAAAAAAAATCTACGCACATTTAGTTTTGATGAACGCCCGTTTTCACCTGGCCGAATTGAAAAACATAATTTTTATGCTTTTTTTGAGTGCACAACAAAAATTTATTTAATACCGATCAACAATGACACGCTGCTAAAAATACGTTTTTTAACTTATTTTCAGTGATTTTTAACTGACTTTAGTGTCTTGGTCGTTTAATGTAGGCACCTAATGTTATTCAGAAATTAAGTTTACATATCCTAAAAAGAATAAACCCAACAACTGAACAAAAAACCCACTTTTTGTACAAAAAAAAATGCTTGAAATTCGATGAAATCGCGTTTTTCAGGTTACATTGGTCGTCTTGTTGTTGTCACATTCTTAGTGCCTATACACTTGGTTTTTTAAAGCAAATATCTTAGTAATTTTATTAGGTTAAAAATATTATTTGCAATTGGTTACTTTTTTGTGTGAAAATTCATAAAACTCTACATGTTTGTTTTCTATATATTTAGTGTAGTTTTATCTATTTTGTTTGTATCTTATAGTATAGCAAGTATGTTGAATGTTTTTTAAACGTGATATTATGTTTTCATTTCCATTGAAATTATGTGTATTGTAAATGAGATTTATTACGTAAATATAACATATGATGGAATATTGAATTTTTTGAAATAAAGCATTATATTTTCTTAGAAGGCTTAGCTTATTGGCTTAACGATATTGACAGCATCACAATTATAGAAAACTGAATACCTTTACAGTATCAACCGCGACCGTGAAAAAACCTAAACTATATTAAATTATTGTACCTTTTTATGTTATTATCTTATTAATACATATGTTACAGCAGCTTGAACATTCACACTCGATGCAAAAAACTAATTTTTATGCCAAGAATTTCATTAGAGCAGAAATCGAACATTGTTTCTGGAGTTACTATATGACGATCTGTAGTTCGTTCTAAGCTTTTTTTAATAGTTTGTGACGGTCCGATTAATGATAAATCTGTTACTTTAATCGGCATTTAACGTCCACATTAAGGAACAAATAAATTGAGTAAAAATGTTTCAGACTACTTATTAGAATTCCTCAATTTCGTTATTTGAAACAGAGTATTCTATTTACTATCACATACATATTTTAATTTCAACTAAAATTTCATGATAATGTTGTATGACATACTGTATGCTCAAAACTAAGCTTTCAATTTATTTCCAATTTATTAAAAAAACTTCGTGTGCGTAAATAAGAATATGTAGGTACAAACATGTAAACAGGTTCTTGTTGAGCCCGTAGAACATATAAACGCTACGTTCTCTAGCCCGAAGAACCGTTATATATCCCAGTTTTAGGCGCATCTCTGCATATATGCGTATGTCATCAAAATACGATTGTAGAATCATTATTTTTTTTTATTATGCGGTATATTGTAAGTTTGATTTAAAAATTAATTTGTGTCAAATGATGACAAATAACACACTCTACGTTAGTCGTGCAACTTGCGGCATCGGTTAAATTTAACATTTCCTTAAAAAAGTTGCCAAAAGCAGAGTTACATGCGGAATTTTAAAGAAAATTATTTAATTTGTTACAGAAAATTTATTTGTTACGTCAATATTAATCAAGTTAAATTTAAAAAAAATTATTAGATCGGAAGATGTTTAAGAGAGTTATCTGCAAAGACTAAACGCAAATGTTAAAATTTCAAATCATTGTCGAATTTCGCTTAATAACTACGTTTAGAGCGTGTATAACACATGTATTAATAAGATAATAACATAAAAAGGTACAATAATTTAATATAGTTTAGGTTTCTCACGGTCACAGCTAGTTGATACCGTAAAGGTATTCAGTTTTCTATAATTGTGATGCTGTCAATATCGTTAAGCCAATAAGCTAAACCTTCTAAGAAAATATAATGTTTTGTTTCAAAAAATTCAATATTCCATCATATGTTATATTTACGTAATAAATCTCACTTACAATACACACAATTTCAATGAAAATAAAAACATAATATCACGTTTAAAAAAACATTCAACCTACTTGTTATACTATAAGATACAAACAAAATAGATAAAACTACACAAAAAAGTAACCAATTGCAAATAATATTTTTAACCTAATAAAATTACTTAGATATTTGCTTTAAAAATAGTGTATCGACACTAAGAATGTGACAACAACAAGACGACCAATGTAGCCTGAAAAACGCGATTTAATCGAATTTCAAGCATTTTTTTTTGTACTAAAAGTGGGTTTTTTTGATCAGTTGTTGGGTTTATTTTTTTTAGGATAATTAAACTTAATTTCTGAATAACATTAGGTGCTTACATTAAACGACATAGACACTAGAGTCAGTTAAAAATCACTGAAAATAAGTTAAAAAACGTATTTTTAGCAGCGCGTCATTGTTGATCGGTATTGAATAAATTTTCGTTGTGCACTCAAAAAAAGCATAAAATTATGTTTTTCAATTCGGTCAGGTGAAAACGGGTGTTCATCAAAACTAAATGTGCGTAGATTTCTTTTTTAGGACTCTAAAATAAGTCATCTTTTACTTTTAGACGATTTCATATGAAATAACTCAAACTTTAAAAAAATATCTTATTTCTTGTAAGAAGTGGATTAACTGTTTGTCTTAATCATTATTTTTCTAACTTTTAAGTAAATTGTCATCATAATTACTTAAAAACTCTGTGTCGATTTTAAAATTTATGGTTGTAAGTTTTGTTTCTCTTTCTGCTAGGACAATTCTTTTTTTTTCAATTTTGTTTGCTAAAGCTTTGTGTTGGTAAAACCAAATTTAATTTTTTTAATTGTACAGTGTTATCTGCAAAATTATCATAACTTTCCATAATTATTTCACAAGAAGTAATATTTTCCAACTGATTTTACAAAACTCTTTCAGACTACTAAAAAATTTCCATGCTTCTAAGAATTTTTACACTACAAAACAAGATTCCTACATTGTTTTTAAAGATTTTTAGTAAAAGAAAAAAAATATATGAGAAATGCTAATATCATATCCTGAGACATACCTTTTTCGTTATATGGTTAACGTACCGTCCGTGTCTGTAGACAGTTTGTATATAAAAGCGACCTCTGCAGCGACTAACTCTGAACTATTTTATATATAATGAAGATATAAACGGTACAATATGAAGCCCGGCCAAATTTTTGGATTTACACGTTTTGATGCTTATATAATCGTATTTTGATTATATACACATGGATACGTAGATGAGCCCGAAACCGGGCTTAATAGCGTTTCTTCGGGCTACAGAGCGTAACGTTTATATATTCTACGGGCTCAACAGCAACCGGTTTATATGTCTATATATATACATATATTTTTTTTTTAAAACAGCTTTCTAAAGCTCTGATTAGAAAAGTTTTTTTTTATTAGATACTAGAAATAACTTAAGTATTTGCAACTCAACAAATCTTATGTTCGTTAAAAAGCAGTTTTTTGTGTTTAGATAGAAAGAAATTAACGCAACTAATAGAACGAATTAAAATATTTTTATAATGGCAATCCTGATGGTTAACTCAGTTCTACTTAATATTCTACAAATGATTTTTATGTTGTGTTGAAGGTATTTGGATAATTTTATGAAATCTTTAATAAAGCATACAAAAGTTGTTTGGAATGTTTATTACAAGTAAAAAAAATCAAATATTGTAAAATAAGTCATAAAATTCTAATTAATTTGAAATTTTGGTACTTTTTAATTTGTTTATTTATTCATATTGTTCATTTTAGTAAATGTAAAAGAACCACATAGTACCATCATAAACATAATGCTAATATATTTATAACTAACTGTTAAGTTTGAAATACGAATGTTTTACATAGTACCAACTCCTAAATATACAAGACTCAAAAATTTAGATTTATAAAACTTTTTAAGCGTTTTTCTTCCAATTTTAACTAAATTTGAGGACTTTGAAACAAATTTTCTACCACACACCCACTTCTATTTAAATAATAATTGGCTTTGAAAGCATAGTTTTGCGAAGATTTTGAGTTATTAGTTTAGTGCTCTAGATTTTTCTTCGTCGTTACGTAACGACACCAACTAATTAAAATTTGCTATAATGGCAACACAAAAAATAACTGTTTTATACTTAACATTGTAGAACATAATAGCATTATTGTGGTTTTAATATATTTTGAACGTCTCAATAACTGTTATTTTTTAAAATTATTATTTCTATAAAGAAATCATATGATAAAATACAGTCAAAACGAAGGGCAATTATTGTTTTGTAAATGAACTGATGTTGTTCTGCTATGTAAATCGTTTTTTGTGTATCACTGTTTGAATCAATCAGTCAACAAATTCCTAAAAATTTAATTTATAATTATGTCTAAATATTTAATTTGATTAACCGGCTGTTATTCTACATTATCTATTTTTGCTTAAGTTGAATGTTTTTATTGAATAAAGTGATATGTTTAGTCCTTGACCTGTTTAATTTTAGTTTATTCACTAGCAACTGTTAATAATTATTTATAGGTCAGAATTTAGCATATCAACTACTAAATTAAAATTTTTATTGGTAATATATGTTAACCCGCAACGGCTACGGTCAAAATGGTTATATAATTTCATTTCAATAAGATACGATAATAAAGAGAAAAAGATAGAGCATTGACGTATTCACATATCAAAACTTCTTTAATAAAATTCGATTCGTTCACATAACATTCAACTCGAGTTATCGCGAGATTTAACATTGTAACTTGCAACCAAATGTAGTATTACAAATTAGTTTATTTAATAGTAATTGTAGTTCGTTTAGTACACCTTTGGCCGGTTTCACAAAAGTGTCATTTAACCCAGATTAGCTAATCTCTGTTCAAACTTATTCTCTAAACAAATTTTGAAAGCGTTTCACAAACCGTTTCAAATCTAGGAATAGCTAACACCGGATCAAGGTAGTTGATTTTGTTTTCACACCGGTTTTATGCTATTTTTGTTTATAACGGTAATACCTATAGTAACTTATAAAATAAAAAGATCTAAAAACTATACTGAAAATGAGAAGGAACAAAATTAAAATAAATAGTAGAAAAGTAAGTACTTATTTAAGCTATGCTTTTGTTGAATGATCAATTTATTTATGTATTTTCAGGTACAGCAGTATTCTTTTTAATAAACGTACTAATCGTTGTTGTAGCAAACAAAAACAAGTAGGCAATAAAGAAGTTACAAACGAACATATAAGAATTCTCGTAAATTTGTAGATAAACATTTAATAATAGAATGCTTTACTTTAGAAACAAATGTTTTTGGAAGCAAAAAAACAATTTATCGAGGACAAAGTGAGTACTTATAACGTCATTATTAAAATATTTATTTCAACAAGAAAGAACACAATAAACTGAAGGAGGTTGTTATACAAATAAACTAACTGAACACGGTGCCCAAATTTTGGCTTTGGTGTCTAGTGTTCTTACTAAACCAATAACTAACTCTTATGACGATTACTTTCCTGCAGGTTTGTTATAAAAAAATATGTTTTAATTTTAATGACATTTTTATTTAGAGATTACAACAGAAGTTGAAATACCTACAATCGTTATTGAAAACTTTGCAAATTGCGAACCAGGTTTGTAATGATTTTAATAATTTGTAACATTTATTTCTAGAGAGTAACAATTTATTAGAAACTGAAACCAATTACGTAACCAAAAAGAAAATCATCAAAAAGGTACAAAATAAAAGAAAAAAAAAGAAAACGGTGGATGACATTCGACGAGAATATTATTTAATAAAATTAAACTGCGTTAAATTAGAAATAATATATCGCCAAAAACAAATAAAACTTTTAAACAAAAAGTTAGTCTTAAATAGTTAAATAAAATGAAAAACGTAATATTAGACTAATGTTAATATGTAAATTAAAATTTTTTTATAGTTGTTGAACTAAATAATTTAATATCGACTTCAAATGATAGCTGTTTGTGCACTATTATTTATGTGTCTGTGTTGGATGGACAGATGAATAATGATGATGACCTCAATAATTAACATTTAATAGCATTTCCAATAATTAATTAGCCTAGTGCCAATTAAAAAATTTAATGTGGAATATTCAATAGATGTTTTTGAATATTTAGATAACAATCAGCTTCTTGCAGCTCTATGCTAATATTGTGTAAACAAAAGTAAATTTTAATAAACGTTTTATTTTTATATGCATTTCTTAAATAAATATGTGCTTATATATGCAATTAAAATAATAGATTAAACTTAAAAAACGATTTCGAATTAATGCATTGCGCGCACTGTTGTTTATTTGTCTGTTCTGTTGCGGGGGCAGTGGAAAATCTACTTCTGCTTCTATTTCCATTACGTCATCAAAATCATTTGCATCTCGCAGATCTATCGCAATATTGTGAAGTACGGCACACGCAACGATAATAATGACTGTTGTATCTATTTTGTTGCGCAATCCAATGTGCAAGCAAGGAAAACGATGTTTTAAGACTCCAAAGCATCGTTCAATGGAATTTCTTGTGGTGATATGACTTTGATCATAGGCTACTTCAGAAGGTTTATTTTGAGAAAGCAAAGGGGTCAACAGATATGTCGTGCAATCGTATCCATTATCTCCAAGCAACCAAGTGTTAGGTCCAAAGTGTCCACTTTCTAAATCGGCACATATAGGCGAGTCATTTAAAATAGTCGAGTCATGAACCGATCCTGACCACCTTGCAATAATGTTTCAAATCCTTAATTTTGAATCGCAGACTGCTTGAACATTTATAGAAAAATATCATCTGTTTCTGTACTGTTCAGCATTTTCACCACCAGGAGACTGAATCCGTACATGAGTGCAATCAATAGCATCGATTACCCCGGAAAATTGTCTAATTCCGTAAAATTCTGTTTTAATGTTAAGAATTTCACCAGGTTGTGGCATATATATGTATTCCGGCTTTAACGCTGCAATCCTCTCTGAAACTTTTTTTATGACTCTGCATACTGTGCTTTTACTTGAGTTTATTTGATCTTCCAAAAGTTGCTGAAAAGATCCAGTGGCATAAAATCTTAATACAAGTAAAAGCTGTGACATGGCGGATAAAGGAATATTTCGGTGAGTTACAGGTTCTAGATTACCCAATCGATTCTTCCATGTAGTAACATTTTCTTTAGAAAGCCTTTATTTTTCTAAAATTACAAATAAGTATACTAAATATATAAAGAATGAATAACTAAGTAAGTAGTTATAATAAACTAAACATAGTATACTAAAACTAAAACTAAAGATGAGCAAGCATTAAATTATGGAAAGCATCACATTTAAAACTTATTCAAAAGTGCCCACTCGATGAAACTCAACGTTTTATGTGTATGTGATACAAAGTATGTTACTAGACTTTACCTACTAAAAGCGAATGGGTAGTAACATGCCTCTAGAATTATTCTACTAGCTTAAAAATCCGTTGATTGGTTTAAACCAGGAAATATTCCAAACACACTAAACAAATATATTAAGTGCAAAACATATGTTTTCTTTAATTTGTTATAAATAGTATATAAGTACGTATTTAGTATAACCGTTAAAAAATACCTAAACTATAACTAGAACATTTTAATAATAGTATTTCTGTAGTTAATTACTAATTAAAACTAAAAAAATAAAAACTAATTAATTAATAAAATTTTGAAATTGCTTTATCACATTTTTTTAAAACAATATAAATAAGTACGTGTTTTAAAATAAAATTTATGTTATATTAATTATCATAATTACTTTGCGTAGTTTAAAGATTAGAGAGATAGTAAGATAAAAATTTTAAAAAAAGTTTATTGGCTTAACAACATCAAAATATATAATTAAAACTATAAATTTGTAAAAGATATGACAACTTTTTGCAAAACTAAATAAAACCAGAATAGTATATTAAAACACAAGTTACAGAATGAACGCGCTTCAATCACGAGACCGAGTTTCATACACGAGCCGCGCAGCGGCAAGTTTATGAAGCGGTAGAGTGATTGAAACGTATTCTATGACGTGTGTTTTATACTATTTTCTCTATTTTGATACAATAATTTATATTTTTCCTATAATTTTAATTTTAAAACAACATTGGGAAACTTTAATATTTTATTGAATTGGCAACACTTACACTTTGACATATTGAAATTTATGTGTTAACCTCAAATCTCATACGAAATTATCTCTTTATACCTTTATAAGTAAATAACTTTAAATTAAAAAACGTCTTTATTTTACCTTGGCATCAAAATTTTAATTTCAATTGTTAAATTCCAATAATTTTGATTTCTTTTTCATGTAACGTCAACTTACGATGCAGAGATACCAACTTTGAAAAAACTAACATTACTAAAATTCGTGTAAGAATTTGCTTATTCTTACACGGATTTTAGTGTAAGAATCGCTAATTCTCATGTCGAAATAGAGAAAGTTATTATTAGTACTGTACAAAACAATTGCAAACTTGTTTTCTGGTAGACAATAATATCAAAAATACAATAAACAATCAGTTTTTAAGATAAAACATTCTTGGGAACAAAAAAATAAACAAACTGATAAAATTTAAATATGTAGACTTTTACATTAAAAATAAACAATTTTTATATATTTCTAACTATCTAATTAACAATCGCGTTTTCAAATTTGAATTTAGAAAGTAGGCAGAGGCTGACAATTGTCATCAACTAAAATACATCGAAAATTGCTGCTATACATATATTATAATTTCTATCAGAAATAAATATAAATCAAAGCAAAATAGAGAAAATAGTATGAAAAACTCTTGTTACAATTCCTTTTTGTAACGCTCGTGCATTGCTAACTTACTCGCGTTACAATCATCGTCATTGTAACACTTGTTTTACAATATACTATTGTACACTCATTTTATGGAAGTACTAAATATTAAAACTATGCAAAAAACAAAAATAGAAGAAATTTATTACATATGTAAAAAGTTATGAAAAATATGAATGTTTTGATGTTCATTACTCTAATTTAAAATCAGAACTTGAATTATCGTTAAATCTAATAAATATAATAGAACGGTTCGCCTCCTGTTAAGTGATAATTTTAAAATTTGATTAAATTAATGACCCCTTCTTTTAGGAGGTTGGATGAAAGCAACTACTTTAGTAATTTGCGACGCTTCGTGTTCTGGATGAACACTTCATCAGGCTCGCTCACACTAAGTCAAGTAATTTTTTTCTGGTATAATTAAGTAATGCATCAAAAACATGTTAAATTATTTTACTTTGTTTTAGCTTAATGTAAAATCCTCATAATTAAATTTTATATTAAATAGAGTCAAATAAGACAGCTTTGTGTCAAAAAAACTACCCCCAAATAAAAGATTTCCTAATTAAAAGCAGTTTTTGTGGTTTTATGAAACTTTAATTTAATAAGATAAAGATATCAATAATTTATTGAAAATAGTTAACATAAAACAAAATTACATATAATTTCTTTATTGTGAAGATAAATTAAATTGACAACTTATCTGTTATTAATCCGGTTATTGGACTAAACGAGTTAATTAACACATGTTTTTCTTTAATTTCGACATACTGTTTAAGATTAACTTAAATTTTACAATATACAAACCATTAGATACTGTTATCATAAATATTATAAATATTATATAATTTAAAAAAAAATAAATTCCGTTTATCTTATACGCATTGATTGCCAAAGTAAGTTAATGTTAAATTATGCTTGCAATATTAAGGTTTACTAATAAAAACAATAATTTGAAGTTATTAAATAAAATTAGTCTCCATCGTACGTTTGATAATAGTTATATTATAGTACATATATTCAGTATTGAAAACAGTAAAGGCATTTTACCGGTCGAAGACAATGTTTGGGTGACTGGGCGAAGCAAAGTTCACAATATTGTCTAAGATCGGTAGAGCCCTTCATGTTATGATGGTTATGTTATTTTTTGCACGAAGGAAATATTTTTGCTTAAACCTGTTACATCATCTTAATAAACGTCAAAAAGAAGTTTTTATTTATTTTTTTATCTACCTAAGAATTTTTTGTTCAGACTAGTTAGCTTTCCAAACGTTATCATGTTTAAAAACAAGCGCAGTAACTAGAAAAAAACGTATATTAATGTATCAGATATAGATTTTAAACCAATAAATAAATGTTTATTAATGAACGATTTTGTAAAGCAACCAATGGAATCGTTAGAATCCAATGATTTAACGATATTGCACAACTATTTTGTATACTTTAATTTCCTTATGATTTCATTTATTTTACTAATATACGATTAATAGAAAAACTTTAAAACTAACTCGTTTGTTAATCGGGGATAAATAATCTTGACAATACTAACACATTCGATCATTACACTCGCTCAAGACGTTAAAATGTCACAATTATAAATCGCTATCATTAACAACCTTGTTTGTTAAATAACTATTTTCTACGGCTATTAGATAATACGGCACATTGTATGTTTATTAGTGGTTAAACAACGTTATGCATCGTTCAGGTTACATTCATTCTTGTACAAGTCAATGCTATTACTTCACATAATAACAAATTATAAAAAAAATAATTTAGAAGACTTCTACGAATAATTTGGGCAACACAATAAATCATTTAGAGCCGCGTGAGTGGTGTATGTGTACGTACTACGTATAGAGTAAAGAACATTTGATTTGCAAACTAATAGAGGGCTGCACAAAAGATAATTGACCTTTAATTGAAGTTTAATCTTTGATTAAAGTATGATTATTTTTTAATTATAGGTTTAACGTGATATTAACGGTCAATTAATATTTAATTAAAGTCGACGTTAATCAGAAATTACCGATCAATTAACTATATTTTACGTTGCACAAAACAATAATCTTCGATTAAACTCTTGTTAACAAAAGATTATCTAATTAACAATATTTGGCTAATTAACCCACAATTAAAGTTTTTCAATAATAAAAAGTTCACGATTTACAGTCAAAACTAACTAATGAATTATAGCTGGCTCAAAATCACCAAGGTTGCAAATTTCAAGATTATGTTTATGCTAAAAAAATTCAAGTTATAATGATGACTCTTAGTTTATACTGTTGCAAAGTTTGTATATTAATAAACTTTGACAAGGCAGCACACAGAACTCTATACTTTTTTTGCAATTTTGCTTTTTAGTCAAAATCTTACAGAAAACCATCAATTCGGAAACGTTTTTCTAAGTTTGATAAAATAAACAAAAACAAAACAAAGTACATAACTTAAGTATTGTTTTATAACATGGGTGTATTATCTATCTATATTATATAAGCAATAATGAAAAAAAATGCATACAAAGTCTTCTACAAGCAAACTACGTCAAAAAATTAAAGAAGTTGCTATTATCGTGCATTATATTTCAAAAATTTTAAAATATGCAAAACTCTTATAATCGAATAACGTTACGTACAGAATGAAAGTTCTGTAATGTAATAAACTATGTTTTTAAAAAAAAGCTTGTAGTGTTCCCGGAAGTGATCATCCGTTCCCGGAATGACAAAAATGTTACCAAAATGATGATATTGATATTATATAAGGAATAAGTAAAGAAATATTTAAATTATGAACAACGGTTTAAATAACAAATTTGTTTAATTATATTGCCATATTAATTGCACTTAAGAAAAATAATAGTTTTAACATTTTCATACAACAGTCTACTGGAACTTCTATAATCACAGTTATGTTTTCTTAGTTTTAATCAGTTCTTACAATTTGAGTCTTTTGACTTAAAATCATAGTCTACTTCACAGAACTTCGACAAATAATAGAAAAAAATATAAGTAACGTAAGAAAATTAACAATAAATTCTGTAACGAACGACAAGTTAACTAGAAAAATATTTAAAATACAAAACAAAAATTATTATTTTTCAAAAACCCCTATATCATTATCAAAATAATAATATTCTCGATTTTTTTCTTTTTCGGGCCATGGTGTTAGAATCATACTGATTATTTGCTCAAAGTTAATATATGACACATCCTTTGGTTCTAGTTTGATTTTTCTCATATTGTTACGCATAGATTTTAAACAGGTTATTAAAATTTCTCTATCATCGTTGTCGACAGATGTCTAGCAGGTAGCAATATATCTGAAGCAAATATTTGGCTTCTCAGTAAGAACTTTAACAAGCAAGAATGTCCCAGAGGATACGAGATTTGGATGTATATTTTTTTACCATAAGATGTACTTGCTTTATTATCAATCTGTTTATCTTTAATCTGCTGACAAAGAGATATTGCCATTAAATCTTCATCTTCCGAGGAAGATGAGTTGTATACAGGTTCTATTCTATTCTTAAATTTCAAATAGTTATCTGCTATCATGAGCTCTTCGTCAACAGAAGATTCAATTGCAGGCATCAAAACATCTTCAGGTTAATCTGCACTTACGTTACTAAATGTACAAATATTTCATTTATTGTAGTTGCTGGGTTAAATAGTGAAACAAATACAATAAAGCATAGTAACAATGTAAATTTTAACAATGATACTCAAAACTTAAGTACTATTTATAAGAATCTTATCGTCAAGATAGCGTAATGTAAGGTTTCCTAGGTCCGTAGTATAGTATCAATTCAACATTAAATTTAAAAAAAATCATAGTATGTTCAAGTCTACGTTTGTTACTGTTGTGTTGTAACTGTTTTTGTGTGTAATTAATTTATTTTTAATGTTAATTTATTTGTATGGTTGTCTTCATAGTGCAGTCCAAGACACACCACTTTTCTAAGTAAATAAATACATATAAAATAAATGTAAGTGTAATTCATTGTAGTATTAATTACTTTTAACAACTGTTAATTTTTCCTTGCCATGTAATAACTACAATTTTCAATAAAACAGGGCCTTGAAGAAGTGTGCATTTAGCTGCAAGAAACGTCGCTTTCTACAGAAACTTAAAGTATTGATCTCCCTCTTTACAGAAGAACCCAGTGGCGTAACTAGCGAGGAGGCAGAGAAGACAATTGCCCTCGGGCCCGGCTTGCCACCGGGCCCGGTTTGCCCCCGAGCCCGATTTGTCCTCGAACCCTATGGTCTATGAACTTATCATGTAACCAATACTACTCAGATTTTAAAGGAGTTTGAGTAGTTGCATAGTACAATCTCGTCTCGATCAGAATTTAAAGCATTGCTGTCAGTGTTAAGCGCGTATTCTACATTATATAGAAAAATACGTTTTCTACATGTAGAAAATACAAATAGAATGCGCGAAATAGTATATCTGCAAGAAAATAAATATAATAATATTTGTGAATATACTAAAGTTCTTGATTTGACGCAATTTTGGTAAAAAAATAAAGAGGTTAAGTTAAATATAGTAATTTGTTTCTTTATACGACGCAACACATGTTTGGAAAAAGATTAGTCTACTAAAAAATAGATGATCCAAATTTGAGCTTAGCAATTTTGTTTTTGACAAATAAAATATGTTATGATTTGGTATAATTGTGGTAAATCAAGATTTTGCAAACTTTCCCAGACAGCACATTATGTCTTATTGACGTCAAAATTACGTACTAGACGTCAGTAAGAGGTGTCAGTGACGTCATGTGACGTCAGTGCGCTGTCTGGGTTCAGATATAGGTATCAGATAATACTTTATATACGAGTAATGGCGGAGACTTCCACGACCGGAATCTTATGTTAGTATTATTTACGAGTTCATACTGTTATCTGATACTTTGCATGTACTAAGCATTTACGGTTACAGAACGTGTGAAAAATGTGATAACTTTCAAATAAGACAGTGCTAACGACTCAGCATGCTGTTTTAGTCATGTCGAAAAAGCGAGGTATTTTTCCTACTTGATTAGTAATTATTTAATTATTCACTATTTAAATATTGTAAATTATATATTATCCAGCTCAATTTTTTTAAAAGGAATTAATATGTTACGTTTAATTTTGTTATGTTTATAACTTTGAAATCAAAAAGATCCGAAAGATAAATAACGCTTATGGTTCCATAAATCTATTATGAACAAATGTCGATAACCCCTGATAGAAACAGCATTGTAAGTTAATTAATTAATTATCGCAATGTTATCGATTAAGAATGCATCCAAATAGTTTGTCCAAATATAAAAAGGATTATTATTTTAAAAATATAATAGGTAATGCATTGCAAAATTTACAACTTTGGATACAAAAAAATTACCTAAATCTTTTATGTTAAAACAGTTGAATTTCAACTTACACAGTTGTCGACAGGTGGAGTTTCGTTTTTTTTAATATTTTATACGCTATTATCTAAATTCTTTACAGTGTATACCTAATTTGTACGTACACGTGTAGAGAATTATTTTCTACGTGTATTTATCCATTGCTTTACTGCCTTGCTGCCGACAGTTACTTGTACTTAACGCAATGCGCCGTGTCGGCCAATTAGTTATGCGAACCATCTTATCACAAGCATCACGTAATGTTGGCTAGACGATCTAGAACTAAGACTAGTGCGTCGTTCTTATTTATTATTCAAGCAAGAGTTACTCGTTGTTTGCTTGTGTATTCTGTGCTTGTAGCTTTTTTTTGTTATTATTTAATATTTACGGTAACAAATCTTCTGTGCGGCAATAAACTAAAAATCTAAAAATTGTCAAACATACACAAAATCCACTTAGTGGGACTCAAAAACGTGTACATCTTAATACCAACTTATTAAACAAATATATAGGACATTTAAAGTAAATTAATTTGTATAAAAAGACACAATAAATATACCTCGATCTTTCTTTAGTGTTTAGTTCTCCTGTTGCATTTAAGAGCGCGATCGAAGTAGTGGGGATTTGATATTTTTTATTATGTGAATCATAGATGCAAATCAACGTCAACTCTTCATTCATAGATGGCACCCAACATATAAAAACTGAAATGAAATTAAAAGCGCCATTATAGTAGTTGGAATGAGATAGTATTTTAGAAGTAATACAACGTCAACTCGTCATTCATAGAGGGCATTAAAAATTTAAAAAAAATTACAGAAAATAATATGCAACCACTATAAAAACTTGAGTGCAAATTTGTTTATTATTTTTGATTTAATTCTACTGTTAGTGTTTTTTTTGTATCATTTTAGTCCTATTTTATGACGAAACGTAATTTAAAAATTCATAAAGACAGTATTTATAAAACTTTGAAAAAACATTTGAAATTAGAAAAATTTTGAATATCGAATTTCATATAATTTAAAAAATAATTTAAAATGTTTTTTCAATTTGTTATAGGAAATGTAAAATATTGGAAAATAAAACCGAATTTTTGCTCCTTCTAATTATCAATGGTGGTTGCTCTGTTAGGTCATTTGCCAATGACCTCTAAAGAAATACTAACAATTATGCTAGTTTCTAGTTTATATTATTGATTATAAACGATAATAATTATTTTGCATATTACAAAAGATGGATAAATCGAGCTTAAATATAAATCTTTGAGTAAATAATGCGTTTTTAAAGTATTAATGTTGAAATGCCCTTCAGCAGCATTGACCAGCAGCCACCATTGTAGATTTTATTACTAAAGTATTTTATATTTTCAGTGTGTATTTAGTTAGTCAAAACAAATGTACAAATATTATCATTATAGGCTCATAAGGTAGGTAATTGTTAGCAATCTTTTTATAGTTGGTATGTCGATAGTAATCTAATCAATTTGCAATTATACAACACGAAAGTTTCGTTTCCAAAAATTCATAAAAAATACACCACATTTGAAGATGTTGTGTTTTTACAATAGAATAGTTTTCGAATGATAAGCTGAATCATTAATGGGTATCATTTTACAGTCAAAACCGAATACTAAGCGACCGTATCGTGGGCATACAGATAACATCTGAGAATTGCACAAACGTTGTTGACATAAAAGTTGCTGTAAGCATCTACTTTATTATTATCGATCTTTTTTTTAATTTATCTTTTATTTTACTTAAAAACGGTAGTAATAAAAATAACACTTAAAAAAAATAAAATACATTTTAACTGCATAAGCGTCTTATAATCTTTCTTTTTAATTTATTTAATTTAACTAAAAATCAATGGCAACTGGTGGTCAATACTGCAAAAAGGTCATTTTAATATTAAATATTTTTGAACGGTCATTGACCAAATGACCTAATGGAAAACCGCTACTGTAGATATAGGATAGGATTTAAATTTCTACATGTTAAGAGTTTATGTTAAGCGCATATCATAATTATTTTAAAGCGTTTAAAGTTAAAAGTTTAAATTTTTTATCACAACAATAAACGCACTGAACAGCAAATTGTAAATAGTACTTTTAGAACACTTGTTTTAAAATGTAGATAAACAGTATCAAAGACAAGTATCATATTACAGTCAGAGCGAATGCTAAGCGTGGGCATGAGATAAGACCCAAGAATTCATGATAAGTTATGTGTCTTTTTTAATAGTTACAAAAAATTTATTTGAAAAGAAACTTAGGAAATAATAAAGCTTCTTATGATCTGTTTTTAATTTATTTAAAGAGGTACATTATTTTACAAAAAATGCAAATTTGTACTACCATTGGTACTACCTACTATAAGTACACTTTTAAAGTTTATTTTAGTTTATAGACTTAGTGTAACAGTAATTGAACTAAGTATATTTATATAAAAATTATCCAAATTGAATTTTTCAAGTTTTCAGATTTAACAGTAAATGTAGATTGAATAGAAAGAAATTTACGAAAAATGTAATTGATACGGTTTTGTTTTGCCCGCAATCTTGTATGAACTTGGTATAAACCATGCTTCTATACGTATTTATCAGTTGTTTGCGTTATAGGTATGCGCATATAAAGATAGAAATACAAATAAAAGGAATAAGACTATACTATATGTTTTACACGGTTTATAGTGTTATAACTATTGGTTTTAGTCTTGGAAGATTCTTATACATTTTGCCATCTCTTGCTCAAGTGCTGAACTATATTAAGTTTTACGGCGTCCATTTTTATAGCAATTGCAAAAGTAAATATTTTGCGGATACAAATAAAACGTACGGTAATCGTTTTACATCTTATACTTTCACAGAATGCTTGTTATTGTCTAACTTAGGTATTAAAGTAATATAATTGTAATTGGTTGCAATCAAAATTCAATTTACACTGATTTCAATTGTAAAATACTCGTTAAGTAAAGCTAGGTTCGATATAGAATTTTGTCATTACCTAAACTAACATTTCCTCTTTAAAACAACATTATCACTAAATCATAATTTTTTGTTTTTAGCGAGTTTTCTAGTCGCAAAGTTAATACTGTTTTTACATGTGGCGTCATCTATCGGGATAAACTGCAGCGATCGCCCTCTTAAGTTAGGAGTAATGTGATCTTTAAAAGGAAAGTTGTAAGCAAATCTCATGCAAGCATTTTAAATCTTTTGTATTTTATCCTTATTGTATTGAGTTAAATAGTTTTAGTATACGCAGCAACAGTAATCTAGGGTGGGATAAATCAAACTTTTTATTAGATTAATCTTGATATTGGAGCTTAATGAATATATTTATGTTTTTAATAAATTATCCGCGAATGGTGAAACAGAGTTTTGGCGATGTGAGCAAAGACGACAGTGTAAAGCGCGAGTTCATGTTCAAAACGGTGCTGTTATAAAAACTTTGAATGTGCATACCCATGATTCATCAGCAGGCAAAGCAGAGGCTAATCGAGTAATTACTGCAATCAAAAAACGCGCTTTAGAGACACAAGAGCCGACATGTCAAGTAATCAGCGAATGCTCACAAAACCTCAACTTGGCTTGCCAAGGAGCTATGAAAAACTGGTGCGAAGACAACGAAAAGAAATACACCAGGCACCTGCGACTCCAGCAACTCTGGAAAACTTACAAATCCCGGAACGTTATAGAATCTACGAATCTACACCAGGTAACATAGAAAACTTTTTACTTTCGGACAGTGGTCCTGGACCACAGAGAATTTTAATTTTTGGCAGACAGAGAAATTTAAATATTCTGGAAAATTGCGACGACTTCTTTGTAGATGGGACTTTTAAAATTGCCCCGAATTTATTTCACCAGGTACATGTTATACTAGCAAAGAGATATGGAGGTGTACATCCTGTTTTTTATGCTTTATTGCTCAATAAATCAAGAGCAACTTATGATAGTTTATTCGAAACAATCAAAATGCTTGCACCCGCATTAAATCCAAGATCAGTTACATCAGATTTTGAATTAGCTGCTTTTAAAAGCCTGCAAAATAACTTTCCGCAAACTGAAATTCGAGGATATTTTTTCCACCTAGCAAAAAACATGAAAAAGCATTTGAACAAAGCACATTTAATTGCTCGTTATAACAACGACGCAGAGTTTGCATTACATGCCAAAATGATCATTGCTTTGGCATTTGTCCCAATGCAAGATATGCAAAACGCAATAAATGAATTATCTGATATTTTGCCTGACGACTTGACACCTTTTTTAGATTGGTTTGAGGACTATTACATTGGTCGTTTTTTTTCTCTGAGCCCGATGCTCTTTAATCTCATCATGAACAAAATCATAGACAGCGTGAAAAACATGAAAGGATATAAAATGGTAAAAAACAATCTGACCATATTATGTTATGCTGACGATGCGGTGTTAATCGCAGATAATGAGGATAACCTACAGAAACTTCTTTATTAATTCACAAGCACGGCTGAAAGATGCAACATGCTAATATCCACTGATAAGACAAAATCGTTAGTAGTATCAAAAGAGCCCATACGATGCAAATTAGAAATAAACAAGAAAATCATTGAGCAAGTGATGTCTTTTACATATGTACTTGGGAGTAGAAATATCGAGTAAAAGAAACAGTTATAGAGAAGTCAAGCAGCAAATCTTGAAAGCAACACGATTATCTGGATATTTGAGAGATGTTACCTAGAAAAATAAATACCTTTTAATTGAATGCCAAACTAAAATATATAACGCCATGGTAAGACCAGTAATGACATATGCAGCAGAAACCAGAGCTGATACTAGCAGAATTAAGCAACTAAGGCGAACAACTGAAATGAATACTTTAAAAACAGTAGCAGGAAAAACGAGAAGAGATAGAGTCATAAACAAACATATAAGAGAGGAATGTGTAATCGGAGATGTCGTTAGATTCGCTAGAAGAAGAAGCAGGAAATGGAACGAACACGTCAAAGAGCAGATGAAACCAGGTTCATTAGAATAGCGAAAGATCAAAGACCAGTAGGAAGAAGGGACCCTGGAAAACCAATAAAAAGATGGAAGGATAGTTGGATCTCCACCTCCATCAAAACACCGTAAAAAGCGTGAAGAAAAACAGGTTTCGACCTAAATAAAACAAGAAGAACAAGAAGAAAAAATAATTATTGTGTTTAAGTACTAATTACCGTTTTTATTTCATAATGGCGGTAGTACAAGACATTAAAAAATTAATCGCTAATATTAGTTAAAATTTTGAAAAACGTTTAGAATTTAAAGCCAATGCTCATCCTCGGCTTTTACTTCAAATTCGACAGACCAGTAAACATAAAAATAAAGAAGTAATTTTAAAGAATCTGTGTATTCGTTAGATTGGATTTGTGGATTTGAAATAAATTATAGATTTTACTGTTTTATATGTTTACTGTTTTTACATGATTCATTAATCATTATGGTGTAAGAATGATGTTACGGATTTATGGCATTTAAAGGAAAAAGTAAAAAGCACTCATCGGCAAATCACATGAAAATTGTATGAATTATGGTACTCTTGGTAACGTTAATATTCGCTTACAATTGGACAGTGCTTGCCAAAAGTCTATTAGAAACCACAATTAAAATGTCTGTAAAAATAGATAAATAAAATAATTGATTGACTTTGTCTACCACTACAGTGGAAAGAGAGAGATGTTTCTCTACGTTAAAAAGAATTAATAGATTTCTACGTTTGTTATTGATTATTTTGGTAGTTGTAAAGGTAGACGAATATCTTAAATATAATTGATCTTAAATATAAATTGCGTTACTGTAAAAATGTTTTTTTAGACTTTTTGTGATAATTGGGTCACTGATTGTTCGTTGTTTGCCAATTGTTATTTGTTGTTATTTTATATTATTTTTTATTTATTGTATTGTGATTAATATTATGGTTCAATTCTCAAATCAAGAAATAATAGACATGGTTTTAATTTATGGTGAAGTGCTTCAAAACGCAGCAGAAGCTTCACGTATGTACGCTGAACGTTTTCTTAGAACATCCAGTACTTAAAGCATTTGTAAATGCTATTCAACGTGGACGTGATACTGATGACCTAAGGTTGCCGGGCGCGCTAGAACACGACGTGTTGTGGAAGCCGAAGAAGAAATGTTGGATTTTGTAAATAACAATCTCACTTTGAGTGTTCGTAAAGTTTCACGGGAAATGAATGTATCCAAAAAAGTAGTGTGGCGTTCTCTAAGAGAAGAAATTATATATCCGTACCATATTCAACGCGTTCAAGCTTTAAACCCCGCAGATTTCTCTCAACGCATTGTTTTTTGTGATTGGTTACGTGAGCAATGCACTATAAATGAACACTGTTTGAATCAAGTTTTGGTAACAGACGAAGCAACGTTTAGTAAAAACGAAATGTCTAACTTCCATAACAGCCACATTTGGAAAACGCACATGCGACAAGACAGGTTCATCTTCAACATCGATTTTCGATAAATCTATGGGCAGGTATTGTCGGCAGTCAATTAATTAGCTCTTTTGTGCTACCTGAACGTATGACAGGTCAATCGTATTTATTATTTTTGAAAAATAATTTGTCTGAACTATTAGAAGATGTGCCGTTGAATGTACGTCAACACGTGTGGTTTCTTCATAATGGTGCTCCACCACACTTTAGTCGTCCTGTTCGGGTACATCTAAACAATGTTTTTTGAAATAGGTGGCTTAGTCGTGAAGGACCAGTATGTTAGCCACCGCGTTTTCCGGATCTAAATCCCATTAATTTTTACTTATTTACATTTGCATAGTATTGTTTATGAAACAGAAATTAACACTCCACAAGAATTACGAGAACAAATAGAAAAGGCTACGGAAATAATTCGTCAACAGAATGGACTACGGAATTGCACTAATTCGTGGTTACCTTGAGTGATACTGTGTATCCAGGAAGGTGGGCAGAACTTTGAACATCTTTTATAAAACTCGACAAAAATTGATAGTTTTTTTTGATACGTTGAAATTTGGACAGTATTAAATAAGAACAATACTAAAGTATTATTAATTAAAAGTATTTTTATCATCATTACTCTATTGGAGTAGTAGTAATTAGTTAAATACATGTAATTTGAAAATGTCATTATGTTATTGTATTTTGATTGTACCAACAACGTTTTTAAAATAATTAATGTTATGGTACTTTAATCGAACTGCACACACTTTAAACCGAACAGGTCATTTGTCACACAAATTACGGTGTCTGTACTATCATTCTTTTAATGCTAACATAGTTCAAACACTTGTGGTTTCTTATCGACGCCAAGACGACTTAAGGTCATAGAACTAAGCAAGCAAAAAAAATGCAAAGAATAAACATATGAACCGGCGGTACTAAAACTTTTCTCTTAGATTCTTAAAAATTGCAACTTCGTTATTTTCAAAATTTTATGATAATTTTTTTTTGTAAATCGATTGTATTTGAACCGCGTCCTGTTAAAATTAAGTCTCGTAATTCGAAGACACCCTGTATACAGAAGCATCATTTTACATAATAAGAATATAACTATTTATAACAAAAACGTGAATAATAAAGTAGTACTCACTTTACTACAATATTTACAATCTTCCTTTTTTGATTTGAGTAAATATTTGTAAATAACCTTCTTTTTGGTAGCCATTTTTTTGCAAAAACTGACATTAAAACGCGCAGATGTCAAGTTGACTAACAATTAACAATCGATTAACTAATGGAATGTTAATCATAGATAAAATTGTTTTGTGCATTGCAATTGACGGTAAATCAACCATCATCTTTAATCGACAATTAGTAAATCGCTAATTAACCAGACTTCTGTGCAACCAACTATAAATGTTTTAGGTGATATAAGCTGTAATTCACAAACGCAAAAATTGTATTTAAATATACCTAAATGTATTTGTAAGTTTAACGTGATTAGAATCAAAGTAACTTTATTAGTTTTAATTCCATGCAAAGTTTTTTTATTTATACAAAAGAAACGTCAACACTAATTTATTGGATTTTTGATTGTGTTATAATTAAATAACTTATAATTATCAGAAGATAAACTGCATTGACATTGCTTTACCCCCAATGTCTTTACGTTGTGGCTTATCCCGCAGTTTTATTCAAAACTATTTTGAAATACGCGGGTGTAAAATCAACTTACAACGTTTACCGCCGTTATAGCTTATTTACAGTTACAAGATAAATTATGTTTAAAGTAATTAGAATAAATCAAACCAACTAATTTGCAACTTGACTGCTATGCCAAAAAAACGTGAACAGTAATTTATCTGGTTTTTGTTTGTGCATTGTTATAAAGCAGTTATGATTACAAGGATTTTTAACCGGCTGATTAAAAAAATTATAATTATATTACTGAAATTTCTATGTTTGATCAGTTAAGCAAACGATTTAGTTAAATAACAAACTAGCTCGATTTCCAATAACAAAATGTAAAAATTAACTTAAACAAGTAACTATTTGTTAGCATTGATCAGTTTTTTGGACTGCATAGCAATTCATAAAATATCAAATGGTTTCTAGCATTTATGTCGGATATGTATACGTTATTATTTATTAATAAATTTGTGGCTAAACGCCATCTCGTAGAAACGGAGCTACTTAACAGTTAATCCACATATAGGAAACTATGAAATTGTCAGTTAGATAGTAAATATTACAACCGCAAAGTTACAAAAATGTATTTGAATAATTCGAGGCATAATATTCTTAACGTTACTACGCAAATGCAAAAATGTGTTTATATAATTGCAAAAACCATCATTACAGACCCATAGACATATATTTCGTTCTATTTAGACTCTTCAGCACTGAAATACTTTACAACTATAGAAAACAAATTCCCATAGTTTTATCTTATTCGGTTGTTAGATTCATTGGTAAATCTGAGGCTAACCGCTATCTCGGAGGCTTATACAAATCTGCTTTTCAACTTGCAAACAAAAATGACAAAGTTCGAACAAAAATAAAAACGTCGTTTTTGGTAGGATAAATGTAGTCATTACCAGAATGCATTATGTATGTTTGCAAAGTTAGATAGCCTTATCTAACACTTATCATACTACAAGAAGTAAAACAGATGCGGTCTAACTTGATACTTTCTTCTTGCATTCTTACCTACCTGACTGATTACGTTTATTCTCTTTTAGTTTGTTTCAGTCTAAACTTTCTTGAACATAGTTTTATGCTACAGTTAAAAACAAGTTGCAATGAAACTTAGTAATGGACAATACCAAATTAAATTGTTAGTAAATTAGAAAATAAAAAAGGTATTAAATTACACAATTTGTATTTTAGTTAGATTAGTATCCCATGCTCATTCAATATTTATTGATATGAAATATAATGTTGCGAATCAGTTTTTGTGAATTACGTAGTGAAACATCAGTGGTTGAGCGTTGAATGGTAAAAAGGCCTGTACAAATGTATAAAAAATGGGAATTAAAATTGGCGAATGTTTCAAACGGTTTTTAAATGAACAACGCAAAAGAATTAGTGAAAAAAAGTCGATTATTAAATGGAAAAACAAGAAAATGCCAAATGCTAATACCGATCAAGATTATAGTTTAGTTTCGTTTGAATTATCGAAACACAAATTTGAAAAAAGAAAAACATTTGTTTTACATAAGTGTAAAAAGAGTTTGGGGCCAGCATTGAGATAAAAACTAGAGGCCAAAGCAAAAATTCTAATTAGAAGCAAGAAAAGGTATGTCGTTTAACTGAATCTCAATTTAATGCAGTGTAAAAAAAGTACTACAAATTCAATCAAAATTGCCAAAAGAATTTTATATAATACTTTTTAAGGATCTGTAATTACACGTTACGAAAATCATGACGAAGCAAGAACGGTTGCTCAATTTGAAGCGGTAAAACAAGTGTAGAATTTTTGTGTTAAGTACTAGCTCTGATTGTGTAATGAATAATCCAAACGCGACAATCGAAGTAAAGTGTCTATATAAAACATGGAAGTTAACAATAAAAGAAGCAAAAATAAGTAGTATAGCGCAGAGCCATTGACTGCTTAACAATAAATGCAGCAGCCGGAAAACTTCAATTAAAAATGCAACACAATTAGCATTGCCATATCCAAAAGCAATTGCACTTTACTAAAACTAATATTTGTTATTTTTTTAGGACAGTTTCTATAAAAAAATTATAAAAAATCAATTACTTTATTTTTATTCTAACTAGAAGGAGCAAAACAAACCACTTAATACTCATCAAAAAGGTAAAAATAAATGTAAACATAAATTCAGATGTACTATTATCTTTCTTTGTTTTTTTATTTATATCAATTTTAAAATATAGGTTTATTCTGTTTTTATTACGTAAAAATTTAAAAATTAATTCAAAAACGACAAGCGCTTTTGTAAGTTTTTAATTTGTGGATTTGACTGATACTTCTATAAAACTAAACTTTGTACAAACATTTTTGTTTATTTTTATACTATGTACATGTGTCTGTAAAATTAGCACAATATTCTATAAAATACTAAGAGTTCCAATAGCACTTTGCATAGTTCTGCCGTTCCTATAAAAAATTTAAAGCAGGTCCGCATTTGTTACCTTAAAAAACAAAATTGTGAAAACCCTCCTCTATAAAGTACGTT
Organism: Aquatica leii; assembly: GCA_035610365.1. Taxonomy (NCBI): domain Eukaryota; kingdom Metazoa; phylum Arthropoda; class Insecta; order Coleoptera; family Lampyridae; genus Aquatica; species Aquatica leii. Next base: position 140,973,475 of record CM069432.1, on the reverse strand, counting down.
GAATAGAACTATTTTTGACAAGAGTTCTGAATAGTTCTGCTCAAGTGAAGCATGTAGGTATAATTTTAGATCGATATTTTAACAATTAACAATTCTTAATAAATTTCAAATACTCCCGCTCAGCGCAAAACGTGTCGTACTGATGATTTTCTGCAGTTTTAAGTGTAATGCTTCTTAGTTCTATAAGAGTTCTATGCTTTAGAAACATTTCAACATTCAAAGTTCCAACTGTTTACTATTCTTTAAACAAAATTTAACAATTTCGTCTCGTACGACATTTTGTGAAGATGTGTCGGGTTTGTTAAAATGTTTCTAAGCATAGAACTCTTATAGAACTGTGCAAAATTACTATTAAAATTGCGGAAAATCATCAACACAACAAATTTTCACAAAATGTTCTTCGAGACGTAATTATTAAAAATTGTTTGAAAAATAGTAAACAGTTAAAACTTTACGTTACAATGTTTCTAAAGCTTAAAGTTCTTATAGAACTGGGCAATATTACGATTAAAACTGCAGAAAATCAACAGCACGACAAATTATCACAAAACGCCGTGCCAGACGTAATTGTTGAAAATTGTTTAACAAATAGTAAACAGTTGTAACTTTTCGATAAAACGTTTCTGAAGCATAGAACTCTTACAGAACTAACAAAAATTACAATTAGAACTTCAAAAAAGCATCAGTACGATATTGTAACGAATTTTAAACCGATTTATTTATACACAAATTTACACGTTTATAGCTACACGAACCAATTAAATCTAACGATATTTAAAAACATACAAATTTATGTATTACAATCACTCGAAAAATAATGTTTGCGAATCACTTCTGTTTATCTAAAAACTGACACTTGTTTACATTAAAGTCACGTACGTTTATACTCTGTTCTATTTATCTTAACTACGCGTTAATCACTTATTTATTTAACACTTCCGACTTCGGATAACCTATGATTCATTTAAACCGCTTTTATAAATTTCTGTTATCTTCTGCCTCTTCTTAAAACTGTTCTATCGCAGAAAAGGAAACTGGATCTGACACCGGTAGAAAAGATTGTGGCGATAGCGGCAGCTTTTTCCATTTCGGCAACTTCCTTGACCATAAAGGTAGCAATCAATAGACTTTTTCTGACCCAATATTCTCCTTGGTTGGTAACTGCTGATCAACACTTGAACGCCTGTTTCTCGGAAGACGACCTTCAACATGTTTTGAACTGTCCTCCAATTCATTTGATTTAAACCACAACTAAGCTTGGGTAATTTCTTAATGTTGTGGAACTCCATTTAACTTTTGAGATTCCATAATGCTTGCCACAGATTTTTCTATAACGGCTTTGTACGTGAGTATTTCTTGGTGACCAAATAGAAAACAAAGAGTCTGTCAACACGTAGTTTTAAAACCTTTCCGACCGCCGGCGCCGGTTGCAGTCTTCGTAGTTCATCTAGCCATCCACACTTCTTTTTAAATACAACTGCAACCCCTCTGAACATGTCAAGATCTTCGCTTTCGCAATATGCGATGGCGTAATCTTTTCGTGTTTGAAACAGGTCTTTTTGATCTTCGGTTGTAACTCCAAACCTAGCCTTTCTAGAACCTTCGTATATGCTCATAAACTTATCGAGATCAATTCCTTCGACTTGATATCTAGTTTTGCTAGTTATTACTCTGGTTTGGACCTGAACTTGCGTAACGTGGTTATCGCTAGCAAACGGGGCTAGACGATCGATGTGAACCACTATTGGTTTGCCTCTGAGTGGTTCTTGGATGCGATACATGACGTCATTAATACGCTGCGCGACTTTATAAGGGCCTTCTCATTGTCTCTGCAGCTTCGGCGACTAACCACGTCTTCTTTGGGGATTATACAATCGCACTATGTCGCCAGGTTGAAACCCACCATTTTGTGTCTTGGCGTCATATCTGGTCTTCATTCTGTCGCTATCAATTTCTGTGTGTTTTTGAGGACGGCTTCATGTGCTTCGTCTAGCTTCTTGGTCAGCTTGCTGACGTAGTCTTCTCCAGCAACTCTTTCTTCCGGTCTTCGTCCAAATTGGAGTTCGCATGAAAATCGTATTTTGCGACCGAGCATGACACAGAATGCGTTCGTGAACAAATAATCGGTATCTCAGTTTTTTTGGTATTTGGATACTACTTGGGCTCAACCTTGACCACTTCATAAACTCGCCGCTGCGCGGCTCGTGAATGAAACCCGGTCTCGTGATTGAAGCGCGTTCATTCTGGAACTTGTATTTTAATATACTATTCTCTATTTCGACATAAGAATTCACGATTCTTACACTAAAATCCGTGTAAGAATGCACGAATTTTAGTAATGTTAATTTTTGCAAAGTTGGTATCTAACTTAACAATTGAAATTCAAATGTTTATGTCAAGATAAAATAAAGACGTTCTATTAATTCAAACTAATTCACTTATAAAGGTATAAATAGATCGTTTTGTATGAGATTTTAGGTTAACACATAAACTTCAATATGTCAAAGTATGTGTTGCTAATTCAATAAAATACAAAAGTATCCCAATGTTGTTTTAAAATTAAAATCATACAAAAAATATTAAAATTGAATCAAAATAGAAAAAATAGTATAAAACACACGTCATAGAATATGTTTCAATCATTCTACCGTTTCATAAACTCGCCGCTGCGCGGCTCGTGTATGAAACCCGGTCTCGTGATTGAAGCGCGTTCATTCTGTAACTTGTGTTTTAATATACTATTACTATGAATTTCAAAATAATTGTACACATTATAGAGGTGTCGAATCAAGAAATGCTTTTTTCTGTTTCATTTTGTAATCAGATATACATAAAAATGTAAAACAATTTCATATACGTCACTGCTTGCAAAACAAATGTTATAATTTTTTTCTGATAAGAAAAGATGTGTTTATTTTACTAAGTGAACATACCAACATACGTTCTAGATAGCGGACCATTGTAATATGAGCAATTACTGTTACTGTTTTTTCCTTTATTAGTAGATAAAGGCCGTCGGTAATTTGCAGTCCTTGTTATATAACTTGCAAATAGTTTTGTTATTTGTTTACGTATCAACATTTTTTGATTTATATAACTTTAAAAAAATTTATTCTGTTACATAAATTCTTCAAACATTTATAAAAACTGTCGTGTTTTTAAATAAAATAAATTGTCTTTTATTCTAACAATAAAAAAGCCACTTTTCAGACTTAAAAAAACTAATTTACTCAAAAATATTATTGTTTTAAGAAATTTTCACGCTCTCCTTTAACCTCAAATTAATATATTATAATTCAAATACAAAAAAGTGTACCAATGTATACCATATTAAATTGCTTTTTACAACCTACATTAAACAGTAAATAAGTATGTATCAGTTTATAAACAGGAAAAGATAGAGCAAAAAAAATCCAAACGAATATACAGATGGCAGCACAGTACGATACAAAAAATCTAAATCTAAATTAATACCATGAGTTTTGATTTTATTTTATTTTTTTTTTACTTTTACAGTCTGGGTTACTTTTTTTTAAATAATCTAAAAAATAAAAGTTTTACAAAAATGACTGTTTTCAATAATTAATATTTAATTTTTATAATGTTTTTTTTAAATAAAAAGAAACGCAGGCACTAGAGTAAACTTTTATCTACAAACAAAAAAAAATTGTATTATAATTATTTTTGCTAAACCATTAAAATTAAGTCTTATAAAAGAACTTTTAATTTACAGTTAGGAAACTAGGAAGATGTTAGATATGACCAAAGAGGTTTTGTTATAGATAATATTTATCTACAATACTGATATTCATTGAAAAGTTTGTTCAAAAATCTTTTAGAGCTCGACTCACGCAAAATTGTAAACGTCAATCACTTTTCGCGCAGCTAATGTAGTACTAATATTTTTGTTAGAAATGTGGCATACTTATCAAAATAATATGTATTGAAAACTACACGTTTGATAATTAAAGTGAACCGCATTATAAAATGTGGGTTGATTGATATGAAACTACTTTTTAATAGGTTGAATCCAGCGGCGTGTATTATAATTTCAAAACATTTAAAAATTAAATACATAAATATAAATAATTCGGTTATTATGATTACAACTAACAAGCTTTGTGTAGCATAAACATGTTGTTTGTCGAAATAAATTTATTTATTATCTCTATAAGAAACTGTAAAGATAATAGTTATCAATTGTTCAAATTAATGATGCCTTATTTTACGAGGTTGGACAGAACCAACTACTTCAGTTTTTTTGCTTTTGTAATAACTTATATACGTACAAAATTATATAAGAAAAACTGTTAAGAATGGCGGATACACCCACTTCCGGTTTATTTATCAGACCCTTGTTCTAATAAAACCGAGAGAAAAGCCAGCTTCACCAAATTTCAAGTGATTAAAACGTTTGGTTCGAGAGTTATCGTGAGTACAACGTTACACACACACAGACACCCAAGTTTTTGTTAAAAATACATTTTTCTGATTCAGGAGACCTCGAAACGTGAAATTATGCAAAAAAAAATTTTGCAAAAAAAAATTTTTTAAATTGCGATTACTATACTTTTTTTATAGGAAAGTAGAGCATAAAAACTGAGGCTTGATAGCAGATGAAACGTAAAATTCTGCAAAAAAAAGTTTTTGCAAAAAAATTGCGATTGGTATACTTTCCTTATAGGAAAGTAAAAACTAGGGTTAAGAAACTGAAATTCATGATCGTAGATAAAAATGTTGTTTGTCAAAATAAATTTATTATAATGCACGTGCTTATCTTATCTACTAAATATGCGATATGTTTGAAAAAAATACAAGTCTCGATTTAGGTGAAAAGATGTTTTAAACAAATCTGTTTACAAATTATCTAAGAATATGCTTTCACCACAAATCTATTAATTTTCAAGAGTACCTACTATTTTTTTAAAATAAACAATTGTTCATTAAAAAGGAGTGTTGAGAAACCGAAATGCATGATCATACGTTACTGTAGTGTAATCGTGGTCAAAGTGGCGAAATTTTAAATAAATGCGTTCTTGCGTCGATCCTCTTTTTAGCTGGTTTTTAGTTATAGTAATACTTCAAAGATTAAGAGAAATTGTTTTTGTTCACTTTTTTGAATTTCCTGAAACAAATTATTTAAATAACTGCTCACAATAAGTATTTTTTTCGCTACAATGTTGTAATAGGTACTTTCATTTTTGTACCGAGATACATGTAGTACTACAAGTACTTAGTAAAAATAATACCCAGATAGGCGCTAAATAAAAAGTACCTAATATTTACAGGATTTATAGGTGATTTTAGGTATAAATATTTGAAAAGTAAATTTTGAATTATTTCAAATGTTTATGGTACCTATATTAAACATGGAAAAATCCTTTAATAAAATCATTGTTAAAAAAAAGTTAAAAATTTAAATAGATATGGTTTATACAAGCTATTATAAATCTATGTAATTCTTACGGTAATTAAATTTTTACAGCTTATTTTACACTAATTTTTAATATGTTTTATTAAGTTTTAATTATAGTGCCTGTTAAAAAATAAATTAAAATTTTTAGGCAGATACAGGGACAAGTTGTAAAGTTTTGAGACGCTACTATTTAAACTTGTGATGGTTTTTTTATAATTCTTTTTGTTAATTCTAAATATCAATGTTGGATGACTTAGTCTTTTTCGATTCATAGTCTCATCATAACATGAAAACTGCCGGTACCAAGTAAATTATATGCTTTTTGCAAGTTTCCACATTGTGAAGTTTTAGTTAAATTATGAAAAACATTCTTTTAATACGAACACTATTTTAAATAAAATGGTTCAACGGCTCGTTTTTCTAACTCAATTCTTAAATTACAAATTTTTATAAAACAGCACTGTCACCTTTTAAACCCGAAATTAAAATATGAATCTGTTTTAAGCAGTGGCGGCTGGTCCATCAAGGCTCTAGAGCGCAAGCCCTCAAAACGTACATTAAAACCAAAAAAGGAAGATATAAGTATCATTATTTTTTATTACTCCTAAACATTAATTTAATATGGTCGTATTTCAAAGCAACCTACACTAATAGGCTACAATTATTAGAATTCGTGACTGTATATGTAGCTGAGCATTGTAACGTTACGTTGCGACCCTCACTACGAGATTTTTATATGCAGTTTTAACGTGCGAAAGGACTCTTTCGTTTATAACACGCGATGCTTTGAATTCAGTAATGTTGAAAAAATCAAACGTGTAGGATGTGTTTTTAGTTTTTAGTTTTTAGTTTGTAGTACGTAATTTTTGAAAAATGCCAAAAAATGATGTGTAATTTATTTCGATAAATGAATTTGTAATTTTGTCGTTGAAATAAAATCTCTCGAAAGACTATAAAAACACCGCATTACAGTTTTACACAAAAAAAAACAATAAAATGAAGTTGTTTGTAAATGTATCTCAACACTCAATAGTTATTTTACTTTTATTGTTAATCAACAATGAGTGTTCCAAACAGTCAATAGTAGCTTTAATATCAAATCTCAATTTAAACAAAACAAAAATCCGTGGTTTCGGATTGAAAATAGTAAACTAAAAAAAACGCAATTATTATTGCTTTATTAGCATAAGCAAAATTTCTCAACTAATAACAAAAAATGCACAATGCATTTTTTTGGTCTTTGATAGACTTGTACTTTATAAATTCACGAAACCAAGACATATAAGTTTCAAACACCGGATTTCTAAACTGCAAACTCATACAATTTTTTAAACTAATAAATTCAATCATGTCAAATTTAGATTATTTAATACAATGTATGATTATATTTACGTCAAAAAATTTTTTTAAACAAACAGTTAAAAAGTTTATGTATTTATTATATTTATATGAATTATTAATAGTACACAAATGTATTATGTACATACATATATTGCAAATAACTCATTTTCTGTGATGATCAAATTAATGATCCCCTTTTATAGGAAGTAGAAAAAGAAGCAACTACTTCACTTTATTGCTTTGTTGTAAGAGACACTCATTTTTAATTATTTTATCAACATAAACAAACAAATATCCCTTTAACCAAAAAATAAACATAATAAAATCTATCAAAAACAAAATGTTGAAATTAAGTAGTCCTCAGTTTCATAAGAAAAACCTAAAAATCCTACAACAAATACTATATAATAACAACTATACTTCTTAGCAGTGGCTGCTGGTGGTCAATCATACCAAAGGGTCATTTTTAAAATATTCAAAAAGGCAACTATCACAAAAAGTAAACAAAAAACTTTTTTGCATTACATTGATTTATATTTAAGATCTACTCATTTATCTTTACAATTAGCAAAATGATCGATCGAATTTTTTATGTGATCCGCAGATAAAAAGTGCTTTTTCACTTTTTCTTTAAAATGTTTTAAATCAGTAACACCATTTTTACATCATAATAAATCGTGTGAAAATAGTACACACACTAAACAGTAAAATCTATTAGTTTCTTCATATCTACAAATCCAATCTGATAAATCATATATAGATTCTTTGTACTACCGCCATTATGAGACAAAAACAGTAATATGTACTTAAACACAATAAATTTTCCTTTAACTTGTGAAAGTCATTGACATTCGTTACAAACGAATATTATCTAACAACTAAAAAATTGAGTGCAAAGTTTGTCGTATGTGATAAAAAATGTGCATTGCAGCATCTTTGTTCTACAAACAGGTGTTGTAGAGATAATAATAAATAAAGTAAGCATTGCACTGAGTACGTAAAATGGGCCCCGACTGACAACCGTAGAAAGCATTTAGGAGTTTAGTTGTCTTTTTCTAATTTGCATAAAATTGTAATATGCGTGTTTCACTCTTGACTAGAACAACTATCATTTACTATTCGGCTACATTATATAATACACACGGGCTATAAAACACAACAGCCTCTGGTAAATTCGTAAGTTTTCGCATCTGTTGCGCTTACAATTAAAATTGAAATTCAAACGGTGATAATTTGATTTAAACGCGAATTTTCTGCATTTTCAAGTAAATAAAATACATTTCTTATTCATTTTGGAAGGTCATTGTCCGAATGACCTAATAGAGAAACCGTTACTGCTTCTTAATAATCAAACGTTTACTCACCACTAGCATCCCAATGCCCAATCTTGATCCTCCTTCGATGACCACTGTGTTAAGTACGACCAATATTGACAGCACTAAAAAACAATCCTAACAATATAGCTTTATATAATAACAACACATTATGCAACAAATTTTACACTAAACTAAAAGATAAAACTAATAATCTCAAAAACCTTGCCTTATCTACAAAATTGATTGCAATGACTGCGACAAATGTTATATTAGTCAGACGAAACACAAACTAAAAAACCGTATTCAAAATAACAAGTATGATTATAAAAAAACTAATAACATTTCTAAGACCAAAAAAACAGTGTTGTTTTTACATCATACTCAGTTGCAACATAACTTTAATTTTAACAGCCCAACAATATTAGATTTTAAAATTAATTTAAGGGCGCGTCTGAATGCGACATTTTAAATTCGTAGTGAGCGTTGAGAGAAATTACATTACAAAATATAGAGAATAGATGTCGCTCTCGATTTAAAGTAGATAACTGTTTATAAAGACGTTGATGCAAAAATTAGAGATGAGCAAATGTTGGTTTTCAATTGTATACAATAGTTGATTATAAGAAATAATAAAGAAGTTAAAACGTTAGTTTAATTGTTAAATAACATGCTGCAATTCAATTATTTTACGGTATTACAAAATTACCAGGTATAAACGGTATAACTAATAAGTGAATATACCCATCTTGAGACGAAAACCTTGAATTCAATCTCAGCAAACCTTTTATTTTAATTCACTAATGTGCGATGTCAGCAAATACCTAAATACAAGATAGCAATGCTAACATGTTTTAACAATTCCTTGATTATCTTATTTGAATTCTGTAGTAATTTGTATAATATTTAATTTGAATTAAATAAATTTTGCAAACATATTTGTAAAAGATTTCAAATTTTCTAGATTCAAAAAATTATTTTTTGTAAAACCCTTGCTATTTATTTAATTTTATTCAAACCTCCAATAGAAAAAAAAGCTCGATTAAATGGGTCAAGTTGTACGAAATAATCTACCTAAAAAGATGCTAACCAAAAAAGAAACAAAAATCTCTTTGGTTTTTATTGCTTTGGAGAAACCCCGAAAACAGATATCAATAATGGCTCACTTTTTTCACTTTGGCCTGACTTAAAATTTGCACTTACGTTTTCGCACTAGATTTTCTATTGAACTGATTTCGATTTTTTTTCTATCTAGCGGTTTTTCAAATAATTTCACAAACTTTCAAATTCCTTCTGAAAGCTTTGTGTGTTTGTTGCATTTTGCAATCACCCATTTTTTCTAATTATTATGATATGCTGCAACTGCATTTAAAAACTTAAACTCTACTTATTTTACTAATATCGGATTACTTTAAATAGTGTTTTTATTAATTTTACCAAAGAGACAAAGTTCCGATTTTAACTTTTACAGAAAAAAATTGATTTTATTTTCATTGTTTAATAAGATAGTTTGTTTACAAAAGAGTCGGTATATAATTTCTCAACTCAAAAATCGCAAATTCAAATAAATAGTAAAATGTAGATTGTGTACGTTATCTGTTTTTGTTTTTTAATATAAAACGGTGGCATTAAATATCAACTCAGAAAACCATATTGTGCATATGCATTCATTTCTTCGAAATTTTCAACATAAACAAAAATATAATGACATTAGCGTAAAGCATAAGTGCAAAAATGAGCCTTATGAACCAAAAAAAACAATTTATTTTTTAGCGCCATCTGTGGTAAAATGACTGAACTAAAACAATAAAGATTTCTGTTATCTCAGTTTCATTTAACATTGGTTATATGGAAATATTACTGTTTAATATAACATTTCCATATTACACATTTTTTGTTAATATTCAAATGTTCTAATACATTTTCAAGTGTCGGTCTAGAAGTTTTGAGTATTAATATTTCGAAACATTAGTTGGTTTAATGGCAATTGTCTCTTTTATGAGATGCAAAAAGTTGAGCAACTTTGGACGCTAATAGTTTCTTTATTAGAAATTATTGTGCAACAAAAATTACCATTATCGATTCTTCTATGATTTATCTTGTCAATTCTAATAAAAAATGTTGGAATATTATTTTATTTTTTAAATGTTATATTAAACGCGAACCATCAAAATCGAGCTAAAAATACGATATTTTAGGCAACCCAACATACTTCAAACGCCACCTTAAATAAAAAGCTTGTTTGTCTTTATTAATTTATATAAAAACAGCGTCAATTTTAGAACTGACACTCAAAACCTCAGTTCAGTATATAATAATGTAATTAAAAAAATGAGCATAAAAACTATTAACTAATATGTACAAACTATCTAAATTATTTAGTAACTCATGTTCTAATCTTAACTAACTTAATTGCCTTACTTAATTAACTAACTTAAATGTAACATAAACTAGAAGTTGATTCCGCTTACAGCATCTGTGAAAAAAAGTATTTATCATTAGTGTGGTTATTTTATAATTGTTTAATTTGGTATTATCTACCGTTACCAAACAAAACTCTTTTCCTATCAGGAACCTTGTCAGGAATAAGTACCAAAAATTGAAATTCGTTGTACGTTAGTCAAAGTGCACGATATGATGTGTAAAATTTTCATGTTTTTAATTAAATGTTTTATTTAACCTTTTTTGGCTCAGTGGTAAGTAAAATTCATCGTTATTACTATTTATATTCCTACATATAAAAATTCTTATTATTACATTTAACTTTTATTTAATTTATTTTACAGCATGTATATATGCGTTTGGTTTGAGATGTAATTTCAAGAATACTCTTTTAAATTATTTCGTTGCGTTTCTGGCGACATCAGTCGAATGAACTCAAGAATAACACTCCAGATATATTTTTTTTCGTACTCATACTAGGTGACGTGTGTTATATTTGCATCAGTGTTTCTAATAAAATTATGCTGCAGTTACCAAAATTATTAGATTTTGTCACAATCTGCACTGTGTTCGTAAATGATTGACGGGCGTTTAAATTTGGCGCTCATCAGATAATTTTATAAAATTGGTACTAAGCATTAACACTCCATAGACGGCGCGTAAAATATTTTAGTAATATAATAATATAAAGATATACATTTATTTTGTCACGTAATTTATATAACAGAACACAATTTCAAATACTTATAAACATGAGGTTTAATAGAAGTTAAATTACAGTGTAATTAACAAATGTAAAAAAATATACAATTAATTTTACAATATCTGTTCAAAATGCTGTCCATTTAAATTTAAACACAGGTTCACTCTTTTTTTAATATTGTTAAAAACATTATGCCACACTTGCGGTGTAATACTGTTAACAGCTTCTGTAATCGCATTTCGCATTTCTTCTTCTTCTGATAAAATGAGTAAGATAACGAGGTTCAATAAAAGTTAAATTATAGTAAATTATGGAATTATGTAATTAATTTTACATCTGTTTAAAATGTCCATCTAAATTTAAGCACACTTTTTGTAAAATTGTTAAAAACACTTCGAGTGCAATACTGTAAACTAGCTTCTGTAATCGCATTTTTCATTTCTTCTAAAGTATGCAGACGCTGTGAATGTATTTGATTTTTAAAAAACCAAACATAAAAAAGTCCAGTGAGGTTAAAACGGGTGATCGTGGAGGCGATCTATTTTCACTTATTAATTGGTCACCGAAGAACTGTCGTAAATAATTTAATATTATATGTGAGCGGTGGTCCCATCTTGTTGGAAATAACAATGCTGTAACTCATCATTATGTAGTTCATTAATAAACCGATCCAAAACTAATTCTCTATAAATGTTTGCATTAATATTTTCATTAAAAAAAATCGTTATGACATTGCCAATCACACTCCAATCTTCTACGGATGAAGTAATGTTTCTACAAAAATATGAGGATTTTTTGCTGACCATATTCTACTATTCTGAGAATTCACATATCCACTAAGATGAAACCGTGCTTCATCACTAAAGAAAGTTACATATAACACGTCATCAATGTTTAAGACTTCGTTAAACCGTTGACTATATTCTGTTCGACGTGGAAAATCAGGAAGCAGTAATTCTTGTGTCACCTTGTATGGGTGTAATAAGCGATTCAATTTAAGATTCAAGCGCCTCTAGCGGCAAAGAACGAACTAACCTTGCAATGATAAACGTCATAATTACCTTTATTTCAATACTATTTATACTACTTCTTTTTGTGTTGTTACAAGCTTTTTCTGAAAACCAAAGCTTAATTTATGTACTTTATAACCTTTTTTTATAGTTTGATAAGTTTTTTCGGCATTACATAAGATTTACTAATACTATTTGTGATTCTAAATTAGTTTGTATACCTACAGGTTAGAAATTGCATTCACTAGTCGTTTTATTGTGGTTTAATAGTTTTGTGGTTTAGTTTAGTGCTATCAAACAACACGATATTTACTTACAGCTAGCATAGTTGGATTGGGCTCTTAATAGTTCAATTAGTCACTAAGAAACATGAATTTTACTTTACATGTAGGTACATTGTTTTGTCATCGCAAACTTCATCAGGCATCGGCTTTATGTAATTTTTTTTTTGTAATAAAGTGATGGTCAGCACGTTTACTTCGTAGTGTTTTGCTTACTATTTCAGTTGTAGTTCTAACTGTGAGATGTTGTATGGAAGGCAAATGTAGCGTCGAAGCCCTTATTTTTTAACTGCCGGGCAGTTTGTCTGAATGTTTGTAATTTTATCATGGGCGCTAATGTAAAATTATAATAACAACTAAATATATACTTGTTTGATAAAAATAATTTCATATTTAAAAATGTTGCAAACAAAGTTTCATATTTTTTTCTAACAGATTTTCCAAGTTATAATTTCACCACCTGGGCTGCATGTTGTTCAACAAGTTTCTCAGTTCCATAATTGTTAATTATGTGCATTTTTTCCGAAATATACTTAAGAACACAGCAGAAATTCAAAATAAAACAGCAACCAATTAAGTACGCATATTAAGCTATCATTGCAACGGTAGTTCAAATTGTCGCCGCGAGTTAGCGTATCGCTTAGTTTGAATCGCCTATTGCAAAACTTTCTTGCAAGCTTTCTGACATGTAGCAAACGATAGATTTGTCTTATGTGACAATTGTCGCAAAGATTTCTTTGAACTCACTTCCATTCTTTGCCAAATATATTCAACAACTTCTTCCTTTAAAACAGTAGGCCAGACGGTAGATTTTCTTTTTGAAACACTACCCGTACTACGAAACCTTTCGACTATACGAATTCCCGAACGAAATAACCCTCAATAATAAAGGTGTTGTGTTGTTCGGTAAACACCATTTTTAATAATCTAAAAAGATGTGATAATTTGTTAAATAAATTATTTTTAACTTACATCAAGTAAAGGCTGCACAGTCAAAAATGTGGCAATAAAAAAAGCCTTTTGGTAATGAAAACTTGAAATACTAACTCAGATTTTTATATTAATTTAAAAACTACTTGAATTTAAATTTTGGACGCCACAATATTTTTAAAATTAAATATTAAAACCCGAAAATACATCAAACAAAATAATCATAAGAAAATATAATTAAAAACTTACGTAATCAACAAATTTATTTACAAGGTTAAACGTACCGAAAGTCGAAATGAGCATTGCAGTAACCTGATTACATTGCATCGTCACACAAATACATTGATTTCTTATTCATATAGATGTGGTGTAAAATCACGACCTGTGCTTTTTTACAGCAACTTGTTTTGTCACTTTGAGCAACCTGTGAGAACTCTTGGTAAACCCTGTACTTGCTGTTAAACAGTTAAACGTTTCGATTGGATTCGCATATAACCATACAACATTTGAGTGACAAGTACCTAAGTGATTTTACTACGGTATAAAACACAACTTTGAATCTAGACTGTAGATTACATAATCGTTATCGGATAGTAGTGACGTTCACAGTAGGTATTGTACATGTAGGTAAACCAATATTCGTACTAGTCACGGACTGGCAAATCACAGATTATTAAGTCACTGTCATTTTTTTGGAGCAGTCACCCTTTAACCTGTGACTAAGAAATGACAATCCCTTACACCACAACCGGGTCGTATGTAAGAAAAACTAAAACGCAATTTTCAAGCATGCGCAAAGAACAAAGAAAAAACTCAAACAAACTGACAGAAAACGTGTAAGAGAGGATATTTATATCATTAGCGATTAGCCTAATTAACGGACATTATATTTCCGTTGCTGCTTGACTGACTTTGTTATTACTCGGAGTAAGTGTTTGTGCCCTTTCCAAAAAGGTTGATCTTTGTCTTAGTGGGTATAATTCTGGTAGCCAAGATTTGCTGAGTCTTAAACTGTCTTCTCGATTCATATTATATGGATGTTTTTTTGGGTTTACGAACGACAATACAGCAAAAGCCAAGTTCTGCTTCTTGTTTTGGCTCTCGAGGAGAGACTACTAAACCTCTACGGCGAGGAGGTGCTTTTACAAACTAGATCTTTAGATATTTTGCGCCAAAAAAAGAAAAGCTACTTACAGACCTAGCATTTCTAAAACGTTGCCTAAACTACAACGTATTGCCATCGTGTATGAGAATTAAACATCATCTAAATTCTCATACTGAGCGAATTTTTTGCAAACCTAGCTTCGAACTGTTACATTCAGAAATTCACAATAAACGCAAAGTACTTGATGCTGTGAGTAATAACTTATACAAGCTACATTTAATTACCTTGTCTAACAAATTAGAACACTTGATATGGGCAAACATAAATGCTATCACTACGATACAAGCTAATAAGATTTACGAACAATTAAAAATGAAGCAAACTAAGAAATATCGAGCAATTACATCCTTCACAGCCTAAGAAAACGTTAGACGACCATAAACTAATTGTCAATCTAACAGACACGGTTTTAGATACACAGATCACATCCTTATTAAAGAAGAGTTTAACTACATCAAAGATAACACCGATAGAAAACATGGTATGTGGATTAGAAGCTGCAATACGCACTCTGCCTTAGGAGATCTCTGAAATTATTCGACTAGATATCTGCAACATTGTAAGAAAAGCAAAACCGCCACACCTAATATTAACAGACAGGAGAGAGAAGCAGCTAAGCGGTTACGTAAGAACAAGGATATTTTAGTGTTGAGAGCAGATAAAAGCAACGCTACAGTCGTTATAAGCAGATAAGATTGCAAAGACAAAATGACGAACTTACTCTCGGAAGATTGCTACAAACGTCTACAAAAAAAAACCCTTTGCATAAGGAGTTATGCACTAAAGTAAGCTCTGCCATAAAAAACTCTACTACTATAGATATCAACAAAAAACAAACTTTGATTGGCAAAAGTCGAATTATGCCACGTATCTATGGTCTTCCCAAGATACACGAAAAGGTTGCCCCCCTTCGACTGATAGTGAACACCATAAATTCACCAACTCAATCATTAGCACGTTATCTAGCTGTAAATCTCTTGCCGTTGACAAAAAATACTTAAACTCACATTAAAGATTCTACAAACTTTGTAGAGAAAGTTCAGAACTTGCGTACAACAAAAAAAGATATCCTACTTAGTTTTGACTCTTTTTACTAAAGTCTCGGTCGACAAAATGTTTTTGCTCAATGAGAGAATTACTGAAGAAGTTCTGCTCTTCGAACTCTATCTTAAAAACACTTATTTCAGTAATAACGACAACTTATTTAAACAAGTAGAAAGAACGGCCATGGGTTCACCGCTCTCTTTAGTTATAGCCAATTACATTTATATGGAGTATTTTGAAACTGAAATTATAAAAAATGTTGAGTTAAAACCAAAAACTTGGTTCAGATACGTTAATCATGTTTGTTGTATGGCCTCCTGACAAAGATAAACTAAATCAGTTCTTTCAACATCTAAACTCTGTCACATAATATTATTAAATTTACTATAGAGTTAGAACATAACAGCAGTCTAGCCTTCCTTGATGGACCGGTGATAAAGAAAAGTAACGGAAAATTGGGGCAATCCGTTTTTAGAAAGATAACTCACACTAATAGATACTTAAACGCCAAATCTCACCACCATTCAGTACAGAAGACTACTGTTTTACATACTTTAGCTAAAAGACCTATACGTGTGTCAGACAATAAAAATCTACAAAAAGAAAAGGAAACACTGTTGGAGTCTCTACAACAAAATGTATACGGGTTCAAACAGATCCAAATCGCCTGGGAAAGAGCAATAAATCCTAAAGTCATAAAAGACTTATCACATTAATACTAGCACCGCTTATTTACCATACTGTATGAGTTCGATAGACAAAATAAGTAGGGTGCTAAAGAAACAATATCAAAACTGTCTTTACGACTAAGGATACCCTAAACACCAGGTTTACATCTGCAAAAGATAAAGAAAGGGCTCTAAAAAATGCCGGAGTTTACAAAATTTCTTGTTCTTGTGGATCAAGATATATAGGACAGACGAGACGCTCTATTAAAGTTAGAGTAAAAGAACATATAGCTTACTGCAAACACCGCAGAGTTACAAAATCAGAAGTAGCAGAGAACACGTGTGGAACTAAGGACACACGCTAAATTTTGACCAAAATAAAGTGTTGGCTAGATCTCCTTTTTATACTTTTCCAGACTAATCTGCAAAGCTGTGGAAATAGAAAAACATCCATATAATATGAACCGAGAAGACGGTTTAACTCTCAGCAAATCTTGGCTAGCAGTATTACACCTTCTAAGACAAAGATCTACCTTTTTAGAAATGACACAAACACTTACTCCGAGTAATAACGGAATCAGTCAAGCGGCAACGGAAAGACACTTTTTCTTTCAATGACATTTACCACTCTGAAGATGCAAACTGCAATGTCTTGCGTTTGCACAGGTTCACGAACAACAATACGACAAAGGCCAAAGTTCTACTTCTTGTTTTGGCTCTTAAAGAGAGACTAGAACCAAGCCTAAAAAGTCTGGATGTTTAACTACAACGCGGTCTAAGCCGAAAGACGCTTATAATCATAAACAAAATAACCGCGAAAACTTAAGATTTTATATTACTCCTAACTAATTACGGGTTTTGAATGCGTATAAAATAAAACGATGGAAACGAATCATAAATTGTAACAACTAAAAGCACCACATTTTCAATTTTAACTTGTGGCCACTGGCTACAAGACGAAGGACTCCAAAGAAGGACAATGAAAAAACCCTTTCGCGGCAAGCAGCCGACTTGCCGACCCAATATGTAAAAAGACTCATAGAGAAGACTTAAGAAAAAAGGAGCTACAAACACATGTGCAATGCGTAAATACGTTGCGCTAAATAACTTGCAAATATATTACATAAAAAATGTTAAATTATTTTTAGGGTAAATGGTGTATTATTTATTTAGAAATATAATTGCTAGCTTTCGAACTTTATCCAAGTTCTTCGTCAAGCTAAAATTAAATTAATTTGACAATTATAAAAAACTAAGGTAACTAAAAACAATAACTATAAGGGAACTAGATAATAAGCGCAAGTTATTTAGCTACAGCATTCGCTCGAAGGTCTAAAGGAAAACCACCATGGGATCGCCAATTTCTTCATCTATTGCTAATTATTATATGGAATATTTTTAAGAAGAAGCCTTAAAATATGCCTCAAAAAAACCAAAATTATGGCTAAGATATGTAGATGATGTTTTTTGCAATTTGGTCTCATGGTTTAGATGAACTACAAATGTTTCTTCAATACCTTAACAATCGACATCCTAACATAAAATTTAGTATTGAAAAAGAAATTAATGGTACCTTACCTTTTCTTGATGTAAAAATAGAAAGAAAATTAGATGGTACCTTAATACATTTAGTTTATCGAAAACCAACACATACAAATCAATACATAAACGCAAATTCTCATCATCACCCAGCTCAGAAACTTGGGACGATTCGCACATTATATAATCGTGCAACAATAATTTGTCACCAAGATAAATTACAAGAAGAATTAGAACACCTTAAGAAAGTTTTTATAAGAAATGGTTTTAATAAAGAACAAATTAAAAAATTTCTTAGACTAAAGACAAGACCTACTTTAACAGATGATTCAACTATTAACCAAAACTTTGTAATTCTACCTTTTGTTTCCAACATAAGTGACAAAATTGGAAGAATACTAAGTAAACATAAGATAAAAGTAGCTTATAATACTACTATTAAGATTAAAAATTTGTTGAATCCTATAAAAGACAAAATACCTTACAATACCTGTGGAGTGTACCAAGTCCCATGCACTTGTGGCAAGGTATATATTGGCGAAACGGGTAGAACTATAGATACGAGATTAAAAGAACATAAAAGACATCTTCGTTTAATACAACCTACTAAGTCTGCCATTGCCGAACATGCACTTGACACTCTTCATGATATAAAATTTAAGAAAACTAAAACAATTTCTAAAACAAAGAACTTGGATAAAGTTCAAAAGCCAGCAATTATATTTCTAAATAAATAATACACCATTTACCCTAAAAATAATTTAATATGTTTTATGGTGAAAGTTTTATGTCTAAAAAATGTTAATTAAAATCAGAAGTATTCAATCGAAAAAAATTTGCACGTTACACAATAAACGGTAAACACAAGAAATGCATTAAATTTCGATAATGTGTCTTAGATTCCTTAGGAATTTATTTGGCTTAAAATCAAAAATATATTTTCAGCTATAATACCCCTAGAGCATTGATAATACCGAGATAATTTTGTCATAGAGATTGTTGAAAGCGTGTTTCTTGGTAATCTCACGAGACCGAAGGCCGAGTGATATTACCTCAAAGAAACACGCCTGAAACATTCTCTACAACAACATTTTGAGTATTTATCAATGCTCGAGGTGTATTCGGTAAGATAATTTTTTACTACTTTCCATGTTTTTTATTGAATTAATACAAATGAGTTGTGTTTTCTAGTGTATTTTCTGAAAAGCTTTAGTTAATTTTGTTAATATGAACAAGTCTTTCTCTCATTATTATCAGTTGATTTACTATCTGACATTTAATTTGACATTTGAATATATCATGTCTGCTTTGCCCGATAACACCACACCCATAGTGTTATCAGCTATAATACCCCTAGAGCATTGATAATACCGAGATAATTTTGTCATAGAGATTGTTGAAAGCGTGTTTCTTGGTAATATCAGGAGGCCGAAGACCGAGTGATATTACCTCAAAGAAACACGCTTGAAACATTCTCTACAACAAAATTTTGAGTATTTATCAATGCTCGAGGGGTATTCGGTAAGATAATTTTTTACTACTTTTCATGTTGTTTAATTAATTAATACAAATTAATTGTGTTATTTGGTGTATTTTCTAAAAGAATTTTGTTAATTTTCTTGTTAAACATATCAAAAAATCTTTCTCTCATTATTATGAATTGATTTACTATCTGACATTTAATTTGACATTTAAATATATCATGTCTGCTTTGCCCGATAACACCACACCCGTGGTGTTATCGCTGTAATCCGTTGATGATTGGTTGGATTTAAAAAAATGCAATAAAATCAAATTTTTTTATTGGTTAATTGATACAGTAAAAAATTATCGCTGTAATCCGTTGATGATTGGTTGAATTTTAAAAAATGCAATAAAATAAAAAATTTTTATTGGTTAATTGATACAGTAAAAAATTATCAACTTAATTTTTTACAAGGAATCTAGGATTAATGAACAATTGGAAATTCCATTATCATCAATTGATAATCTTATGACCACAACAAGCTATGGGAAGAGAAAGAGGTAGTTTTAAAATTTATTTTAATATCACAGCAATGAATGAAGAAAAGAAATTTTTTTATACATATTAATTCTTTTGTGACAATATGTTCTAAATTTTTATTAAAGTTGGAATTCCTAAAGTAAAATCATTGGATTTAGAATCTAATTACAATTTTTTATCTGTAATAATTATTTTACTTCTATATTACAGGCGATATGTTGGAGATTGGGATTCATCTGATTTTAATTCTCCAAAAAAAGTAAGAGAATGTTGGAATGTAGCTGTTACCCAACTACATAAACAAAGACTAAAAATTAATAGATTAAGGAAGACCAATCTACGATTAGTTGATCGGATCATTAATCTTAGCGCTCTTACTAATCATTTAAGAAAGCAGTTACTTCTTTCTGAGGATGCAGAAAATATAGTAAAACTATATGAACATTTTTTTAAAATTAAAAACTAATCAACATAATTTTTATAGGCTACACTGTCTGAGTCCTCATCTAAAAACTTAATTCAACAAATTTTGCAACCAAAACCAAAGTCAAATATACTACAGAATTGCATCCTTTTGCTTTAACGCTTAGTTTTTATTCTCAGAAAGCTTACGATTATGTTAGAGATACTTTTAACAAAAGTTTACCTCACCCATCTACTATAACTAAATGGTTTAGAAGTATGTATGGTACGCCTGATTTTTGTGATGAGACTTTGCAAGCACTGAAAATTAAATGTCAGGAAGCTCAGTTAAAGAACAAAAGTATTGTGTGTAATTTAGTAGTAGACGAAATGTCCATCAGAAAACAAATAGAGTGGGTTGGAAATTGGTATACGGGGTTTGTTGACTTTGGAACAAATTTGGAACACTCTGACGAGTTGGAAGAAGCTAAAGAAGTGTGGGTTTTTATGCTTGTTCCACTTAATGATCATTGAAAATACCGTTTGCATATTTTTTCCTATCTGGGCTGAATGGATCAGAACGTGCAAATAAAATTTTAAAAGGTTTGGATTTTTTAAATTCTATCAATATAATTGTCGCTTGTTTAACATTTGATGGCGCACCGGTAAATTTGAATATGGTTTCCAACCTTGGAGCAGATTTGACAAATATTGTCAATATTTGTCAAATCTGCTCCAAAATACATTTTAAAAATCCATCAAATGATTCTGACGTTTTTATTATGCCAGATTCTTGTCACATGCTTAAGTTAATTCAAAATTGTCTCGCAACTCAAAAAGTACTGGTAGTGGCAAATAATCGAGATATCCGATGGGAATATTTTGAGAAACTAGTCGATCTACAAGAAAAAGAAGGTTTACATCTTGCAAACAAGCTGAAAAAAAGATATTTACAGTGGTTTAATGAAAAAATGAAAGTAAAAGTTGCTGCCTAAATGTTCAGTGATAGTGTCCCAGATGCTTTAGAGTTTTTGTGTTGTAAACTTAAAGTTCCTGAATTTGAAGGTGCCATTTTAAATAGTAGGAACTTCTTATCCAAATCGAGATAGAAAGTCCCACTGAACAAGCAAAATTCGATTCACATTTTTCAGTACTTAGATTACGTAGCAAATTACTTTAAGAGACTGAAATCAATTTCAAATCAAGCAATTATTTATACTACAAGAAAGATGGGGTTTCTCGGATTTATTATTGCCAACGATACAATAAAAGAGCTATATTATAAATATATTGAAATTGATTTACCCTTATTAAAATTTTTCTTACGTATAAAGTTAGCCAGGGCCATTTAGAGTTATTTTTTAGTGCGGTGCGTTCTAAAGGTGGCCATAATAACAATCCTACTGCTAAACAATTTGCGTCAGCATTTAAAAAACATTTAGTACACGCAGAAATAAAAGAATCCGCATCTGCCAACATTATGGCATTAGACGAAAGTATTTTACACGTTTCATCTTCAAATACTATTTCAAGGAAAAATATGGGAATTAATTTAACCGAGAATGACATATTCTTCACTGCAAATGAAAATGATTATAACTATATAATGCCAAAATCTTGGGACTTATCTGTTTATTCTAAAAATGTTATTTATTACATATCCGGTTTTGTTTTAAAAGTATTGAAATGTACAGCGTGCGAAGTATACTTACAAGCCTTAAGTGGTACGTCGGAAATTGTGTCACAATTTCAATTAGTTAAATCAAGAGGATATCTTAAGCGGGCATCCTACTTATTATTCAAGATTTGCGAATTAACTGAAAAAAACATACGCTATGTTAAAAGCGAGAAGAAACTTTATACAAAACATATTGATCAAAAAATAACTTTGAAAGTAATGAGTGAAATTGATAGTAACATATTTAATCCTTTATCAGATCATATGCTATACAATTAACTAAATTAATTATAAAACACTATTTAAAGATTAGAATAAATTACGAAACACGATTAAGGACGGACCTAAATCCTGTACTAATATCAATAGAATTTTAGTAGCCATCCATGCTACATCGTAAAATCCATTAGTGGATTCCATTGAAACATCTAAACTTAAGATTCCTATAATAGCGTGTTTCATATTATATTTCATATTGAAACCTGTTTCTAGAATAACAAATACTATTACCTATTTCTATTACAAGCTAAAGATACATTTTACTTATATTCCATGTTTAACGTTTGATTCAATTAAATGTAAGCTTGATTTGAAATTTATGTTAGTACTAAACATTAATTTCTCTGCTTAACAACTAAATTTAACTAAATACCTACATACTTCAAATAATGCTACTAAAACCGATTCTAAAATTTGAGGTTATAAGTATGTAAATATAAATTAGCAAGTAGTGCGTACCGTAAACATAAACAAATGTACTTCCTTTTCTACATTTTCTACATACAAACAAACACTTTACGAAAGCATATAGATTACTCGTCCAAAGGGAAGCGTAGCTTTCTGATGTTGCCAGGTCGATGGAAAAATCCATCGACCTGGCAACAACGGAAAGCTATGCTTCCTTCTGGGCGAGTAATCGCAGGCTGCAAAGTGTACACAACATTGTAAGAGATAGAAATAGTATTTGTCAACAAACGGTACGCACTACTTGTCAAACGACAATTTTGTTTGTTCACTTTTACATATTCCTACTTCAAGCTAAACATACATTGTATTTATATTTCATGTTTAAAGTTTGATTCAATTCATTTTACTATCTACGTACTTCAAATAATGCTGCTAGAACCGATTCTAAAATTTGAGGTTATAAGTATGTCAACATAAATTGACAAGTAGTGCGTACTACAACAATAAACAAATGTACCTCCTTTTCTACATGTTTGAGACAAACAAACACATTGCAGAAGTATACAGATTACTCGTCCAGAGGGAAGCGTAGCTTTCCGATGTTGCCAGGTCGATGGAAAAATCCATCAAAACCGAATCAACGCTGTAAAATCAAAGTTACTAGTTTGACGACGCGCCAAATTCCAACGCTCGTCAATCATTGATGAGCACAGTGTACAAAGGAAGTATTTTACAATAAAGCAATTTAGCTAACCTGTTTATCCCAAATTACAAGGGATAGTTCTTATCAAAATTGTTTAGGGCCACTTTAAAATCACACTTCAGATTATAAAGGATTATATATTAATAATAATAATGTTGTTGTTTTTAGAAACAAAGTTCTATAACAAAGAGTTAAGTTTTAAAAAATTAAAGTAATGATAAATTACCAAAAATAATATACCTAATATAACGAAAAGAAAACAGTATTTTTAAATCTAATACTCATCAAATCTGTAAGATGCCAAACAAAAAATAATTTTTTCATATAAACTTGTAGTATAGCAAGCAAAGAAAAAATATTTTTTTTGCTTATGTAAAACCATTGGTAAAACTTAAATTAACAAATCATTCATTTAAAATAAAACATCTTATTTTTAATGCATTTATAGTAAAATAATAAATTGTATTCATTTTTAAGAAACTTAAATTACTAAACATATTATGAATATTGTCTTTGTTAATATTAGAAAATTGTGATTTAAAGTTATTGTTTCTGATAGGGTTGTAAATAGGGCATACGATGTAGAGATGGTACATGTCTTCAAGTTCATGAAAATTACAAATAGAACAGTATTCTTCTGTGTTTTTTCGTATTTATTATTTTTATAAAATAATTTCACATATTTTTTGTATGTAGAGATGGTACAGGTCTTCTAGTTCATGAAAATTACAAATAGAACAGTTTTCTTCTGTGTTATTTCGTATTTATTATTTTTATAAAATAAGTTCACATATTTTTTATTAGATAGCCTCAGTTGAGCAATTATTCGAGTTTCGCTTATGTCTACTTTAAAGTTAAGGTATTTTTCTGTCAACGTTAAATTTTAAATCTTTATAAAATATACACTGTATTTATTGAGAACACACTTTTTTAAATTGTTTCTTGTAGATTTTGTTTTAATAATTTTTTGTATTACTAGTTTATCCACTACTTGACTGTCCCATACTTCTTTATATCCTATGTTAACTAAAAAATTGTGTAACTGCGAGCACCAATTTAATTTCGGTTTGTTATTAGGTATCATATCCAGTGTTTTTAAACGATTAAATAGCTGTTTTGTAAAACGATTATCTGCCATATTTAACACTTTTTTCCATCAATTTAATACGCGATTACACAAAATTATTGCTATATGATTGTTGCCTGTTTCTACACGAATCATGTGGTTCTTTTAGGATATTGTAGTAAGCTTTTTAGGTAACGTAGTTGGTATTTCTCTATTGTATTGTTTTCTTATCCCATCCATTTGATTTACTTTTAAAAAGAACTGTTTTTACTTTTGCTAGTGCTATTACATTTTTTTTTAAAACTGTCTTAAGCAGCTATTTTAAACAACCCAGATGAAGAAAATGTTACTCCTAAGTATTTAAACTACTTCTAATTCAGTATTTTTATATAAGAACGGATTTTCTATAGGTGTTCTACCTTTATGAAATAAAACGATTTTAGTTTTGTTAGTGTTTACGGTTAAAAATATATTGTCAATAGTGCCGAGATTTTTCCTAAACCCCATTTGGTTTTCTCGGTGAATGTAATTTTCTTCACACCTAATTTGAATTCTGTTGTTTATAACTTGAGTGAAGATTTTGCAAATGCAGTTAATTTTTTATACAAAGGCATTATTTGTATTTTAGACCATAGCGTAGGAATAGTTTCATTTTGAAGTGTAGTATTAAAAAGATTAAGCAGATAATGTTCCCAATTAGGTGTTAGATTTTTATAAAAGTTGTTATTTAGTTCGTCGAGACCTGGTGATTTGTTTGATCTCGATAATTTATTGCTTGTTGTTAGTTCGGTAAGTGTTATGTTTGAATCTAACAAAGGATATAAACAATCAAAAAATGTTTTATTTTTTAGCGTTTTTTAAGGATTTGTTTGTGTATAGTATTTCTTCCAACGTTTTAAGCTAATTATATTAATAAACTGAAGTTTGCGATTTAGTTTCTTTATTACACTCTAAAAGATTAAACTATTTATCACATTAGAAATTGACATGGTAATTTCTTTAGTAAAATTATTTTTAGAAGTTGTAATTTGCTGCCGATATTTTTTCTTATTGTTTAAACATTGTTGTAAATCAACTTCTTTATAGTTTTTACGGTATTTTTTTAAACTATTTTTGAATTGTTTTTTAAGTTGATAAGAATCATAGCTAAACCAGGGTTTATGGTCGTTACTTGTTAGTTTGTTTTTCTGTTTGAGTACATTGCACATATGCAAGTTAAACGCTGCTTCTTTAATTGAAACATTAAAATTAAGGTTTAATTTGCTTACATCTAAATCCTAATAGTAAATATTTGCATTATTCTCCAGTTGACTTTGAAAAAGGTATTTGTGATCTACGTTAAAATTAAATTTTATATTATACACGTTTTATGATGTTACGCTCTGTGTAGTTTTCTTGCAATTCTTTTGTTGCTGTCTTTTAAAATAAATGCTATGCGGTGAGTTTGTTACAGTAGGGTTCATTTCGAAATTAATAATTTCTTCGATGGTATCTATATCGGCCCAAGCAAGGTTTGACTAATAGAAGTAAAGTTTTCAGGGATATCTCCATTAATGCGCCCATTTAACAAATATAAACCGAGTAGTTCTATTTTCTCAAGTTGTATCTCTCTTTCATTAACTTTCTTATGCATCGATGTCCTACTTTTAAACGCATGTGTGTTAACTAATGCAGTTCATTTCGCCAACTTGAGCGTTAAAATCACGTACTAATAAAACTTTGTGATTTAAGTATCATTTATTGCATTTAATGAATCATATGGCATGTTAATACATGCTTCATGTCTAAGATTAGGTTTCAGATATACTATGCCTAAAATACACTTAAAGTTACTTAATTCTAATATTATATGCAGATAAGTGATGCTAATAATCTTTATATGAACCTTATAACTATTCCTCCGCTTACTCTACCTTTACTTTTTTCTTTGATTGCATTACTGCAAATTATAGTTGTAAATTCATTTAAAAAAGATGGTAGTATTTTAATATCAGTTAAACACCAGGTTTCATTTAAACAAATTACGTCTCCGCGCAGTAAGCTTTGTTAAAGTTTTATTTATAGATCAAATATTTTGTTGAATTCATTAATATTCGAGAATACAGACTCCCACCCCGGTTTGCAATGCTGTGTCTATATTTTAGTATTATTAGTTTTTTGATGAGATTACTTTTTTGTTTTTTTGGTTTTAAAGTCATATATAGTGACTATCCCAAACGATTTTGTGTCATCTACAGTTAAT
The DNA here is from genome assembly GCA_035610365.1 of Aquatica leii. Lineage (NCBI taxonomy): Eukaryota > Metazoa > Arthropoda > Insecta > Coleoptera > Lampyridae > Aquatica > Aquatica leii. Next base: position 140,946,840 of record CM069432.1, on the reverse strand, counting down.
TTATTGTAGCCCATTTTAACTTTTCTGCCTTTTCTAATTTCTTCGCTTGCGCGTTCTTTAATTAAGCTTCTCACTTTATATTGCAGTTTAATTTGATTTTTGGTTAAGCCCTTTTATAATAATGTTTTGTGCTGTATTGTGGCGTTCGTGTAATTCTAAATTATTTTCTGTTTTCAGTTACTTTATCTTGCTTTTTTACCTTGGCTTCTAAAATTTCAATTTGATTTTTAAGTTGTGTTTTTTCTTCATTTCAAAGTGGCGTTTGCTTATTAAGATCTTCTTTGATTTTTTGAATTTCGTTTGTGTTGTCTTGAAAACCTTACGTCAATAGTTAACGCTTCAATTAATGCTGTCTGCTCTCACTTTTTTTGAATTAGTCATTAATAATAAATTTCGAAAAACTACGTATTAATGATTTTGCTAGATTTGTAATGTTTATGCACGATAACTTTAATTAAACGAATTAAAAGGAAAAGTTTTAAATACACACCTGTTTTAGTGCGTTTCTTTTATCTTGAATTTTGCCGTGTTGTTATCAATAAGTCTTTAACTTTGTTTATTTCCGTTACTTTATAAATTGTTATTTCACTTACTTGTAAACTAATTTAAAACGTTATTACACCACAGATAAGTTCTTGGTCACTCAACCAACTTGTCACCGCACACAAAACAAGAAGCCTCTAGATGCTAATTAAAAACACTTTAAAATGCAGGTTTTAACACCAAACAAAATACGTGTGTCGTTCACCACACACCAAGCTCAACTTTACGTATTAAGTATTTGAAAATTACAAAACAATTAATTTTTTTTAATGTAAATTTAAAATGGTCAATGAATATTTGAAATAATGGTGCCATATTCGTAACCTATTTTTACTACATTCATTATTAATTTTGCAATTTTAAATAGTTTTGTAAATTACAATATTTATGTAATTTCTTCAGTAATTTCCTGCATTCTCATAGTATTTTTTTAAATAAATTTCATTTATCGTTTTTACTATTTATTAATATTTATATACAAAAATGTTTATTATTACATTTAATTATTGCGTGCATTTTATATTATAATTGTAGACATTGCAATGGTGCAATTGCACGGGTTAGTAACAAGTAATAGCGCATCGGGAAAGTTCATATTAAAGTAACTTAGAATTATACAGGGTTTTTCACGTAACCCGTTCGTTGAAAGTTTTTATACTTTGAATCATAATTTAATTTTGACTTTTTTAAATATTAAGTAAATGGTTATTGGCTTTATAATTAAAATATATTTAAGAACGTACCACTTCCGGTTATACTGGAAGTTACATCAGCTTATTATATATGGAATGCTATACTTAATATTAATTTTTTCAATTTTACGTGTAATTTTAATTTAATTTTGTTCATAGCTCATTATCCCAAAAGTCAACGGTTCTTCAGATATTTAGATGTTTTCGAGAATTTTCACATTTGTAACATCAATTTTAAAAATTCATATCTTGTCAGATTATGAAGTTTAAGCTGCGATATTTGTATCACTATTCATTCAAATTAGCTTACCTTAGCTCATCGCCGTAGTTCTCAATATTCCAAAAAAGTCAGAATAAAACAAAAAAAGCGTTGAGTGGAAAAAAATAAAATTTTTGAGGAGGCAGAAGGCATTTTGTATGGTTCCGGCATCGCAGATTAATATTAGGTAAGACTATTTCTTTAAAAATATTTAAGCACGTTTTTCTCAAAATAGCATTTTTCGGTTTGTGGCGGAGATTTTTGCTAAGCCGCAAAACCGATACTTTTTTACCATTTAGTCTACACATAAATAGCTTCATCTTTAGTGCATTTTTGGCACATACACCTGTTTCAAGTATAATTCTATTTCATAAAAACATTTTTTTGCAAGATCTATTAAAAATGTAAATGAAATTTAGATTTTAACCATTCGAGCGTTAAAAGTAGCTGACATATGCAGAAGATTTTTGAAATAATGTAGTTTTTATAAAAACCAATTCATCTCATAAACGATGTAAACATTAATTAATGTATACTAGTAACTTACCAACGCAAAAAAAATGTAAGAATCATGATTACAGTTTTGTAATTAGTATGCAACAATCACACTTCCGTTTTCAAGCAATCGGAGTTTACATATTTTTGTAGTTTGAACTTTCTTCTGCAATACTTTGAATTAAAAATAAGAACTGTCGTCATTCAATAAAAAAGTCATTATGCACTACAAAAGTATTCCTCAACTTATAAATTTATATATCCTTTTCTTAAAACAATCAAACAATTTTTAATTGGCTCTAGTGATTCAGAATTTGAAAATTTATTTCATTAAGATCATTTACATACTTTTGGTGCATCGATACGTATGTTTGTATTTAAATCTATCGTTTTGTGTTTTTCTAAGATGTGTTTTTCAACGTATTTTCTGTATCAAATATTAGTACGTGATTCGTATCGATATGTATCGTAATATCAATACAAGATATTTTGTAATGTCTTACCGATACGGCTACTGTATCGTATCGATTAGACGACTCAGTCTTACAGATAAGTTATACATTGAAAATGTTGATTTCAGAAACTCAGCGACATCTTTTAGAAGAGTTAAATTTATATTAAATTTTCTATTAATCTTGAGTTTATTGCTGCGACGTTAAAATACTTTTTGGTTGATCATATTATACCTTTATAATTTTATGAGTTTTCATTTTATTAGATTAGAATTAATTAATACACATTCAGAATTCACGTTTTTTAAAAAATTTGCCATTTATGTAAACTCTCTAATTGAGACATAAAAACAAGATAAAATACTCTAAGAAAGGTTTGTACATACACAAGCCGTTGTATTTGGACAAATTCACAAATTCACAGCTTCAAAGTTTTTTCTAGTTGTACACAAAATTTTTAACTATATGTATGTACAGCCGTATTGGAAATGTCCCTACCGCATTTCAGTCACATTCTAATAGAATTACCAGTATTTATACTTGTAAATATACGTTGAGGTTATGTCCTTTTGTATTGTAAATAAAAAAGGGATTACCATTACTAAATTTTATAGTAGGGTCCTTTTGCAATTTGGATCGCCTCAGGCCGTGGCTTACTGGTACTCCCGTTGAGTTGACCTTAAGCAATTAGTCATTCATGGGACGTATTTAGAAATATTCTTTCAGATTTTAAGTACTGAATTTAAGTTATACGTTGATGTTTTTTGTTAAACTTTTTTAGCTACCTATCTATACTTTTTATTTATATTTCTTATTGTCATTATATGTATATTGCCAATTCGATTTTTGTTTTTATATATTGATTGTTTTTTATTTAAATTAGTTTAGTTTTGGCATTATTTGTTCATATATTGTTGGTTTATGCATATTGGAAGTGAATAAGTAAACTTCTTATAAATAAATGGTTATTTTTGTAATAAAGAAAATGTCAAAATTTCAATAGAGAAATAAATTTTAGCATTTTAGAATAAGTATCTAGTCTTTATTAAAACCCTTAGATTATATGTATAATATTTCTTTTAACAACAAGTTTTTAAGTGCGGTCCTGGAATAGTATTTCAGTACCTCTAGAGTTTATAAAAGCATCGGTAACCCTATTAAAAGCTTACAGATAATAAGCAAATTTAAAAACCTTGCCTAAGGCGATCCAAATTGCAAACGGACTCTACTATACATGTACATATTTCTCAAACCATAAGAAAATAGTATTACTTTTATGACCGTATTTATATTTTTATGCGAATAAAAAAACACACATTTCTTTCTATAATTTTAGATACATACTTATTGATAGTAAAATTTTGAACGTATAAAATTAAGGTAAATTGTAAATAATAATCTAATTACTGATTTTATAAAAACAATTTTACATATTTCGCTGTATGTGCAAAATTATTTATAAATAAAGTGAAACTTTTATACTTTAATTTCGTTTAAAAATAAATGATACTATCAAACAGAATTTTCCGGTGTAAGAATAAATATTTGTGCCAATATAATGGAATTTATTTAAATTTTTGTTCGCATAGTCACATTCTTTTTTTTTTGTTTAAGCGGTTAAATACTTCACTTATTAATGAGTATCATAATTACATTTTCGTATTCATTAATATTATTTTTATTTTAATAATAATTATTTAGGTATTACTCACTTTTGCGTTAATAAAATGTTAATAAATAAGCATACGTTTATAATTACAGTTCATGCTGTAGTTTATTTTAATAATATAATTAAATAAAAAAACATAGTATCATATAAAAAACAATAACAATACAAAAGTTGAATAGAAATAATTAATACTTTGTGTAATTACCATTATTTTGTATGCATGCTTCTAATCTAGACTGCATAGAGTTTACTAAATTTTCACACAATTGTGATTCCCGAAAACGTTCCCAAACTAATTGTGAATGTTGGATAATATTTTCAGGTGTTCTAAATTGAATATCACTATCCCAGTTTCTGATCATTGCACCCCACATATTTTCAATTGGGTGCAAATCTGGTGATCTAGCTGGCTATTCAATTATTACAACTTCGTTTTGTTCTTCAATCCAGTCCCTAACAATTCGTGCTGTATGAATAGGAGAATTATCTTGGATTACTTGAATAATTTTCAGCTCATCTTGTGGAAGTATTCTTCTCACAGAAGGTATCAAGATATTATCTAAAATATTCAGGTACTGCTCTGAAGTACATCGAGGTGGTGTGACTTGCACTCTTCTGGACCCGCTTGAGATATCCATCCCCACACTCCAGCTGTCACTCTACCACTTTGCCTATTGGGCAAAACATGTTCTATATTGTAACGAGTGTTTTGTGGTCTCCACACTGTAGTTGGACATTGATCAGTGCTAGAAAATACTTTTTCATCTGTAAAGATAACAATACTCTAATCCAAATTTAAATATTGGCGACAAAAGCGCAACCGAGCTGCAGCATGACGCTCTGTAATGCTAGGTTTACTTGCCAGTTTTCTACAATGTAAATTTGATTTGTGTAAACGTCTCTGAATGGTGGAAACAGAGCAATTAATATTTAGCGTTTCTTTTATTTTTTGGCAAGTTGTAAAATGATTTTGTAATGTATAGCCGAGTATGTCCGCATCTTCTTGCCGAGAAGTAATTCTAGGCTTAGGTGGTCTGTTGCTTACAAGTGTCTTATTACCAACTTTTTGACCTTTCGTAATCCATCGCCGGATTTATTTAATCTACAAAGTGTTAAGTTCTTAGTATTAGATTACATTTATCATTAGTAGGTACTATATTAAAAAGCATTATACATTATATATGCATTTAAAAATTTTACGTCAATTTAATTGATTCCAATATCTTATAAAATAGTATTGTTAGTGATCATATTTAATACATGCTGACAGTGTTGCAATGCAATGTAAAAAATATACTTTAGAAAAATGCTTACCGATAAGTCAACAAGTTGTGATATTGTTCGAGGTGACATTCCTGCTTGTGTCATCCCAACAATACTTCCCCTTAATTCTAAGGTAGAATCCATTTGTCCTAATCTTCGAGGCATATTTACAAAATATTATAAACCCGCGGGTGTTAAACTAATTCAACGTGTTTACCGCCGTTTATAGCTGTTTATAGTAAACTGTAGATACATAGTAAAATTACACTATGAGATGGCTCTGCCATCAAACACTTGAATAAACAATGATGTTACTACTAGAAACCCCAAATTTATCTTACAATTTTGTAAATGAAAAACTTATATTTATACGACAAAAGGCCATAACCTGATGATATACTTACAAAAGGCGATTATGAAACTTATTAATAAGTGAGGTATTTATTAATCCGCTTAATCCTAAGATGTATATCCGGTAGAACTGTTTATTAATTTGCACCAAAACATAAAAGCAGTTGTTGTTTTATAAAACGCTTGTTTCAGAGTAATATTTAAGTCTCCTCGTATGATTTTAAGAAACACATATACAATTTATTAATGGTAATCACCTTTTTGTATTTATACGACAAACAAAAAGCCATAACCTCAAGGTATATTTATAGATGTCAATACGATCAATACTATTAAATGTCTTTAAAATGAGCATTACCGCACTTTTATTGACAACACATCATTAATAAGTAAGGTATTTGTTAATCCGCTTAACTCTAGGATGCATATCCGGTACAATACCTACTTTTACATAAACCGGACCAACATTCAAATTAAGAAATTGAAAAAATAAACAGTTATTTTATAACAAAAAACAAGTATCGTTGTTACTTATTGATTATTATATAAAAAAAATTATTTATAAATTATAGTAACAAACGCTGCATATTCTTATAACCAAACATTACTCCGGGTCTGATAAGCCAGGTTTATACATCCTACATACAAAAATAATGTGACTATCAGAACACACATTTCAATAAATTACATTAATAGTTAAAATTTAGACGTAACTAATACTTTTTAAATAATTTTGCAAATATAATTTCGGCATTTTTATTCAAAACATTTAGTACCTAAAAACTTGACGATATAGTATGTCCTATGTTTATTAACAATATGTTAATAAATTGTTATTTAAAATTAGAAAAAAGTGTTTTTTTTTAAATTCGCGCAAAAAATATAAAGAAAATTTTGGTTTTATAAAACGTTTATTTGAGAGTAATATTTAAAAGCCTTTTCGTATGATTTGAGAAATACATACAAAATTAAGTAATGGTAATCACTTTTTTGTATTTATACGACAAATAAAAAACCATAACCTTAGGAATTATTTACAGGTATAAATACGATTAATACTATTAGAATGTGACTGAACGTGCGGTATTGCTCATTTTAGGGACATTTTCAATGACTATGGCTGTACATGTCATAAATCTTTACTAATTATTTAAGAATTGCATTCGTTTTTTTATTTTGCTACACTAAATTAACTAAAGTTACGATTGTATATGAAATGTGTATGATTACAAAAAACATGATTCAAAGCTCTGTGTAAAAGAAGTATTGCTTTTTGCCAAAAAGAAGTTATCTTAAAATACCAATATTTTATTTTGTAAATAACTGTATAAATTAAAGATTTGTAATTGACAATACTTCTAAACATTGTTGGACTTTAATTGTATCGAGTTGGTTATGCTGTTTTCCGTCACTAACATTTTCATTTTCATCAATGGCAATTAGGGCTTTGAAGTTGCAAGCTGCAATGCCTTCTAAAACGTCATTTTTCTTGAATTCAGAATCAACAAGACAGCAAAAGCGGATTTCAGTTTTTTGTTTTGAATGACAAAAAGAAACTAGGATAAAGTTTATAAATTCAATAGGTTTCATTACGACGCGTTCTAATACGCAAGTCGCTAATAATCCAAACAAAGAAAAGACAAAAAAACTAAAGAGATTGTGTCTTTTATGTACTTTTGAAATTACCATAACAAAAGCTTTTATATCGATTCTTAAAATATTAGTTTGACTAACTGGTTTTCTATTTATAAGGTTTGACAACGTACTATACTAACCATTGAGTTATAATTGAAGGAATAAACATAAATAAAGCATCTATTTTTATGTATAAAGTAAGACTACTGGGTGTGGCTTAGTCTACTATCAAGATAGAAGCTTTGCTAGGATTACTTAAAAAAGTAATTAAAAAGTACATTTTCAAGCAAATTAAAAATATGGTAATCTATTTAAATTAATCGAGTTTTAGCCACTTAAAATTCCTAATTAAAAGGTTTTAATTTTTAGATATGTATAAAATATAAAGTTTAATAAAAGTGAGATATAAAATATGATTTACTGTTACATTTCGCTGTAAATTTTGCTCACATAACTTAGATTGTTCTTAAGTTTCTCAAACATGAAAATTAGGTTAAATTTTGACAAAACTGATATTATTTAAAAAACTTTAAAGTTTAGGCTTTATAAACGATATAAAGATACACACTTATTTTAATCGGGACGGCTCTATTCTGTTTTTCAGCAAAGTCACAAAAATATAACCTGAAAGGTTATTCTATTCAGAAGCAAAGGTCCAACAATTTTATCTCTGAGAATGCCTGTTCAAACATTTACTTTCTGAGAATATTGGATGTGACTCTCTCGTACAATATGCGGATTTTAATTATCCTAATAACGACCATTTTGTTTGTTGACCTGCCCGTTTAAAAATAATGTGCATCAGAAAAAAAATGTTTTTTAAAACGTTAGAGGCTTTTCATTGTGCCGTGAACTGTGACTTTGAGTTGAAAATCGGAATTAATGTGACATTACGGTTAATTTTGCAACTTTGCGAAGCAATGTTGTTAAACACATGGCAACTTGACCCAAAATTTCAATTTGCACCTTTTCATCTAGAATTCTTGGGTTGCTTTACCTTCATATTTGCTGCAGAACTAGTGGCTTCAAATTTCCGTACAAGAAGTTGCACGTAAACATCGCTGATACGTAAACCACATCAATTTTCACTTGCGTAAAGATAAGTTATTTTAACCCGTTCAGTGAGTATACCATTTTTACCCTTTCCAAAAACCACTTTGTATAAAATCTAAGAATGCCAAAACTTTAAAGTAACAATAAATACTGGCGTGTAAATACCTGTAAACAATAAGAGAAAGACCCAAACAAATACCTTTCATAAAACAAAATTACAAAAAACTTTTATCTGCTTCTCCTGATTGTCGTTATTGAGATAATTGAACTCATCGTATTATACAAGAGTATTACACTCAATATCCTCAAAAACGAACAGTGCAATTTTAAGAGTAGATAGCATCTCCTCTTCTTCATTATTTGCTAATTATTTTTTTTGGTATTTCTAAATAGCACTTTTAAAGATCTTCTTAGCAATGTTTTTGATTTTGACCGTAATTAACAGCTGTAGATATAATCAGAATTTCAAAATTATCATTAATTAGATTATCATCATGATTTTGTTCAATAATTATTTCGGGTAGGTCTAGTTTGGTTTGCTGTCTTAATCTGGTTAAACATTCTTTACTTGTTTCCAAAAAGTTGTTTCTTTAGTATGAATGTTAATTCTCAAGAAGCTGTATACGTTGGTGTTTGATTTTTCTTTTTATGTTGTATGTGCATTCAGCTAGTTTTAGTCTACATCGAGTAAATTTATTATATTCATTTTTAAGAAAAAAAAGATATTTAAGTGGATTGTGTACAGTTGGAAAAGTCTGAGTAGTAAAAAATTGGTTCGTTTATAAGCCATTTTTTACAAGTTTCAAAACATTTTAAAAATTCTTGATTATGTTCGATTTGTTCGCTTTTATTAAACATTGGTTAACGGTTTAGTAATTTTGGCAAAATTTTGAATGAATCGTCTATAGTAACTCGATAATCCTAAAAAACCGTTAATTCATTTAATTGTTTCATGGATTTGGTATTTTTTTATTGCTTTGGTTTTGTCCGGGTTGAGTTTAACTTCGTTCGTACCAAGTTGATTTTCGAAGCTTTCAAAAGCATTTTTAACTCAGTCGATGTGTTGTTAGAGTGATGTTGAAAAAATTATAATGTCGTTTAAGTATACCGGACATTGTTCGTTTCGTATACCACGAAGGATGTTATCCATGGTTTATTGAAAAGTAGCAGGAACATCTTTCAATCCAAAAGGTATACCTAAGTATTGCCAGTGTTCATCTTCTGTCGTAATTCAGTTTTTTCCACATCTTTGTTCATCTCAATTTAGTGAAATTCATTTGCTAAATCTAGGGTTGAAAAATATTAGCATTTAGTCGAGTAAGTCGGTAATGTTATGTAAGGGATATTTGTCATCAACAGTTTTAGAGTCGATAGTACTAGGTCTAATAATTTTTGAATCTAACATTTTTTAATATGTTTTTGAACTTTGTTTTTGTAAATGAAAGAGTATCGGTACGGTTTTTTATAAGTAGGAACTTTCTCAATTGTTTTGAATTGCTGTTTTATTTTATTTGTAAAAATAATTAGCATATTTCTTTGGTAGCAAATTTCAAACTAGTCATTGCAAATGTTTATGATTGCTGGTTAGCTACTGTAATTAAATTTATTTCTTTCTGAGTAGAATGAATTAGAATTTTGTTTTAGTATGTGGTGTCATTAAATACTAAATAGCCCCTTTTAAGAACAAAATTTGTTTCTAAAAATTTTAAGTTGTCTAATCCTATCAAACTATTAAACAAGTTATGGAATTTAAACAAATAGAATTTTCATAATTTGGTTTTCGCTAATTAAAATATTTCTGAAGTCAGTATAAGTGTACTGTACTTATGCAAACATTTTTGAAAAACTGTTGAAACTATAAATGGATCGTTTTGTATTTGGAAAATATTTCAATGCTATTTCTGGGTAAATCAACGATTTTGTTAATCCGGAATCAATCAAAATTTTTAAGTTATGTTTGGAAAAATCATGTAGGAAAGTTTAATTATATTTTATGTTTTAATTAAAATTACTTGTGACATCATGTGTTTAAGTTTGTTGGAGGCGTTTCCTAAAAATTTTCGTCATCTTGTTCGTAGTCGGACTCGGTTTGGTAAACTTGAGTGTGATGGTCACAATTAATACATAGGTACGTTATCTTCTGGTTTCTCATCATACATATTGATAGTCGCAATAAGAAGAGTTATCGTTAACTTTAGAATTAAACATTTATTTTATATTTCTGGTAGATGTGCTCTACCTGGGCTGTTGTGTTACTTTTTAGGAAAATAAGAAAAAGAAGGAACACTATTTGTATTTGAAAAACTTCGGCAAGGTAATTTGGGAGATCAAATACAGTAGATAGATTACATAAGATTACATATAGCGAAAAATTAAACACTTACAATTTTGTATGAGAATAAGCACAAAAATGTTTCTGCCAGACACTACTGAGCTGTGAAGGGTTAAATGAATGTCTAAAAGTTAATAATTATATAGTAAGAACACCTATAACATAAACGCAGACAAATTATACGCAGCAACAAAGCGAAAACCCATAACATTTCTATAACCTCATTTATTCTATATACATACAACCCAGCAAACACAAATATATTGTACCAGTACTGGCAATGCGACGTTTGGCCGGTAAGTACTTATTGGGCCATCACTGTTAGCCATTAGTGTCCCAATTCCCCGGTGTTAATCCGACCGTTAATCACCCGATTATATCGCGCCATTAATAAAACATTCTGTGAATGCAATGGCAACTTTACGGGCCCATTAAATATACCGTTCATGACTCATTGAACGTACGTACTAGAAATAATACAATATTTGATTGTACATATATTTTTATTTATATATTTATAATCTATAAGTATAAGAACAAACATATTAAATGAAATTGCTTATAATCATAAGAGTTATACTTGTTTCAAACGGTTACAGCTATAACTGCCATGGTGTTTTGGCATCGTTTTACTAGCAAAAACAAAATTTACCGCTTAAAATTTTCTAAAGTAAAAAAGGTATGTATCCACAAACACAAGAGCATCGTGACTGATAAAGTTTGGGTTTTTAATGATAAGGCACGTATAGTATATTTAAGTTGTTCTGATTATTTAATTATAAGCGAGTTGAAATGTTTACAAAAATATTTATTACTCATAACATTTTGTATTCGAGCTTTAAAAAAAACTAATACATATACCTGTTCCAGTCAGAAACAAAAGATTTTTCTGTAAATTTGTACTTCTTAAAACTTGTAATGAGATGTTGAGTATAATAGTAATAATTTACACAAAGTTGTCTCTACAAAAGGTATGATGCATTGATTTCATTACAGAAGCTGTGAAGTAATTTTGAACTGGCAAAACCATTCCAGAAACGGTAGAAATGTATGACAAAAATATTACAGGCCAAGATTGGTTAAAATAGGCTTATCATTGCTACAACATCAAACACTATAATTTTTGATTTTTTTTTGTAATGTGTAATTGACGTTTTTTATTTTCTCGTTTAAACTGTTTTTTCTAATTCTTATTGTGAAGTTGGAATCTTAATACTTTTACTACGCGGCTTTTTTATTCTTTAAAAATTAAATTTGTTATACTCCACCTAATTGGCTTTGCATTATTTACGCAATTTTATAAATCAGTATTTTTCTATTATTTTACCAGTTTTATTATATCTTTATTTCAATGTAAAATATGTTGAAAATCTAACAATCAATGTTTAATATTGCAAATAGGTGTATTTGTCGTCGATAGTAAACGTGACTCATCGATTGACAAATGACGTGTATGCCACGTGTATCATACACCTAAAGCGACAGTGTATTTATAAAACACTGTTACCGTTTACCTCACGTTAATGAGTAACTTGTATCTATGTGATACATGCAACATATATCTACATATGTGTTACATTTAACGTATATTTATGGTTCATATGGCACTTGTTTCTTTAAATTATATGTACCGTGTATGTCAAGTTCACTATGCACGCAAAATCAACGTTTGTCGAGCGAACATTTTATCGTGGAATAGTAGTTGTAGTAAACATGCTATTCATATATGTTTATTTTGTAACCGGTCCTGGGTTGTAATTTTTATTTACAACACCCTAGATAGCTAAGTGGAGAAATTAGTAATAACACAATTAAGATGTATAACAAAATAAATATCTCTTTGCGTTTTATTACATACAGTAAATAACAAAATTAAATTCCAAATTACACTAAACAAAATATATAACATAAACAACAATGCAACCAAATACTAGATAAAAAAAAATGAAACAAATTAATTCTGGACGGCTCTGTATATGTTCTTCATAAACTGCGCCGGCAGCGCCTTCTGTGGGCTCGTACACGACCCTGTCTTAATGTTGACGCTAAAACACAATTAAAAAATACGGTTTTTGTACCAGCGTTCCACGGTGGCAATTTAACACAAATCTCCTTGCCAGCGGTGCCTTTTCTGTGTGTTGATTAGGATATATTCAACAAGTAGTGCCGGGGAAATTTGACAGGTTAGTTTGTATACAACTTCGTCGAATTGTTCGTACGTTGACCTCAGGTGCGTTTTAAATACAATGTAATTACTGTGCGTAAGAACATACGATTTCAGGAATTTACAGGTCGATGCGGCGGATTATTAAGGACCAAATTTAATTGATTTCACGTAGATCAAACGACAATTAATATTATATTGGCGTTTTCTATTATTTTGCCAAGGTCGCAAATGAAATCTGAATGAAAATGGATTGAAATACACTTCAATATGTATTTATGAGGTTTGTAACACGACTCGGTAACAAAACGAGTTTCTATTGTATTTGTTTATGGCACAGGTATGAGTTACATAAAGTTAGTGTCGTACAACTCGAGAGATGAATAAAATCAACTTAAACACTTACGGCGAGCACTAAGGTACTCTACGAACAAATGTCTAAGGGCTACTCGTCCGGGTCGACCAAGGTGCAGTATGTAACAATCCAGTAATAGTCAATAACCCTTTAGTTATCTACGGCGAGCACTAAGGCACTCTACGAACAGACAACTTCAGGCGTTCGACAATTACTAACAAGGATAACCCTTTAGTTATCTACGGCGAGCACTAAGGTACTCTACGAACAGACAACTTCAGGAGTTCGACAATTATTAACCAGGATAACCAAATACAACACTCCAAAACACAACAATTTACTTAATATACGTACGGATTAATGGAAAATGATTCGCAGTTTATTGCGACAGGTGAAACGCAGGTTTCGATCGTTGTAACAACCGGTCAGGATTCAATCAGGTTGAGCAAATGCTCCAGGTACAGGCGGTGATCGTTTACAGGATTACAGTTTAACTTACGGTTAGTTTTCAGGATCAGCAGGCGATTTTCAGGATGTCCGAGGTGTCTTCAGAGACGCCGCTCGGACGACGACGGAAAGATGCCTTTCTCGACGGTGCAGCCGCTTTTATATCCTTTTTCCCTTCTTACAGTGCCGGTTTTAGAGCGGAGATCGTTTTGGCGCTGGTGGGATATACGAGGATGGGGGAAAAGTCTATGCACCATTTTAAAATTTGTTTTCAATTTTTCCAAAATGGTGGACTTTATTTTCGTTTCGTTACAATTTAACCAAATAATGCTCAATTAAATGCTGATTTTTGTTGGATAATAATTGAATAATAACATAAATTCTTTACATCGTGACTTTTCACTCTAGATTAGCCATCACATCTATAGATTTTTAAGAATTCTTGTTGATATGACAAATCACATTACTCTGCACAAAATTTTCTAAATAAAAAAGTTGTAACACATTTTTATTAATTTGGAAGTTAATAGTTATTTAACCAACAAGGTTGGTAATGAGGCAATTAATAATCGAGACATTTTCACGCGCGAGCGAGCGCAGCGAGCGAGAGCGTTAATGTTGTCGAGATTATTAATTGCGTGTTATCAAACAAGTTGGTTTTTAAGTTTTTCCGTCGATCGTAACTTAATAATTTTTTGCATTTACTTATAATTTTATAATTTTATCTACTAAACAATTGTTTTGTTTTTGTATCAACGGTAGTGGGATTTGTAAGTAATGGGAATGCTATATAACCTCAACGCGTCAATTAAATTTTAATCGGATTGATTATAACGATTATAATTAGTTTTGAAAATATCAATGATTGCAAAATTTTTTTAGTTTTATGTGATTAAAAGTATGCTAGGTAATCGAAGAAAATTACATCTCGAAACATTAAAAAGTTCTCTTTATCAGCCGAAAGGTAATCGTGGGATTGTTTTCTTTGTACACAGAAGCTGAACTAGACGTAAAAAGCAAATCAAAATTATTTATAAAGCAAATAAAGTGTTTATACATTTAAAAATGGTTCATAAATGACGAATATTGTTATTAGGAATAAAACTATAGGCTAACCAGGAAACATTAAAAATCTACGATAAAAACAATGGTAATTTGAATACATATTTACTTCTGTAGATAAGAAAGTTGTAACAATAAATATTTTAGTTTGGTAAATATAAGTGAATGTTAATTACAACGGTGAACCAGATGTCATAAACAAATTCTTATGACAGATTGGGTTTGAGTACAGAAAATGCCACGAATTATAGTTTATTGTTGTTGCTAATGAATGATGGCTTTAGAGAGAAGAAACTAGTTCACTTACTTATAGATTAAATATATATTTTCTATCATATTGTTGTGTTACTTTTGTTTATAACAATATTTACGTTATGGCAATTTAAAGAAAAGAATCTGGTATGTACATACGAGAAATTCATAATCGTTTGTTGGTATTATAGATTTGTCATATTAACCATAACATAATGTGCCACATTGTAGTTTTTAAATGAACAGCATGCAAAAAGCTGAATTTTAGTAACACAATTGTTTAGTTAATATTTTTAGTCTATGATTTACTAAAAAAATGCTGTTCACTAATTTATCGATACAATTTGAATCTGATAAAAGTTCATATGTAGTTTAGCAAAGCATAGTGAGCAATGTTTTACAAATTAGTGCAAATGTCAGAGAAGTAGTTGCTTAGATGAAGAAGGTAATGTCGAAGAAAGTAACGATAACTAAATGCTCTTTGTCTTAATTTGTATAAATACGTAATGTTTACGGTATGTATGCAAACGAAGTACACAAGTATCACTACAACACAGTTATATAAGTATTGGTTTATACAAAATATACGTTGTTATTTATGTAATAAACTAAAATCTGTTTATAATAATAAAATTTTTATATACCATTTTATATAACGTACAAACATCACAACTTTGATATCAGGAAGGCTCCGTAAAAGCAATTGAAAATCATCGATAAAAACCAATTGACAATTTGTGTGCTCATAAAATAGTCAGATGATGTAGACCACAATTATTGTTAATAAGGACTTTATTTATCAGCTTCTTTTTAGTAACTCCAAAGTATATCATTTTGTTTTCATTTTAGTGATCAGGTTACTTAACCTACAATTATTGGAAATGTTTAATTATAATAATGCACAGGTGAATTTTTTTATTTATTTTTTATTTTAAAACGCTAACTAATACAATATACGTAACCTCATAAAAATCTTAATTCTCTTCTACGATTTTATTGGTTAGAAAAAAATCGAGCGTTAATAGAAATTCGTTGATTTCATTGGTTTAAAAGTAGTGCGGTAATAGGGGCTATTACCGCACTACTTTTGATACATTATTATACGTTAATACAAGTATTAATAAACGATCGACATAAAAATAAATAACAATGAATATAGAAAACTATAAATTAGTAGTTTTCTATATTATCCTATGTGGTATTTTTACCACAAGATGGCATTCTAAAAACGTTTTAAACAATGAATACATTATTAGCGATTTTTACGTCCTAAGTAAAATATACATATACACGTGTTTAAATTAAAAAAAAATATACATTAAGATTAAGGAATATGATTCTGTAAAAGAAGTTAGACATATAAGGTTTTATAATTGAATATTATGCACTCTAAAAGTTATAGCTTACTATTTTATATTTTTGTTTATTTTGTTTGTTGTTCAATAACCAAATCCGCGAATGATTGGAACTACTGTATAGTATCATTATTTCCTGTTGCTAATTAATTTTTGAATTATTTATTTTTCTTGAAAAATTAATTGGTTTACAATGAGTACCTACACAATATGTGAGATTAACATGAAATTATACCCTTACATCTCTTTGCTGCAAATAAAAATTTTGATATATATATATTTTCCTATACCTTTTTAGATCCCTTTTTTTCAGATAACAGTATGATTGAATCGAAGAAAGACAATACAGTGTTGAATATATGAAATATGGCTTTATTCCGTCATCAGTTAGTAGTACTTTACCTATTTGTTTTCTATGTAATAAAGCGATATCAAAAGGTATAAATAAACTTTCTAAACTTAAGAAAAATTTAATAAAAACCCATAGTGACAGAAAAGATAAGAATTTAACGTTTTTTCAAACAATCAAAGAAACATATTTAAAAACACCCACATTGCAAAAACTCAGAGACAACATCTAAAAGAAATGACGATGAACTGCGTGTTTCTTATAATATTTCTTTAATGTTTTCGATATTGGATGGATACTGAGTGATAAAACTGTACGAAGAAGGAAGAAGTGTGTAGAAAACTCTTTATGTGGCTACTTAAAAACATCTGAATTTTCTGTACAGCTTGACGAGTCAACATTATCAAGAAACGAAGCTTTACTTTTAGTTTATGTGAGATTTGTAAAAGAAGATAATTTTTTCCAAGAATTGTTATTTGCTAAATGTTTAAAAACAAAAGGTGAAAATTATTTACTGTTTTTAAAAAATATCGATGTAAAAACTATACCTTTGGCTAATATTATCTCCGTTGCTACTAGCGGTGCTCCGACAATAGTAGGACGACACTAAAGTTTTCTGTCATACTGAAAACAAGCTATAGCAAATGCATTATTGGTACATTATGTCATTCATCAACATCATTAGGTCGCAAAAAACCTTAGTGAACGTTTGTATAAATCAGTACATTATGTCTTTAGAGAAGTTAATAAAATCAAAAAGAATGCTTTAAATGAAAAATTATTTGCTCAAGTTTGTTTGGAAAATGATGACAATTATAATTGTGTACTACTTAACACCAAAGTACGTTGGTTATCTAAAAGTGTATGTTTGGATCGCTTCTATTCGCTCTTTGATTCAATTTTGGAATTTTTGGAGAGTAAAAACAATGATTTACGGCACAATTTAATTATCCTCAAAAAATGACATCGCTTATGTGACTAATTTATTTGCCAGATTTAACGAAACTAATTTGAAACTACAGGGTGACAGATTAAATCTAATCAACGCTAAAAGTGCAATATCTGCATTTGTTGCAAAACTTTTGCTGTACAAACAAAACTTGGGAAGACGAAAGAGAATGTGCTCAGTTTACAAATCTTTCAAAATTGCAAAAAAACGATGACGATTTGTTTGCTTATTGTCAACACTTAACGGCTCTTCGTTCGGAGTTTAACCAAAAATTTAAAGGCATTCTTCACTTGAATCCTTTTGCAATTAGTCAAATGAGAAGCTGAAACCAATAAACAAAGATGCAACAACTTCTGGTTACATAACAGATTCCAATTTTATATCTAGCGTTATGGGTTATTTTCCAGAAGTTTTTTCCGTCTTCCTATTTGATAGAACGTGAATTCAGTGCTGTTATGAGCCCCATCACAAAAAAAAACTACTAGAAATTAGTACTCGTGGGGATTTGCGGTTGATACTCACAAACATTGAGCTCATAACATCTCATCCGGTTCATCCAAGTCATTAAATTTTTTTTTTGTATTTTAAAACAAAAGTTAAAATTTCAATAAATACTTCTTCAACAAAATGTTTTATTTATATTTCATTTTTACGTGAGCCTTTACTATTCAAGACATCAAAGTTAAATTTGTAATTTTTCCATTATGCATTTATGTAGTTTTTTCACTTAAGGGCCCGTGAGCAATTTTTGACTATAAAAAAGGGTTCGTTGGTCAATAGAGTTAGGGAACTACTGATTTAAGTGAACCATTCTACCTTCCTTGAAGAATGTACTATTATTGTGTTTCAGTTGAAGAAAAATCTATTCCGTATACATCAATATTCATAGTGATGAAAATAAAAAATTCTCAAAAACTATCGACCTTAATGTGTAATCACAAAGACGAAGAGAGCTTAATGAACAAAAATGTTAACAGTGCTGATTTCAGGACAAGTTCACAGAGGTTACTTAATTACAACCAGAGTCTTCTACTTTTTCATATGGTGTTAAGAGGGCCGTTTATATACTGTGTTTCTGTTATAAATATACAGGGGCCCTGCTATCGCTTTAATATAATTTTTAATACACTAACAAAAATCAAAACACTAGATAGCTATAAACAAGCAGATAACTATTTGCTACTTTTATTACACACCTTTGTGCTAGTATTCGGTAGATGGCATTACCTCAGCTTACTAACACTTGACTAATACAATCAATCTAGTAATATAATATATGCTGAATATTAAAACTATAAAACACGATAATAAATTTTTCTTGGGTTTATTTTATGTTATACAAAATGAATGGATTCTGTGAAAAATTTGAATAAATCGCTAGTAATATAACACGTGTTGTAACCGTAGTATTGATAAGAACAAGTAAAACACTTCCAAACAAATTCGTCCCTGAAATCGTAAAAGCTTGAATTGGAAGTGGTAAAAAATAAATCGATCCTTTTTACATAATAGAAAAAATTTTAAAAAAAGAATAGAAAAAAGATACTCAGGAACATGGATCAGTTGCAATAAATAACCTGTTTAATTTACAAGTTTTTACCATAAAAATTTAGTTGTGCAATATTTGTGTAAAAAAATAAGTGTACATATCCTAGAGGATATAAACCCAACAACTAATCAAAACAGTCCACTTTTTGTGGAAAAAATATCTGCTTGAAATTCGAAGAATTGCCATTTTCAGGCTAGAATATAAACGTGTCTAATGTTTCACTGCCCCCTTCTTAAGACTGTTCTGTCCCAGAACAGGAGACTGGATGCGACACCGGTAAAAAGGATCGTGGCGATAGCGGCAGCTTCCTCGATTTCGGCAACTTCCTTGACCATAAAAGTAACAGTCAATGGACTTTTGCTGACCCAATATTCTCCTTGGTTGGTAACTACAGACCAACACTTGGACGCCTGTTCCTTGGAAGACGGCCTCTAACATGTTTTGAACCGTCCTCCAATTCAGTTGATCTAAGCCACAACTAAGCTTGGGTACTGCCAAATTCTTAACATGGTAGAACTCCATTTCTCTCTTGAGATTCCATAATGTTCGCCACAGATCTTTGTATAACGGCTTGACACGTGAGTATTTCTTGGTGACCAGATAGAAAACGAAGCGTCCGTCACCACGTAGTCCTAAAACTTTTCCGACTGCCGGTTGCTGTCTTCGTAATTCATCTAGCTGCCCAAACCTCTTTTTAAACACGATTGCAACCCCTCTGGACATGTCAAGATCCTCGCTCACGCAATGTGCGATGGCGTAATCTTTTTGTGTCTGGAACAGGTCTTGTTGTTCCTCGGTGGTAACTCCGAACCTAGCTTTTCCAGAACCTCCATATAAGTTCATAAACTTCTCGAACTCCATTTCTTCGCTTGGATTCCGGGTTCTGCTACTTATTAGTCTGGTTTGGACCTGGACTTGCGTATTGTGGTTATCGTCAGCAAACGGGGCTAGACGATCGACGTGGACAACTTTTGGCTTGCTTCTGGGCGGTTTTCGGATGCGGTATATGACGTCGTTAACAGGCTGCACGACTTCATAGGGGCCCTCCTATTGCCTTCGGACAAAGCATCAGCGTTCCGATGACTGCACCCGGCACGGTGTTCTGTGTCATAGTCATACTCTTGCAGTCTCTCGATCCATCTTGCCACTTGTCCTTCTGGGTTACGGAACTACAGAAGCCATTTTAAAGCGGCGTGGTCTGTTCTCAGTAAAAATTTTCGTCCATACAAATACTTGTAGAAATGTTCGATGGACTTAACGACTGCTAACAGTTCCCTACTAGTCACGCAATAATTCCTTTCTGGCCAGGACAAAACCTTCCTAAAATACGCGATAACTTTTTCTTGTCCATCTTGAACCTGCGAAAGGACCGCGCCTATAGCCAGATTGCTTGTGTCGGTATCCAAAACAAACTTTCCATCTTCTCTTGGATAACTCAAAATCGGCGAAATGACTAGTTTTTTAGTTGATCAAAAGAATTCTCGCGGTCTTCGTTCCATCTAAATACTGCTTTGTCTTCGGTTAATTTTGTCAATGGTTTGGCAATATTGGCAAATCCGGAGACAAATCTTTTATAATAAGTGCACAACCCAAGAAAACTTCGGACCTGATGTTTGTCGATTGGTTGCTTGCACTTCTCGGATTTTGCCTGGGTCAGTCCTTACTCCATCTCTAGCTACGACGTGGCCAAGGTATTGCACTTCCTTTTTAAATACGTGGCACTTCTTTGGGTTCAGTTTGAGGTTAGCCCCACGTAATCGCTGGAACACTTCCTTCAAGTTGTTCAAGTGTTCTTCAAACGACTTTCCAACCACGATCACGTTGTCCAGGTAAACCAAGCACGTCTTCCAAAACAATCCGCGCAAGATGGTTTCCATCAAACGCTTGAACGTTGCAGGAGCGTTACACAGGCCGAAGGGCATTACAGTGAACTGCCACAAACCAGTTCCGATCGTGAAAGCTGTTTTTTCACGATCCTTGGGTTCTAATTCTACCTGCCAGTATCCACTCTTGAAATCTAACGTAGAAAACCACTGGGATCCTGACAGGGTGTCTAGCGTAAAGGGTAGCTGTCCTTTTTGGTCACGTCGTTTAGCTGCCTGTAGTCTACGCAAAACCTCGTTGATCCATCCTTCTTCTTTACGAGTACCACTGAGGATGCCCATGGGCTACTTGAAGGTTCAATCACGCCTTCTCTCTTCATATCCGTAATTATTTGTTCGGCTCCTTCTCTTTTCGCCAAAGGAAGTCTGCGTGGATGTTGTCGTATCGGCCGTGCGTTTCCGGTATTAATTTTATGTTTCACCACGTTAGTTCTTCCTTTGGAGCCACTCTCCAGCGTGAACACATTTTGGTACTCTTGGATCAACTCTTTAACTTTAGCCAGCTGGTCTTGGCTGAGGTTTTGGCATTTGGTGGTAAGAATGTCCAATAGATGTTGTGGACACTACTTCGGCGACGTATCTTCGTTCGTCTTCACGCATCTCACAATTTGTGACACTGGCGTGCATTGGCCTACTACGGTCTTCTCTTTCAACGTTGCAGGATCCTGAGTTGATGTTTAAGATCCTTACTGGCATCGTCTTCTTTACTCATACTAAAGTTCTGCCAACGAGTAGTCCCTTTTCAACTAAGCCGCCCTCCATTGGTTCAATCGCGCGTATGTAGCCTTACCGGAGATTTCCATCCAGGCATGCCATCACCACACTTTCCGTCCTTGCAGGCAGAATCACGTTTTCACTCAATAAGACTCGCACGGCTGCCTTCTCTGACGAATGAAAAGGAATTTCTTCATTGTCGATCTTCAGGACATCGTTCTCCATATCCAAATGAAACCCATACTTCTTTATCACATCCATTCCCAGAATAACTTCTTCCGTGATGTCGGCTACCAGTACTTGATGGTCGAGTACTTCATTTCCCAAACTAATGGTTACTTTGACATGACCGTGAATAGGTATTTTTTCGCCCGTCGCCGTTCGAAGTCGTACTGTTACTGGCGATGTCTTCTCGTTTTTCCAATAAGATGTCAAGACGAATGATGGTCTTTGTCGCTCCCGTGTCAACCAGAAACTGGACGCTTCTCCCATTGATCTTGCCATATAGATAAATGCTATGCAATTGCTCCCTAGGCGATGCCATTTGGATTGTAATCTCCGCAGTCTGACTGGATGAGATTACTTTTTGTCTCTTTTGCTCGCTGCGTCCCAAATTTTTGAGCGCTCTTCTTGCCCTCTTCTTAGGTTTAGTACGATGCCGTCGTACATGGCCTATTTCGTCACAGTTCAAAGTTGTCACTCCTTTTTCTCAAAGTATTCGTCGCGCTATCTCCTCGATGCTTTCCAGTGTCTGCGCGGGTACTTCTGCAGCACAGCAGAGTCTATGACCATCTCGTTGCGATGCTTGTTTCGCCGCCTCAAACTCCAAAGCATGGGTTAAAGCGTCATCCAACGTCTTCGGTCGAGCTAACCGAAGAGTCTGCTGCGTTTCGTTGTCTCGGAGGCCGTCTACAAAGGTTTGAATAGCCAATTGCTTCAAGAAGGTTTCTGGCGCTGTAGGATACGCAAGCCGTGTTAGTCTGGCGATGTCAGCCTCAAACTCTTGAAGACTTTCAGCAGCTTTCTGAATCCGACTTTTAATTTGAGCTTGATAGACTTGTTGAAGATGGGCATCTCCATATCTCATTTCTAATCGTGATATTAAGAGTTCGTAATTTTCTTGCAGGTGGTCCGGAACAGTTTGTAAAAATCCCAGCGCTTCTCCACGTACGGACACCATTAAAGACTTTGCTTTCAGTTTGTTGTTCCAACCGTTGGCTGTAGCTGCGGCTTCAAACTGCTTGTAGTAGGTTGACCATTGAACTTTACCGTCAAAATTTGGCGATACAACTTTAAACTTTTGAGTGGCTTCTTCCCGATGGTCCATTATTAAATCTTCACTCGTGACGCTTCCTTCACCATGGTAATTCATTTGTTTTATTTTTTATTCAAGCAGTTTCATTCTGTCTTCTAATTTGTCCTCTATTGCTTCTATTTACTCATTCATAGATTCGCAAATTTCTTCTTTTAAATTTAACATATTTGCTTGGGTTTCTTCTTGAACAATTTTAATTTGATTTTCTATGCTTGTTCGTATTTCTTCTTTCAAACTTCTAGAATTTTCCGAAAAAAAAAACGAAAAAAAAACAAATTTTTTTCGGTTCCTTTTATACCAGATTTTCTTAATTTTTTTAAGAAATTAAGTAAAGGTAACGATTTCAAAATTTCTTTTTCTAATGATATATCTCTTCGGAATCTTTTTTCTTGTAATTTTCTAAATAATAATAATAATTTAAATAAAAGTGGAGTTTACAAATTAGTTTGTTCTTGTCAAAAATTTTATATTGGTATGACCCAAAGATCTTTCCAAACTCGACTTAATGAACATCTTAGATATTTAAAAAATTCTTCAAAATATATTAATAATCAAAATTCAGTAAAATCTACATTTGCGCAACATGTTTTAGATAATCATCATTCTCTTTTTTCTTACAAATTATTTCATCCTTTTAACAGCTTAAATAACAAACAAATTCTTAAATTGCTAGAGTTGATTTATATTAAAATTTCAGATAAAAATTTTTTGTTGAACGATCAAACCAATTTCAACTATGATTTTAAACTTAATTTTTCTTAGATTTGTTTCTAAATTGCACCATCTTTCTTTAATTTACATTTAACATTTTGTAAAACTTACATTTTTTGTTTTTTAAATATCTAGTTACAAATTCTCAAATTTGACATTTTTCAAAAAAGGTAAGTTTAAAATTTTTTGTAATCTTAACTTTTTATGACTTGTTAATATATTTTTTGTAGTTTTCTGAAGATGAGCTTTATATTTATAAGCTTGAAACATATGTAAAAATATATTTGAAAATTAGTATTTATTATTGGTGGACTTATAATTTAAATAATAATGACTAAAAATATGTTTTACTTATACTAGAAATATGTACACTTGTAAATTAACCGAACTAATGAAATCTAATAATATTTAATAAAAACACTTACACTAATTAAGATAAGATAAAGTCCGTGGATAGCTTCACACACTTGTTTACACTAAAAATCACGTACGAGATTATTCTCTGTATATTTATGTACACACGCGATTTATTGATTTCAACTTGAATAATCTTCTTGACACTGCTGTATTCCCATTTCGGCAATAACTGCCTACGATTTGTCTCTTCGGTATTTATACACATTTGGAAATCCTTCTCGAGTTCCCTATCTTTCGGTATATCTTCTAGAAGATGGATAACAACTTCCAGAAGGTTTTTGAATTTACAGACAACTTCTCGAACGTTTCAATATTATTCGCGGTTGGTTACTTTTTTGTGTACAAATTTATAAAACACTACGTTAGTTATATGCTTATGCATATTTAGTTTAGTTTTATCAATTTTATTTCTATCTTACGGTATAGCAAGTAAGTTAAATGTTTTTTAAATGTGAATAATACACATGTAGTTATAAACAAGCAAATACAAGTACGTTTATATTAAGTGATCTATGAACGCGATTATTTTCCATGATCGATGACAGCAATCGCGATCATTCTAATGTGAATGATCAGAAATCACAGTAATCGAGTATACCGCAAAAATCGATCATTCTCTGTTATCGTATTTTATACATTCTTACAATATAATTTAAAAAATATATTTTCAAGAAGAAATTTCTATAAGTTATTCGCAGTACATATGTCAATGAACAAGCATTCAATTTACAATTACATAGAAATTTAATTTAAAAAAACATTACAGTATTTTTTTTTAATTTCTGTTGGAAGATAATGCATACGTTGCTAAACTTCTGTAATATAACTCAAAAAATATGTAACTTAAAACTTAAATGCGAATATTTTTTTATTACAAAATCAGTAGTAGTTTTAAATTCTTACAAAAAAAAGCTGAGATCAAAAGATTTGATAACAATATCTTACTTAGGCACAATTTTACGATTTTCTTTAAAGAATTATCTGCATACTTAAAAAAACCTTTCAGTAAAGTAAATATTTCAGGTAAAATTCGTTACGGCAGTTATTTTATAAGTGATCTATCCTCGCGATCAGTATTTTGTATATGATCGATTGATCGACAACTGATAATATATTTAAAGAAGTATTGTATAAATAAATCATAAAATAGAAGTTGTTTATTCAAAATATTATGTATTTTTATCACATCACACATATTATTAAGAAAATTGATTCGTTTATCAGTACAATATGAAGTTTCCGTAAATCATGGTACATCTGTTGTACTACTATACAGTATCATGTGACATGGACATTCAATGTCACAAAATACATACCACAATAATGAATATATTTTAGGCAATATTTATTATTAAACGTAGGAAACTATAACGCATAAAATCGCAATCTTGCCCTCTAGTGAGCAGTAATTGTACGAACTGTATACTATTCAGATAAACACTATCGCCATCTAGTCACATAAGGCTATACTGTATAATTGTCAAGATCAAATCGCAAAAACTAACTAAACCAAATTTAGGTTAGAAATTGTTGCATTTCTCATTCCTGGAGTTATTTGAACGAAATGTGAAGTGAAGCTTTAGATTTAACATTAGCTTAATGCGTTTTTGGTCTGCAAATGTTTAAAATTTAAAATAAAGACTAAAAAAAATCAAAAGTTGATTAGGTTTAATGCCAAATTAAACCCAGAAAGAGAACAATACGGGAAATTTTAAACATTCATTGACCTACACTATGGTTTTTTCTATTAATATGCATATAAAACGTCTTATAAAAACGAATTTAGCAGTATTTGAGAAATAGCGGCATGTCTAGAATTTACTAGGTTCGCCATCTGTCGACAATTTTAAAAAATCGGCGGGCTTAATGCTTCGCAGTCAACTTTTGTTTCCAAAAATAAGTTTCCTTTAGCAATTTACAGTTCTAATAGTTATAGTTTCAACATTTATGTTAATAAATAAGTTATAAATAACTATTTACAACTTGTTATAATACATGCTGCATTTAAAAAAAATTAGTTACCGTTCCAGAACGGTCAATTACTTAGCGTCGAGTTGGGCCTAGCAACAAGTAAACATAGCTTGTCTTGGCAACATACGCGGTAAACCATAGAATAGAGCGGAATCTCAAAAAAACATGACTGATTTGCGTGATTCAAAAAATTATTTCTGTACACAAAAAAACAATTTATTTTTAATTCTACAATATAATTTAATTAAAGCTTGTAATCTATTATACATATTTTTAACTATTTGAAATATCACATGTTTTCATTTAACTTCATTTATAATTGAATTCGTTTAATACGATTATTGTTTCATTTATTAAATCATGCGTATTTGTACTTTATGACCTTTTGTAAATAACATCTATTGCTTTTATCAATATTTTTATTAACACTTATCACATTAATTTGGCAAATAATTAATTTGCTGATTTTATATGTCGGTATACTTTAAGATAAATGTTGTACGTAGTAATTTGCTTATAGCATCCGTTGCCATACATGAGTCTGAATTCGAAACGAAGAAGTAATTAGGTAAGTTTTGTTAAGACTGAAACATTTTATTTGTTTTATACTATCTGTTATTGAGTAAATGTTTTACGGTATTTTTTACGGTATTTAATATTTTGGAGGTAGTAAGCGTATTTAACGGCACACATTTTGTGACTATCTTCTTCATAAAAACTTGTTCTGTACAGGCGGTCAGTATAAAATATGCAAAACTAGTGTTGCTAATAATTATATGCAAGAAATCATTTATTTATAACATTTTTTCAAATTCTTTATAATAAAACTATATAGTATACTACTATAGTAGAGTAAGTAAAAAGCAACTGTCGCAAAGTTTAATTTGCATTTATTGATTTGTTATATTTAGTAATGCCTAAATTATTTAAAGTTATAGTATTCAAATATAATTTTTTAACATATAATTATTTTCTAATAAATAAAATAATTAAAATTAAAAAATTTAAGCAAATGTGTTAGTTTTTTACAGAATTTTAATTTAAAACATGTTAAAAATGTTAAACATTTACATACACGTTAATACGTCAAAAAAACTAAAGTAATACAGTATTAATTTTTTACAAAAAAGTTGACAATGATAACTCAATTTATATGTATCATAAAAATCTATACGTTACTTAAAAACTTAACCTTTAATGGTTATACATTTATGAATACATTTATTAAAACATGTTATTAAATTTATGAGTATATTAACATCTCATATAAAAATTAACATTGTTTATATTTGTTAAAACTTATACAGTGTTCTTTTTATAATATTGGTAATATTCATCCGTTAATTTATTTCTGAATTTTACATGATAAAAACTTATTTAAACCTTGAAACTTAATGTTAAAAGCGGGGTCTCGTCGGCCATATTTACACTCTAAAGTATCATCTCTAATAGGTGCTGCTTTAACGGTGAAGTTAATAAAATAAAAAAGTTACTACTGTGAGCCAGGTAACGCAACAAAAATTAATAAAAAATGTGTAAAAGCTGCAATGTTTTATAAATAAAGAAGTTACACTATTGAAAGCCAGGTGGCACAATAGGAATTGTCTTGAGAATGTTCGTTATCGCACGACTATCATTTTTGCGATAGTTTTATCAGTGTGTAAGTAAGTAAGCTAAATGCTTTCTATCAATAATTTTTTTTACAACAAACATTCTTAAACTTAAAATATAGTTAAACAATTTGACTTTTAAAAAGAAAGTTCTACGATATTGGCAGTACTAAAAAGGAATTACCTTATTATACATTTCATTAAAGTAAAAGTGAATATTTTAGGTAAAACCATATTACTTTTTGTAAATGAGAGAAGAAATCCGTTTTTAAAATAGTCAGAAAATATTATTTCTTTTTACTATTCTTACTAATAAACATCTGTGTAGTTCTTAAGGTCATTCCGCGCTAGTTTGTTTTAATTTTTATGACTAAGAGCAATGAGTATTGCTTTTTTTCCACAACCGCTATTGTTACTTTATAAGCGATCGATGTTTACGATAGTTATTTTATAAGCAATCGATGATTTTGACATTTTTTCTATGATCCACGATTGTTGATTGTACACCACCATACTTTTACAACTAAATAATTTAAATAGAACACATAACACAAGAACTAATACATAACTAATAACACATAATATCATTATATAATAATACAGATTATTATAAAAAATAAAACATTATTCAAATAAATGAAACGTAAATAATATAAACAAAACTGAAACAGAACTTGAGCAACAATTTAAAAAAATAATTTTACAAGTTGCTAACCACAAACCTTTTCTTTTATTGCAGTCAAGATAATTTAACAAAAACGATTTTTAATATTGAAGTTGAAGAACATGAATACAAATAATTTTTGTAATAGGTTTACTTATCATATAGGCAGCAACGTTTATCAATACTAAGATAAAAACGTCTTCCGGGTTTGGACCGTGTCAATGTTGTAACCGAAGTTGCCAACGTTTCGCCCACTTTCGTAAGGGGCTTCATCAGGGCGTGAGAGAAATCGAAGAACACGGTCCAAACCCGGAAGACGTTCTTATCTTAGTATAGACTCCGGCCGTGGAAGCCGTTATTACAACGTTTATCAAATCCATTATTTTAAAGTAGGCATCAAAAGTTTATAGAAAATTATTGTATAAATACGTAATATTATCCGTTACCAAAGCAAACTAGATTATCGTCATCCTTACTACACATATCTGCCACTGTTCTCACTTCAGAACTAAAAAACTTCCATGTATCTCCAATGCTAACTTTCCATACCTTATTGTCTATTTTCTTATGGCCTTTAGGTTTTACAACTCTTTGCAATACTTTAGTTAAATTATAGCGACGCAAATCTAGAAATAAGAAGTATGTGTATTAGAAAATGTAAATAAACAGAAAGTGATCAAAAGTGTTTCAACTTTCAATTTAATCTAATTCGTAGCTTTAATATTAATCAAAATAGCAATAATAAACAGATAACTTTGAACATCTTGTATATCTAATTCTAATTCAAGTTAAAGTGATGGTGAATTTCGTTACTTTTGAGTAATCGTTACTATTTCTTACTTTATACTTTTTGTATTCGTTACTTTAACTCGTTATTTGATTACTTTGGATACTATGACTACTTTGACAACTGTATGTTTTTGTGGTAATAAATACGGGTACCGAGATATAATTCCTTGAATCGTTTCGCGATAGGGATTTGATTACCTTAGACGGATATGCATAAATGACTAGAACGTGTTGTAAAATTCTAATTTATGTAAACATTTTTGACAGTAGCTGATACCGGAAAAAAATCATTTTAAATACAAAACAGAACATATGTACCTACTTTGGATTGTTAGTATTTATTAACGATTTTAATATTAATTTTAAGAAATGGAAATACGCACAATATATAATGTAAAATTGAGATAAACGGCCAACTAATTTGGTACACCTCATACAAATACATACTTTATAATGTAATATATTTTCGTTACCTACTAGTTTACGCAAGAATTATAAATTTGTATGTGAATGTGTTATAAGTACTAATATTTGTATCTTATGTATATTCGTAGAAAATAATTAATATACAAACATTAGAACTCAAAACACAGAAATATATGACAATTTTATTACATTTTGCTTACCTTTTTATCAGTTGATAAAATCACTTCTTTAGTTAATGCAATGCAAACACTATCTGCGTGTGAAACGTTCTGCTGGTTTTGCTGATGTATCATAATATAAGAAGGTTTGTTCATAACTTAAGATAGAATTATAACTATAGTGATAACTAGTAAAATATGAAAACAATTCATAACTTTATTACATTTATAAACCATAATCATAATACATGAATATACGTAACGCATACAAATTGCACTCTTAGGAATGTTGTATGCGTATTACGCATAACATCATAATATAATTCATATTTTATAAATTTTATTAAATGTGTAATTTATGAACATACTATTCATAACTAGTGATTGCAGATTTCTCTCCGTGTATACCAAAATCATAAACGTCCCAAATATAACACAAAGGATCATTCCGATTTTAAAAACAAATAACATTAAGATAACCATGTACAACACTAACACTATTTACAACTTACTGCAAAGCAACATTAAAGATAGAACTAATACAATAGAAAAACATGACGTTGTGTACAAGCTAGACTGTACGGATTGTAATGTGTGTTATGTTGGAGAAACCAAGCAGAAGGTAAAAAATCGGATTAACAATCACAAATACGACTGCAACACAAAAAAGGCGATACAGCTTTAGCAGTTCATCATATAGACACGGGTCACAACTTTGATTTTAATAATCCCATAATTTTAGATGTGGAGAATAATTTAAAAAAACGGTTAATTTCTGAAATTATACACATACATAAAAATAATATCAACTTCTATCAACTAATAATCTAGTGCATATAATAATTTAATTTCAATAAATATGAGATAGTCATGTAAGTATTCAATCGCTGTTCAATTTTTCTAGTTTATCTTCTTAATGCTTATCTTTTGTTGCCTTGACATTCAATAATTTTTCATTATACATTACTTGTCAAGTGTTTGTTGAACGTTTCACGTCACTGGTTCTTTTTAAATTTTTATAGATTGTCAATTTCATGTTTCATTTTTTGTGATTTTTGTCGTGTATAGGTTAGTACGTACTTGCTCATGTTCAGGATTTATTGAATAGTGTCACTGTAATCTATTTCTGTAAGTTTTTTATGCTAGAAAAATGGTGTTTGAGTTAGTTTAATAAGTCTTATATTATCTTAGACTTACTAATTTTATTAAATTTTCAGTGGCCTGATGAAGTTCTCACGTGTAGCACGAAACGTAGCCTTAGAAATAGTTTAAAGTGGTTTTCTTGTCCCTATTAGGTAAAGACCAAGTAAATATTGTGCAACAGATATAGAGGAAAATTAAGAATTTTACCAAGTAAAAAAATTTAGTTTTTTTAACAAAAAAAAAGAATAAGAATTTAGTAACAATAAAACGACAAAATTTTTTTAAAAAATTTTACTTAAACTTAAAAATATTACAACTGCCACTTCATGTAGGTAAATTATAGCTTGGTTCACTGGTACATTAAATCGTCGTAGTTGAGACAATTGTTTTTGTAAATAACTGCTATTTTATTAAAGTTCATTAGGAGTATTTATATACATAAAAATGCTTATTATTACATTTAACCATTTCATTCTTAACTTACATTTCATGTTACACATTGTAACATTGCAAAGAATGTGTTTACATCACAATCACAATGACATTATTAATTTTGCAGTTATGTGTTTTTTGAATACAATTATTACAAATGTTGTAAAAAAAATTCTAGTAGCTAACGTCATTTATCCGTTATCCCTTTTTTTGCTTTATTTTTTGTTTTTTTTTGCAAATAAATTTATAAAATAAAAACCTTAATAAAAATTCTAATCCTAATTTTTAGTTATATTTAGTATCAAAATCAGAACGCAATTGCATTGTTATAAAGAAATAATTAAATGCTCTTAAGCAAATCGACAGTTATGTTTATCTGTAAACTGTACGATCGTGCACATATTAATTGTTATCCTTCGGAGAATAGTAGTGATAAATGCTAACCGGTAGAAACACACGCAGAAATACTAAACAACCTTAAGCATAAAATTAATTCGTATGTCGTATGTCATTCTTATTAAATTGCGCGGCTGTTGGAACTGGTGATGGACATAATCGATATATTAATAATTGAATTAATCGAAATATCTCGTATAACATAATCGAATCATCATTTGTTTGTTCGATTATGAATGATACGAATGCGCAGTATTATCGATCATTTGTTTGCATCTGAATCCGAAACCTTTATTTAGATATTTTAGGAGTAGCGATTTAAGTTTATCGCGCTTAATTGCTGCCATCTTATTGGCCAAATTATTTTTGCTTTTACACATCAGCAGTATACTTGTACGCGTTTTTTAAAAATAAAGTTATGTATTAAAAAAAAGTTTTTTTGATTACCAAGAATGTTTTAATAGTTTAGTATATCTTATTATGGATCACGCAATGCCAAGTACCAATGGATTAGTTAATTTGTTACCAAAAATGTTTGATTTGTTTATTGTATAAATTGAAGGTTATAATTTGTAAGTTATTTTTATAGTAATTGCAAAATCAACAATCTATCATGTTGGAAAAAAATACAAAGCTACAGAAATTGTTACAAGTCTCCAACATTGTGATGGTTCGCCTACGGAAAATATGCAAAAAAACGAGAAGCATTTCTTAGTAATTTAACAACGGGATTGAAAACGATTTATAATATTATATGCTCTTTCTGAGAAAGGTCTTGTTTATGATTTCCATTGAAAAATGAACACAGTGGTATTAAAGACGTGGTCTTCTAAATTCTTAACATGAATACCCGATGAACTACAAGTTTCGATTGCAACACTAGGCTACTCAGTGTGTTTTATTTATATTTAATTGCATTTAAAATTATATAATTTTTTATTTAAGATCATTTATCAGTTATTCAGTTATCTTATTCATTTGGTAATTTTTCCTGAAGTTGTGAGCTTAACTTTTCCACTCATTAGTTATAAACAGTTTGATATTATACTGACTTCCTGAAAAATTGCAACACCTAGAACTTGTTAAACGATTTTATTGAAATTTTTAGGAAACGTCTACTTTCATGAAAAAAAGTGATGATTAAAATTTGAATAAAATCTAGCCAGCAGTTTTTGTTTTTTCCTGTTGTTTCCATAGTAACATAGTAACAATAAATTTGAAGTAGTAGACCATTTAGTAATTCTCAAGTTTGCAAATTGTTGTTGTTTTTTTACAATTTCATTCTGAACTTGATAACAATGCCGAGAGTACGTCAACATCAACATTAATTGCAAATGATTGGATGAGAGGTATAGGACTCAGAATGTCAATGTCATCTGTTTATAAGATCTTATAGGTTATGAGGTGCAATATGTTATGGAAGCAGATCACTCTTGGTCTTTATTGACGGCAACCTAAACGCAGCTGGTTACATTGCTAATGTGCTACAACTAGTTGGGCTTCCATATCTTCAGAGGCTGCAAAATCCCATTTTCCAGCAGGATAATGCGCGCTCTCATACGGCAAGAGCTACAATACGGTTTTTGAAAGAAGCTAACATTGTCGTCCTCCCATGGCCTGCACGGTCGCCTGATTTGTCGCCCGTTGAACATGTATGGGATATGATTGGTAGGCGACTGAGTAATTTACCACACCCTCCAGATAACTTATACTATCTCCAGCTACGGATTCAAGAACCTTGAGACGATATACCACAAACAGCTATAAATCACTTGATTGGTAGCATGCCAAGACGTCTAAATGAGCGCATTACAAATCGTGGCGGAGCAACTCATTATTGAAAAAACTTTTTAAGCTTTTGTTTTTAAATTTTAATCATCACTTTGTTTCATGAAAATAGACGTTTCATGAAAATTTCAATAAAATTGTTCAACAACTTCTAGGTGTTGCAATTTTTCTGGAAGTGAGTTTATATAAACGTTACATAGGTATCACAGATAGACCTGATATTTACTCACGAGTCCACAAAGTAATTTATAGTAAAAATTTATATTTTAAATATTGCACCGCCTTGCTGGCTCTATAGTTGATTACAGTCTTTATATCATTCGAATGATTCGACACTGGGTGCCGGGTTCGTGTCGAGTCGTATCGGCTTAAGTCGATTCCAATTGTTTTGATATGTTTGATATTTCATTTGACATTTCATATTTTGTTTCATTTCGTAATCGCCCAACACTAGTTAGAAGCGCTCAGTATAATATAATAGTATATTATACACCACTCTAACTATCGTTACAACTTCTGTTTACTATTTGCTATCTAGTTATGTTAGTCCCTAAACAGCTCGGTTACAAGTCTTATATGATTAGTCAATGCTACTACTGTTAGTTCTAAAGTACAAAATACTTTTCAAATTTTGTCAAGAACCGTTAATTTTTGAAGAAATTTGTAGTAACCAAAACTTTTTTTGAAAGTATTACTAAAATAAAACAATTAAAACAATTTATTTATTTTGAATTTTTTTAATGGTTGATAGTTGCCGCTACTATTAAAAGGGTTGTTTCAATAAAAAATTTCTAAATTTTCGGAAATAAATATTTTTTTTTAATTTAAAATTCAATTCTGAGAACGTATAACTTTTTAGTCATGCATTTTACGATCTAAATTGAAGAGGAAAAATTGTCCTAATTTGGTCCTGGGAAGTCACTGTATAAAGTTGTTCGTGATTTTAGGGCAATATACATGGTGTATGTCGCTACTTCTGCGTATATTTAACTACAACAGCAACAAAATTAAATATTTTTATCGGTAATAAGCCAAACTTGCATTTTTTTAAAAATATGTTACAAAATTAAGCAAAGTAAAAGAAAAAAACAAAACTTTTATTCTTTAATCATTTATTAAAGTTTTATTTTAACTACTTTTTGTAAGAAAACCCTTTTTGTCTTGCAAACTTAAATGTTTTTTCAACTAACATAAGATTAAAAAACATTATTTAAAACTAATATCTAAGGTGACTCGTGGTGCCCTCTTAGAAAGTACTAACTCTTCTTAACACATTTATAAATCTTTGAAATAAAAAATGTATTCACTTATCAGTAAAAAAACATTACAACCAATTATAAATAACTTACGACACTAGATCGTTTTTGGAACAATTTGTAAGCGGTAAACAGTAAACCCAATCAGCATTACTATCAATTTATTGACATCCGAGTGTAACTTTAATGAAAATATCTCGATAAAAAAATTATTGGTACGATATTCATAGTTAATAGATAGTTTGGTAATTTGTATACGCTGCTGTCGTTGTCAATGCATCATTCAGTTATAAATTCAACGCAAAAATTTAAACGCTCACAGCATCAATTTAATTCATACAAAATTATTGAAAGTGTTATATATGCTTTTTTATATTAGTCATTATTATTCTAAAGGTGGCAATGTATTTACTACTATGATAAGAATCGAAAATGTGTAGTTCTCCATAGAATTATTTTTGATTTATTTATTATTTTACGCATATGTAGCAGGCGTTTTTTTCGTTTAAATTAAGAATAATTACTTTTTACTTTTTGATCGTTATTAAAGGCAACATTGTTCGAATATTTTCTATAGGATTAGAATACGTAGGTTTTAATCTTATGGTTATGTTAAAAATCTTTGACCGTGAACGAAAAAGGAAATGCGGGAATGAGTCGACCTCGAGCTTGAGAAAAGGTAGGCCATTTTGTAACTTGGTACCAAAAATTTAATAAAAAGTGAATTGTAGTGCACGCTAAAGGCGAAGTTACTCAAAGGTATCAATTGCGGGTTAAAAGTATATTAGCGCGATATCTTAACTACATTGTGCAATTAAATGCGTATTTTAATTTGTGAAAGTGCGAATGAACTTAAATAAGTGACGCTAAATCATTTCATCAAACCAGAGGCACCTCAAAAAATTGTTTTATCAAAGTCGCCAAGTATTTTATAAAAATCGCCAAGTTGTTATATGACTTCGTTTTTTGTTTTTTGTGTTGTGGAACTAAAACTTGTGAGTATCGTTTTTGTTCATATATAATTAAGGAGGAAACCGATGTGAATTCGACTTAGAGGGACCTAAGAGCTGCGATATCGTCGGCACGAACTCACAAACCTGGTGCATCGTTCGTAGACGGACTAAAGCGTCATCAAAGCATTTCTTACCTTGTACATAAAAAATCAAGTACACTGTTATAGCTTATATACAACTATTTCAAATTAACAGTGAAAAATTAAATAAATAACGGTATTGCAGATTGTGTTGCACAAAATTTGAGTTTGAATTTAATTCGATATTTTAATAAGAATTTGCTTAATGTTACGTATTGCTAAAATGGCCATTTAAATTTGTTTTTTTTTTGCTGTAAGAATTAAATGTGTACGAAGGTGTAGGAATTAATTAAATTGTTTGAATTTATAGATATTATGGTATGAAAGCATTAAAACAACTGAAAGATGGTGTCCATAAGCAGAATGAAAAAATTGATAGTGTTTATCAACAAATCATAGTGAATCAAGATAAATTAAAAAGTGACATAACTGAAATTATTGAAGAACGATCACAACCAACATACGCGGGTAAATTGAAGTTAAAAAACATGAGCCAGCATTAATAATAAAACCTAAAAACGTAGAACAGAAAAGTGTGGCCGAGAAAAAGTTGCCAAGAATAAAAATAGTTGGATTGTCTGAAAATTTGCCACCAGAAATAATCGAGGAAAAAATCAAAATGCAGAACAGCCATATAAATTCAGAGATATCATCTTTAAAGATTGTACACACAAAAGAATGTAGAAATCGGAAAAGTTACATGGCTTATGCGAAAGTAAATGCATACACGTATCGGGCTAGAATGAAAGAAGAAAAGATAAACGTAGGTTGGGATGGATGCATAATCTATGTTGCTATTGAAATTAGAAGATACACAAACAAGGTGCGAACATATTATATTTGAATGCACAAAGCATGCTAAAACATTTCTAAGAACTAGAAATCTTAATTCAAGATAGGAAACCAAATTTGTTATTATTAAGTGAAACTCGTGTAACTGAAAACATACAAGACTGTGAAATTAATTTTTCAGAATATGTATTAATTCGGTGTAATTCACGGACGAGAAGAACTGGAGGGGTTGTAATAGTTATAACTACTAGAATCCGATATACTGTAATCTCTAATTTTGCATTAGACAATAACTATTGGTTAATATGTATCAAAATAATAGGAGGAATCCAAACAGGGTACTATACAGTGCTGTATCATTCGCCAAGTGCAAGTGATGCTATTTTTATAGAACATTTTGAAAAGTGGTGTGAAGATACAATTCCGAATAACAGTCGACATATAATTATAGGGGATTTTAATATAGATGTATCCAAAGAAAGTTTTTACGGGTCGAAATTAATACAAGTTATTAGAAGCCTAGGGATGAAACAAACTGTTGACGAATTTACGCGTAATGTAAAATAGCCGTACAACAGTTGACCTAGTAATTACAAACGTAGATGAATTAAGATCTGTTGTATTAAATGAACCAAAAATAACTGATGATGATATAATAGAAATAAATTTAGGTACATTACATAAAAAGATAGATTACAAAATAAAAACAATAAATTGCTATAAAAAATATTCACAACAAAACCTACTTAATGTACTGAGCCATCACAATTGGAATATGCAAAATCGACAGATGGATCAAATAGCAAATGACCTAGTTCAAACGCTTTGTTATGCATTAAATGACCTAATTATAAAGAAAATTATAAAAACACAAACAAGTAACACCTTGTTTACAATGGACTTGCGTAATCTCCAAAAAGAAAGGGACATGCTTTATAAAATTGCTAAATTAACGCAAAATAAAAATGACTGGATGTTTTACAAAAACACAAGAAATAATTTTAGTAACAAAATTAAGATAAGCAAAAATAAATATTACGTAAATAAAATACAGCAAAATAGCGGACAACCTCAAAATATGTGGAAAATGATTAAACATTTAATCAATGGACAAAAAAATGAACTAAAAAGTATAATATTTGACGAAGTAGAAATTAGTAACTTAGAGAAAATATTAAATAAATTTAACGAATATTTTGTAAGCAGCATTATGCACATAAATAATAGTATAAACCAGCCCCCAGCAAACTTCAAACAGGCCCCAATATTAAAACCAATCCTTAATTTCAAATTTAAGCAAGTTAATTTATCAGATCTGAAGAATATCTTAAGTAATATTAAGCGAAAAGGAGGAACGGATAACATTACAAAACAAGTTATTACAGATGCATTGCCAGAAATTGGTAATGCAATGGTAGACCTAATAAACAAATCTTTAATAAGTGGAAATTTTGTAATTGTTGGAAGCAATCAAAAATCATACCAACGCCTAAAATTAAAAATACAAAAAGGTACAAAGAATTTCGACCTATCAATATTTTACCAGCGTATGAACAAATACTAGAATCAGTTGTTAAGGAACAATTCCAGTGCTTTCTAGAACAAAATAATATAATCAGTGAAAATCAATCAGGTTTTCGAAGTAAACACTCGTGTGAAACAGCATTAAATCTCGTGTTGACAAAATGGAAATCCGAAATCGACGTGGGTAATAGTGTAGTAGCAGTGTTTTTAGACTATAAAAGAGCCTTTGAAACTATCGACAGAGGAAGACTTATAAATAAACTTTACCAATATGGAATAAGAAGCACCGAACTTCAATGGTTCGAAACTTACTTGGAATCTCGTACTCACACCACTACGTACCAAAATTACGAATCTATTCCAATTCAAAATAATTTAGGTGTACCTCAAGGATCAGTCTTAGGCCCATTGCTTTTCTTAGTTTATATTAATGATTTAGAACTTAATCTTAAGTGCTGTAATATTAATTTGTTTGCAGACGATACTCTAGTATCAATTACTGATAAAAATGTACATTCAGCTATTATAAAGCTAAACTCAGAATTAGAAATTATTACAAATTGGTTACAATCAAACAAATTAAAATAAAATGTGTTAAAAAGTAAGACAATGGTAATATCAAATAATAATGTTGAAACAACAAAAATAAAAATTGAAAACATAGAATTAGAACAGGTTGAACAAATTAAATATTTAGGAATAGTTATAGATCAGAATCTAAATTTTAGAAGCCACGTGAATTATATAATAAAAAAGTAACAAATAAGATTAGCCTATTAGGAAGAATATATAATACGAGAAGTCGATGTGACTTCAGATTGTTAAAATTTTCAAAATCAAAGTCATAAAATTCTCTTCTGTACAAAGGTCTGAAATTATATAATGACTTACCAAATGAGATTAAGCACGAGAAAGATATTTATAAATTTAAAACGGGTCTGAGTGATTATGTTAAGAATAATTTTTAAGCAAAAATTAGTATTAATAGAAATATGTTACGATTTATGTTAAATTAGTATATCTTTACTAAATAAATACTTACTTACTTACTTACTGTAATAACGAATTTAAGTAAATTGCTTTTAGAGATTTTTCTTATCACGGATTTGTAAAGAGCAAAAACGTAATTTGTTTCAAAACGACGCCAAATAAAACTCAAATAACCTTTGTAAATGAAAAAAAATCATTTTGCATTTGGTAAAATTATTTCCAAATTAAGTTATGACTTGTAAGTATTAGAAATATATTAACTTTGGTGAATCGATAAAGTTGTTTAACTATTTCCTAATTAACTCTTTTTATACTGAGCTAGGCTGTGAAGTAAAAAATACTACAGGTAATTCCACTAGTACTACCGACAAAAGAATTTTTAAAGCAACGACTCACCAAATATTACAACAAACCTAAAAGTTTTAAATCAACAATAGTAACTTCCGTTACAAAAAGAAAATTTGTAAAGAAAGATAAATTATTTTAGACATAATTATTTTGGCGGTATTATAAACTAATTAGCACAATTTGCCGCATGAAGTACAAGGTCTAACAACGGTCTAATGTAAGACAAAGATCTTCTTACGCAGAATGTCGGTTTTTGTCAAATTCTATATAGTTTAAACATGTATTACGTGGTATAATCTTAATTTTTTTTTATTACTTTCAATGTTTGTTAAACCGATGTCTACTACCATTTAAAACTTTAAAATATTGTATTCTAATATGTAATTTGTAATTAGCGTTTTTTTATAAGTTTAGATTTTCACTAAACATAGTTAGTTAATAAATATAATTATTATTTTATACTGTGCATATTTTTATTAATCGACATGGTAGCATATAATTTATTTAATACAAATTTGATAACAGAATGATAAAATAATCATGTTATGTGATATGATTTTGGCATCAAAATGACTTTCAGTTTTCTTATACATGGTATCATTGTGTTGCCTCAAAAGTGATAGTGAAAGTTTAAAGATACCGATTTCATGCGGAATTTTCGACACACATTTTGTATGAAAAAAGTAGCCAAAATGATATCTAATTGATACCCGAGAAACGGTGCTAAAAAGATATCTTTTTACGAGAATTTTTGTTATTTGGGTAGATATGCAATGCAATAAAGTAGCGCAGTTCACTACTGCATACGTAAAGCAAAAGAATTTTTATTCTTCAATAATTAATTGTGGTTTTATTTCAACCAATATTTTTTTAATAACTTTTGCACAGTACGAATAATTTGAATTTGGTTCTTAACATGAGCCTGCATTTGTTCTTCGATATTTTTCATTTGGTTTTCAATGCTAGTCGTATTTTTAAGTTTTTAGCGATTTCTATCATTTTTCAAGAATTTTTTTGTTTACTGAAATTTTTTATCTATTTATTATTGATTCTTGTCCGCTCTTTATTAATCAGAAAAATTTTAACAGTTTTGTATCTATATTTTTAGTGTTTACGAACGGGTTATCGGAATTTATTTATAAATACTTATAAAGCAGTTAAATTTAATAAACCAAAACTAACTAATTACACAATATAAACAAGCACACGCGAACCTAGATATCTATTTCATTTAACCAAACTGTTTAAGATATTACCTATTGCACCTGACGCGTATAGTTAATTAATTTAATAAAAAGAACTAACTAAATACATTTATATATCATTGTAGCTGTAAATTTAAATAAACAGTTTGTGCAAATAACTGCAATTAATTTTATTTATATCTACGGCTTGCACGTGAAGACACTTATATGCACTTATTTATATATGTAACAGTAACGACTTATTCCTTAAACTGGCTACGTTAATTAATTTTTCTTTTATATTTTTACCTTATTCTCGACTAGAATATTCTGTTGGTTTTTTAAATGGCTTCAGAGTTCGAGAATATTTCAATACAGATTACTAAACCAAATTAACATTAAATCAGTCTATTGGATAACACTTTTAATTTATTATATTTGTTGGATTGTTTTAGATACTGCAAAAAGACAATCAAACTGAACACAAATTTGTAAAATAAAAAATCAATAATAAATTTAAACCTTAATTTGGCGTTTTCAAATTTATTGTATTGTATGGCTACACTAACGATGAAGTTATTGAATACCATTAGACGATCTTACAGCACACACCTTCCAAAGAACGCACTGACTTTTTCCAACAGGCAAACATTAACAACGACAGAAAGTTCAATATGTGAACCAACATTATACTTTAATGATGGCAAGTATACAATTTTTTTTGTTTTAACGGCTTGGATACAGTAATGGGTGCGTATTCTACATTATGTAGAAAAATACAATTTTTACACGTACAAAATGATAACTCTCTGACACATTTAATGTACTAAATGTATGTAGATTCTGTTGGCAATGTATAAAATATAAATCAGACGCGGGAAATAATATATTTACAAGAAAATTAAATTCTGAATTAGGAATAAATAAAAAAATAGATAATATATAAATAGAATGGTAAATAACCAAATAATTTGGAAACGGTTAGTTTAATATTACTGTAATAAAAAAGCATATAGTACTTTTGACAACAAAATTCAAACTTAGCAAATTTTTTGTGATAAAAAGAAGGCGTTGTGACTATGGTCCTAGACCGGACCGAAATAGAACCAAAAACCGAACCGAAACCGATATTTTTAATTGGACCGTAAGCGAAACCGAAATTAGTCCAAGTTAGATTTATTGAACCGGATCGGAGCTGTTATTTATTTTTTGGTTTTTTTGGTTCTTTTTAGATTTATTTTCAAAATTGTAAACATAACTATTAAGCGTAACACACAAAAAAAAGAGAGCAACAAATATGTAATGTTTAATTAGTAAATATATTCATAATTTCTTTGCTGGTATCTTTTCAATATGACTCCATCAAAAACAAGTAACAGATTCGGATTTATTTAGACGCGTCAGATTACTATGGAACGCCGTTTTGCTTTTTATTACTAAATTTAATTCCGTTGCATTCAAACAAACTTTAATTTTTATTAAGTTTATTTTTATGTTTGTCTATTTATTTAGTAGATTTAAATGGTTTGTTGAACAAACTTAACACATTTAAATTGTTAAATAAAAACGTATTTACTGATGCAATACATTTTGCTCAAAATTTCAAACAATCATATTAAATACTTTAATTTAAACTGAGAAAAAAAGTATATGAACAAACATTTTAATTCATGTAACACTTTTTATATAACAAACAAAAAATAAGAATCATTTAAATTGTAGAATTAAAATGCATGTCGAATTAAAATGTTACATGAATTAAAATGTTTGTTGATAATTTTAATTCTTCAATTTTAAATCAAGAACAAAATTACCAACAAACATATTAAATATGAATTAAAATGTTTGTTGATAATTTTAATTCTTCAATTTTAAATCAAGAATTATTTTTTCCAACAAACATATTAATTCTGAATTAAAATGTTTGTTGATAATTTTAATTCTTCAATTTTAATTGGCGCTGTAGGCTGCGGAGGTTGTGAGTACTCTAACCAGTGGTAAATTTGCACTATCGTTTGGTTAAAATACTCACAACTTCCGCAACTTACAGCGCCAATTGAAATTGAAGAATTAAAATTATCAACAAACATTTGAATTCAGAATTAATATGTTTGTTGGTAGTTTTATTCTTGATTTAAAATTAAAGAATTAAAATTATCAACAAACATTTTAATTCAGAATTAATATGTTTGTTGGTAAAATTAATTCTTGATTTAAAATTGAAGAATTAAAATTATCAACAAACATTTTAATTCATATTTAATATGTTTGTTGGTAATTTTGTTCTTGATTTAAAATTGAAGAATTAAAATTATCAACAAACATATTAATTCATGTAACATTTTAATTCGACATACATTTTAATTCTCCAATTTAAATGATTGTTATTTTTGTGTGTTTAATAAAAAGTGTTACATGAAATAAAATGTTTGTTCATATACTTTATTTCTCAGTTTAAATTAATGTGTTTAATATGACTGTTAGAAAATTTTGAGCAAAATGTATTGCATTACTAAATACGTTTCAGCTAACAATTTAAATGTGTTAAATTTGTTTAACAAACAGTTTTATTGTATTAAGATAAGTAGACAAACATGAAAATAAACTTAATAAAAACTGAAGTTTGTTTAAATTTGTAGCAAAACAAATTTAGTATTCAATAGTAAAACAATAAAGTAACTAAAATATTTAATTGAAATGTATGTTATTGATTTTTACCACATTTAAAATGTTGGTTTAAAAAACTTGGTGTTTTTAACTGTTAGTTGATTTAAAATGTTACTTGAATAAAAATATACGTTAAAAATAAATGAAGTAACATTAGAAATCAATTAATTTTTATGAATGAATATAAATGCTAGACGAATTTTTGACAACTTACATTTCAAATGCTAGAATTAAAATGTTAGTTGATAATTTTAATTCGTCGCTGTGATCGGTGGTAGCTTTTAAAACTATTTCAGTATAAGGAAATACATGCACATTGTAGTTCTAAATGACGCCACCGATTGAAGCGACCAATTAAAATTATCAATTAACATTTTAATTGTATCATTTAAAATGTTAGTTGCTAAAAGTTATTGTAGCATTTTAATTTATTCGTGAAAATTCGAGTATTTATAATGTTACTTACTTTAATTTTAACATTTATTTTTATTCAAGTAACATTTTAAATCAAATTACAATATACTACGCAAAAATTTTTAAAGCAACATTTAAATTGTAACAAACATTTTTAATATGCACAAGAAGTTATTTTATAAGTTACGTATAAAAACGGGCAATAAAAAGTAAAACGGCGTTCCATAGATTACAACTTATGCTACTGATCTGAAAAAATAAGTTAGCACTGAAGCTAGGTGAAAAGCTTTTTATTATTACAACCACTCACAAAATTCACGCCGCGGTTCAAAGCTAACGTTGGTTAACTATTGAGCTTGTTAAACATGGTATAAAAACGCTATAAGAGTACAGAGAATAATTTTTTAGAATATGGCGTACTGTACTATGAAATATTATTTATCACTTAATGTTTGGTAAATTGAAAAGTACCAAAAAAAAAAATAAGAACCGTACTATTTCTGTCTGTAGGAACCTAAACCGCAACTGTCTGCATTATAATTGAGATAAATTTCGTATGAAATCAAACTTTTAGCTTAGAATGATTAATTTCAAAATTTGCAAACTCTTTACAAATTTAAGTGTGTTTAGCCTATATGATAAAGTATATACTATTTTTTCCATGCTGATATAGAGTAATAAGCAATTTAAACTTACGGTTACAGAACGTATGAAAAATATATAATCACTGGCAAATAAGATAGCAAGTTTGAACTTAACCTACCTAAAAATCGTAACTTGTTATTCTTTCTTGTTTGAGTCATATAAAAAACACGAGCTGTTTTTTTTACTTGATTAGAAATTATTTAATTATTCACTAATTGAA
This sequence comes from Aquatica leii, assembly GCA_035610365.1. Lineage (NCBI taxonomy): Eukaryota > Metazoa > Arthropoda > Insecta > Coleoptera > Lampyridae > Aquatica > Aquatica leii. The sequence continues at coordinate 140,902,064 of CM069432.1, read as the reverse complement.
TTTAAAAATTTTAAATTATTTATTATCTAGCTCAAATGTTTTATTGACAAGTGTGTTACGTTTAATTATGTTTATAGGTAATCATAAAAATAAAACCGAAATATAAATTGCGGTTATGGTTCAATAAACCTATTTTGGTAAAGTTTTGATTATAATTTCAGTTTATATAAAAATAACGATTCCGGTGCGGTCCGGATTCTTAATAGAAAATAGAATCGTCGAACCTCAACAGTTGTCGCGAGGTTTATAAATTTTTTCTACGTACACATGTAGAAAATTATTTTGGCGTGTATTTGTCTATTAATGCTTAAATATGGCATAATTTCAAATAGTGCAATTGTAGAATGTTGCAGCTCTGTCTAACAACTAAATAAATGGTTAGTACTAGTGCAATATTCAATTTAACGTTTTATGTAAAAACAAACCCAATAAATAACTGAAAATGCTTTGTAGTAAATAATTAAACATAATTCAAACTGTGTTATTGTTATTAAAGAAGAATTACGTGTGGTAGCGGTCATAAAAAATCGTTATATTTTATTAGTAGAATAAATGCGTTTTACCAATCTAAGTTGTTTTACAAACTGTAATTTTTTGTGTTAATGAAACAAATCAGTATAAATGTAAGGCTTTTACCATGAAAGAATATAAAAAATCGTTTTTGAGTACATCGTGTAATTTATTTATAAGCAATTTTTTTTATTATAAAGGTGTTTAATTATATATTTACAGATACTGCAGAATGTCACGTTTCGATGTATCCATATTATGTAAAAAATGGGATTCTGCGACAAGAGGACAAAGAATTGAATGACGTTGTTAAACGTTTTGATAATGTGTGTTATTACACTGGACCAGAAAGAGAACTGTATTCTAGTTTTGTACTACTTAATTTTTACAAAATTCTAGAATCACCAGACAAGTTAACATCCGCGAATCTTAAAAAAGCTAGTATGTTAGCGTGGTGTTATGAAATGGTAAACACAATTTTTTTTATAGTCGTAAAATCTATTTGAAATATATATAGGTAGGAACTGCATTTCTTTTAGAAGACGATATAATGGATAATACCGAAATGAGATGGAAGAAAAAGTGTTATCATCGTCAAAAAAAAATTGGATTAACAGCACTAACAGATACTAAGTTATTGTACATGTCTGCTTTTAAAGTTCTTCGAAAATATTTTAGTGATAATCCTTTTTATGGCCAATTAATAAATCTACTTTCTGAAACAATATTTATTACGTCGTTAGGACAATCAGCTGATGTCAACACAAATCTTGAGTTCAAGAAAACTAAAAACCTTAAAACTTTCTCGTATAAAAAATACAACAGCATTGCAAAATGTAAAACTGGTTTTATATTATACAAAGGCCCTCCATTAGCAGCAATGTATCTTGCACAAATTAATAATAAAAAGTGCCTACATTATTTTTCGGAAGTTTGTGACAAATTTGCAATTTATCGACAAGCACAGGTAACAATTTTATTTTTACTTTAAACAATTATTATTTTTTCTATAGGATGACGTCTGGGATGTATACGGTGACTTTAATCTATACGGAAAATTGGGAAACGATATTTCTAACGGCAAATGCACTTGGTTGATTGTAACGGCAATGCACCATGCAAGTGAACACCAATTAAAACTTTTACAAAAGCATTATGGACAAGAGAACACAGATTCTCAAAATATAGTTCGCCAAGTTTATAAAGACATAGATGTATTAAGTAAATTTAGTGAATACAAATACAAGTTAATCGATGAACTTACAAAAGATATAACAAATATTTCTGTAAAACCTCTTCGAGAACTGTGCTATCGACATGTAGAACAGTATATTGACATAGATGAGCAATTTCTAAATTATACTGAACAAAATGAAATAAAAGAACAAAGTGTATAATTTCATTTTGTTTTAAGAAGCAAATGTGATTTTTTAACATTTAAAAAACAAACTAATCCCTATTAAAACAGCAATAAGGATTTTTGTAAATAAACTGTAAATACAGGTAAACATGAGTTTAATTTCTAAAAACATCTTTTGATTTTTTATAATTGTAATTCTCCTGTTACGATACTTACGATATTTAACGGATTTTTTTTTATTACTTTCACACAGACAAAAACAATACCTACAACTACTTCCATTACTTTTATAATGCATATTTATTTGTGATAGCTGTATGGTGGGTTGCTTCTACGTCAACAAGATTCAGTGAGTTTTTGAATTTTTTAAGTTTAGCTATAATAAGTACACCAAATTATCATTGAAATCTGTAAATTATGTTTTCTGAAAATTGAGTTACATCGAAAGCGTCAATGATTATAAGACGATTTTTATGAAAAATTAAAATTGATTTATATAATTTTTCCTGTTCGCTCATCATTTTCATTTTTTTTCTCATTTTTCTGTGCGCCACCTTTGCTGGCTGTACGTTTCACGCCCCTATCTATTTTGCAATATGTGCAAAATCTGAAAATGCTATAAAAACATAAAATTACAATTTTCTACTTTCTTGTTCCAAAAAGTAAGACTCAAATATTAAATTGAATGTGTGTCACCAATACCATAATAAAATAATTAAAACACTCAATCTACACACACAAATTACGTAAATCAATATAATACATATATTTTAAATCGTAACAACACAGAAAACAAAAAAATACAATACAATACAAGTAGTAAAGTGATTTAATAACAAGCACTACTTTCTGGACAGGGTAGAAAATGAGAAAAATTTTAGTAAGCGTTTTGCTCGATCTTAGTACTAATTGTTTTTTTTTGTAATCCATACCTCGGCAAATATCTCTTTGTATCGAAATCGAAGAAATAACATCTAATTGGAAATACAGGCATGTCGGGGTTGGAAAAAACAAAAAACCAAAAGTAATCAAAAACTGCCTGCTTAAATTAAAAAAATAACTTCTAGTCTATTTACAAATATCTCTTTTTATAGATTTTTTTTAAATATTTAGATGGCCCTTGTCGCCGCAGCCCATGGAGCGATCGCACGACTGGTCAGTCCGACGGTGGTTTATAGATTATAAAGTTATAAATTTGTAGGGAAGCATTTTGTATTTTTCATATTTGCCGCCAACAAAATAAGTTGGCAACACGATATGGTGGCATTATGTTTAGTTTTTTAGTTGTCGTTGATCAGGCGAAGGATGTATAGGGTGTTAGTTAAAATATACTGTTTCTTTTGGAGTTGGAGATTTATTTCTTGAGGTGTTTACAAAAATCAGAAGTGGGATCAAGGACTGGATCAACAATCGATGCACGTGTTAAGTTTTTTCTGCATTCATCGTGGATAAGAACTGTTTCTGTTATTAAGCATCATAAATGCTGATAATGTATCTGGCGTAGTAATAGACTTTTGTTGTAGTTTACATAAATTACATAAAATTCAAGAGTTTTATCGTGTTCGACAATGGCATCAGAACAGATGCAAGAAATCGGTGGCATTAATGTTACTGTTAACGATATAATTGCGATGGCTGTTCGTGCAGCTCAAGTGACTAATAGAACTCATAGTAATTCGGAAATTGCGGCGCTTATTCCAGAGTTCGGAGGAAATTTCGATGAGGATGTCGTAGGTTGGTTCCAATGTATTGATACGGCAAAGACTGTTTATAATGTTGAGGATAAAGTCATGACTTTGATTGTAATTTCAAAGCTTACAAGTAATGCGAAAAATTGGTTCCACTCTAGACCAGAATATGCAGCTTTAACATTATCGGAGCTACAGAATGAACTAGTTAGTATGTTTGCTTGCCGAGAAGACCGAATTATGTTAATGAGACGTTTCGAAGCAAGAAGATGGAAGAGAAATGAGAAGTTCTCAACGTACTTCCATGACAAAGTTTTATTAGGAAACAAGCTGAAGTTGGAAGAGCAAGACCTTATTACATATGTCATCGAAGGTTTCGATAACCCTATATTGCAGAGTCAAGCAAAATTAAAAGAATTCACTAAACTTTCGCATTTATTGGAGTTGTTAAATGATGTGACTAGCAATGAAAGAGGTGTATCTAGTTTAGGTGTTCCACCTCCTATGCGTTTCACCGGTGCAGTAAATAGAAATGGGGAGCAAGTTCGAAATACACATTCAGATCAAGCAAAACCATCAGTAAGGTGTTATAGGTGTGGAATAGCAGGGCATTTGTCATTAAACTGTCAGCAATCTATTGTACGTGGTGCATGCTACAATTGTGGAAAAGGCGATCATATAAGAAGTAATTGTCCAGACCTCAGATCAGCATTGGGTATAACCAGAGCAGCAGCTAATTCTACAAGTCATTCAAGAAGCCAACCAACACTATTAGTGGAGGATCCAGTGGTAACTAAGCCATATCGATTAGATATTTTTGTTTTAGAATTAAATAGTACTTTGGGGGCAGTCATCGATACCGGCAGCTCAATTTCGTTAATGAAGGAAAGTCTTGTTACTCCAGATATGTATTTAAGTTTGCCTGACAATTTTGGTGGAGCCTTTACCGGTATCAATGGTAGTCCTCTTCATATTTTAGGTGAGATCACTTGTCAATTAACAGTAAGTGAGGACATTACAATTAAACATAAATTTTATGTGGTACCAGATAGCACAATGGGTATAAACTGTCTACTTGGAAGAGATTTTACAGCTAACCCTCATTTTGAAATTGTTTTAAAAGATACGGTAGTAATTAAAAAATGTAGGTCTCCAAGTAATGATCAAGGTAACAGTCTTAATGGCGGTGATATTCTTTTTATTGATGATATAAATGAGAGCCATGAGCTTACAGTTAATAATTTAGATATAGGTAACGATATAGATTATGAAACTAAGCAAAAACTTTTCGTTTTGTATAGAGAAAAATACTTATTGCCAGAAAGAAATGCTGAACCAGAAACTGAGTATCAAGTTAAAATTGAATTGGAATCGAATCACAAAAAGTTTTTCTATAGACCATCAAGGCGTTTATCATTTATGCAAAATCAGGAGGTTAATGTAATAATTAAGGAATTGTTGAATAAGGGATACATAAAAAAGAGTAACTCAGAGTATAGCTCAAACATAGTTTTAGTGAGAAAGAAAGATGGTAAATATCGAATGTGCATTGATTATCGAGATTTGAACAGTGTTACTATCAAAGATAGATTTCCTTTGCCTCTCATAGATGATCAGTTAGATTGTTTGCGTTCTAAAAATTTTTCTCTAAGTTAGATTTAGTTGATGTGTTCTATCATATTAAAATTAGGGATGAGTGCACGAAATATACTTCATTTGTTACACCACAGGGACAATATGAATACGTTAGGATGCCCTTTAAATTTTGTAACAGTCCATCAAATTTTATGCGATTTGTTTCAGAAGTATTCAGGCCTTTGCTAGAGGAAAAGAAAATTTTGATATATATTGATGATATATTGGTTGCAACTACAACTGAAGCAGAGAATTTAGAGATTCTAGAGCAAGTGTTTGAATTATTGGTTAGGAACTTATTATACTTAAGGTTAGATAAGTGTAGTTTTTTAAAAACTAAAATTGATTACTTAGGATATGTTGTAGAATTTAATGCTATAAGACCAAACCCCGAAAATGTGAGATCTATTTTAAATTATCCGGTACCTACAACGGTTAAGCATGTACATAGTTGCTTAGGATTAGCTAGTTATTTTAGAAGATTCATGCAAATTTGCAGTAATTGCCCAGCCATTATATAAATTAATTAGGAAAGATGTAGAATTTAAATTTGGTCAGGAAGAATTAGTAGCTTTTGAGGTAATTAAGTCTTTATTAATGTAGCAGCCGGTATTGGCAATTTATTCTCCAACCGCGAATACAGAGTTGCACTGTGATGCAAGCGCGAGCGGATATGGTGCTATTCTAATGCAAAGACAGGGTGATGGCAAGTTCCATCCGGTAAGTTATTTCAGTAAACGAACAACGGAAACGGAATCACATTACCACAGCTACGAATTAGAGTGCTTAGCTATAATAAACGCGTTGAAACGATTTGATGTTTACTTGAAAGTTATTAGTTTTAAAATTGTAACAGACTGTAACAGTTTGAAAATGACGTTCTCTAAAAAGGATCCGTTGTTCCAAGAATTATGCGTTGGGTTTTGTTTTTGGAGGATTATGATTACGTAGTTGAGCATAGAAATAATGAAAGAATGGTGCATGTTGATACATTAAGTAGGACAAATATTCTTCTTATAGAAGAAAATTCTGTTGACACGGTTTTAAGTATTAAGCAGAATTCAGACTCAGAAATAGTCAAGATTAGGGATAGTTTAGAGAAAAGTGAGCACCCCTTTTATGAATTAAGAAATGGCATTGTGTATAGAAAAAGTAAGGGAGAAATACTGTTTTACGTACCTAAAATTATGGAAAATTGCGTTATTCAGACTTACCATGATCAGGTAGGGCATGTAGGGGTAGATAAAACATCAGAATTAATTAAACGAACTTATTGGTTCCCACAGTTAAAAGACAAAGTCATGTGTTATATAAATACTTGTCTAAAGTGTATAATATTTTCACCAATTTCTGGCAAAAAGGAGGGATTTTTGCATAGTATCCCCAAAGGTGTATTGCCATTTGACACTGTGCACGTTGATCATTACGGACCGCTAAAGAAATTTCAGAAAAACAATAAACATATTCTTTTGGTAGTAGATAGATTTACCAAGTATTTAAAGTTGTATGAATGCAAATCGACTGATTCCAAGGAATGTATAAATCATTTGAAAAGTTATTTTAGTTATTATAGTAGACCTAAGCGTATTGTATCAGACAGGGGCTCAGCTTTTATGTCCCATGCTTTTAATAATTTTTTAAACTCTGAAAACATAAAGCATGTTTGTATCGCTACTGGTACCCCAAGAGCCAATGGGCAGGCCGAAAGGTTTAATAGGGTTATTGGTCCAATGTTAAGTAAGATTTGCAGTGAGCCATCTAGATGGGATGAGGTTCTATCAGAATTAGAGCATGCGATCAATAACACTGTAAACCGTAGCATTAGTAATACTCCAAGTAAGTTATTGTTTGGTATAGATCAAAGAGGTAAAGTTGCAGATAATGTAAGAGATGTGTTAGATTGTAATAACTGTAAGGATTTAGTAGAAATCAGAGAAAAAGCCTCAAAATGTATAGTAGCCAGTCAAAATTATAATGAGCAATATTACGACAGATCCCATAAGGAGGCTCACAAGTATCAAGAAGGCGACTACGTTGTCATAACAAATAGTGATGTAACCCCAGGAGTAAACAAAAAGCTATTACCTAAGTTTAAGGGCCCATATGTTGTAAAGCAGGTGTTACCAAATGATCGATACATTGTAACAGATATAGAGGGATTCCAAATGTCCCAAATACCATACGAAGGTACTGTCGAAGCAGGTAAAATGAAGTTATGGTCTACTTAGGATTATATATTTAAGCTAGAATTTTGTTTTAATTAAGTTTATTGTAAACCTGTACCTTTGTATATCCTGATCGAGGCCGATCAGTGGTCAGGATAGCCGAGTTGTAGGGAAGCATTTTGTATTTTTCAGACACCTTAATTATGCTAGAAAGAAGTAATAAGTGTTCTTTAGTACACCAATCATCTTTAAATAAATTTATGAATGCCAATAATTGTCCTCAGTGTGTTTTGTGTAACAAAATTTTGCCAAACAGTTCTATGTTTCTTGCAGAAATGCTTCGTCATTTTCAATCTTTGCACCCGGAATATAAAAATAAGACAGCAGAATTTTTTTCCCAAAAACCAGAGGGGCTTTTAAAAACAAAAAAATTTTATACCTCAAGCATCACAGACTGTTAAAAAAAATGCTATTGAAGCTTCCTACATATTTTTCGTACAAAATAGCAATGGCTGGAAAGGCTCACACAATAGAAGAAAAACTCATAAAACCGTGTGCAATTAATATGGTAAAATGTATGTTGAACGAAAAGTCAGCTAAACAACTGTACATAATACCACTTTTGACTGATAAAGTATCTTGCCGTATATAAAATCTTTTAGATAACATAAAATTTGAGCTATTTTTTGAGTTTTCTTTACAAATGGACAAATCCACTGATGTAGCAGGACTAGCAGTATGGTTAGTATTTGTACGGTATCAATACGATCATGCTATAGAACAGGATCTACTTAGTTGTAAGCTGTTAAAAAGTAAAATCACAAAATCACAATCACAAAAATGAATTACCATGGGATTATTGCATCGATGTTTGCATTGATGATTAAATATGCGGTTATTTAAAATACAGTGTGATGATATGGGTAGCCTGCATACATCTTTACTATTTCACACAGAAATACCGTTGGTTATCTCGGAGTAAAATTGTACTTACTTACAACTCAAACAGTTGTGAGATAAAGTGCGTTCTTTTTTCTTGAAGCATCCCTTTAATTTGGAAACTCGGTTAAGGCGAATTCTTTCTTTATTCTACAAATCCAAATCATACTCTGATCCGTAAAGAAAATATTCACGTCGTCAACGTAAGCCAACATCTCCAATGAAATAGAGGCCAAAGAGTCTACTGTAGCTTACACGACAAAGACAGAAGATAAGAGAGACAACATTTATACGTTGCGTTTTGAGAAACTAAAGGGTACTTTCAAAGTGATATTGCTGACATCAAATGAAATGCTCGTCTTAGTGCTGATGTACATTTGTTAATAAAGGTTAAATGTAAGTCGCTTTATTATTTTTATTTAATAATTTTAACAGAAGACATTGAAAACAAATGTGAATTTTAATGTGTTTTTGTCTTATTTTTGTGATTTTTTGTGGGAATAACTATTATTTTTGTGACCAAGTCAAGCAATTAGCGACCTTTGTTCCCAAATTTGGTCTTCATAGTCCGTTGGTAAAAATTCGGATTTTAGTAAAGAAACGAGTGAAGTCCAGTCAGAAACGGTGTTTTTAACACTGCGAAACCAAATAAAAGCATCGTCGACAAATAATTCTACCGCCGAATTGAAAAGTTCATCATCGGAAATTTTTCGAGATTTACTTAGATCGGTAACGTGTTCGAGAAACGAGGGTAGTTTGCTTGGATCTCCATTAAATGTAATATTTAAATCGGAGACATTAGTATATCGTGAATTGCAATTTACTATAGGTGGTTGGACGTTAATTACGGGAGTAGCAGCAGAAAATGTGGTCGACGTATTGATTGGTTCCGATTGACTTCGTGATTCTTCTAACTCAGCATCAAAAAGCAAAGCATTCGCATACAATTCGTTCTTGACATCAGACTGATCATCTGGAGTAATTAATCGTAGAATTCTACTAGTGACATGAGTAATTCTAGAGCGAAGTCGTTTATAAAGCGAATCATTTGAAGAACCTTCAAATTCTTTTATTAAAGTTTCAATTGAATTCAAGGTATTAATTTCTTTGATTTGAGTTTCTAATGACACGTCGTATTTATCTAAATTAATCAAAGAAACACCGGAGGTACGTTCTTTATCGAGCGCGCGACACAAAATTTTCCTCTTTTCGTCATGCGGACGTGAAATATTAACGCCTCTTATTAATAATTCGTATGTTAATTCGTCAAATAACAAATACTTAGGCCTAATAACATCGTCCATTTTATGGTAATTAATAATAATAGATTTTAACAAAATTGTGTTGTTTTGAGACTTTTAAATGTACTAAAAGAATTTAAACAAATATTACAGATTAGGTATTCAATTGCAAGTAAAATAAACTGAAGCGTGCAATAATCGATTGTTAATAAAATACCGATTTTGAACCAACGTGTGACCTTTAGATAAATGCAAATGCACATATCGAATTGTTAATACAAAATTAAGTTTAAATAAACACTTGAAATGTTGTGTTTTAGCAGTGAAATTTTGACTATTGATAAAAAAGGCATAGGGTGATTGAATTATGTAATAAATAATTTAAATAAGGCCCCACGTTTTGGGTGCCAAAATTAGTGTAACGTGTTTTGTTGACACCGCGCGGCTACTTTACGTCGTATAGGCTGTCGTGGTTCTTTTTACATCAAAGTATGGATGTCTAACTCAATCACCCTAATTACCGTTGGGCGCCATCCACTTATGTCCGAACTGGAACGGAAGATATTCATCGAATTTGTTAAATATAAAAAGAAATAACAATAAAAGGACTTCTCCACACTTTACAAAGATATAATTGAAAAAATTAACAATAAAAAAAAATATGAAACTTAATTGTATTGTCTTCTTATCAATTGTTAGATTTCACATATATTATATTATATTAAACTGATTTACCTATTCTTGTATTAAGTATAAATGCATTAATCAATAGTGTGCTGAAGTAGCAGCGCGTTACTTGGCTATTTGCGTGGGTGGCGTCCACTGGCAGCGCCTTAGCTTCCACTACTGCTCACACTTAACTTCGGCCAAGGTGTCTAATCGTGCCAGTCTTTCTATCTTGACTAGAGGCTGATATGATGGCAAAAACGATAGGGGTGAAGCCTGCAAGAGCTATTTATGAGCTGTGCGTTTGATCGAAAAAAAATACTTTGCTTACCAGTGGTCAACTGGCATCAGATAAAATAATAGAGAGCAAATGCTAATAATCTAATCCGCCAAAGGCGATAATTTACATCTATTGATATTCGGCACCGTTTGCACTGAACGAGTACCCGCGACAGAATGGCATTTTTATCAGATATTTATTTAAAGACTTGTGAATTTTGAATTTGCGCACGACTCATAAATACTCTTAATATTGAAGTATACAAAGTTGCCTAGGCCGAAGGCGTGTAAACCGTAATAGAATGTGACATGGAACATTATAATGTTTGGATGTGTACTGAACAAAAAAACATTATAAGTTATTCTATTGATTATATACCTTTATAGATAGTCGGTCCTTGGTTAAAAGTGTGGCGCTCATAAAAAGAACACAGGAAATTTTAGTTCTGGATACTGGATGCAGCGCTGCGATCGTGGACATTTTCAGTAGCTGTCGGTAACAAAACTGTACTTCAATAGCACCTTTTTAGCTATTGTTTTACAGTTTTCTAGTGTATTTGTACAAATGTTAGATTGGATATTTCGCGCGTATTTGGTTGGCGCCAGTCGTACTTAGGTGATTTATGACTGTGATAACGCCAAGAATGAAATAAATACCTCTTATCTTACGTTGAATAATAAATTTAAATAATCAGTTCTTACAAAAACTGTTATCGGTTATAAGAAGAAATAGCGATCATAACTGTCGCATACATAACAAAATAGTTGGTTCCTGTGTAAATTAGCAGTTTTTCAATTATTTTAAACCCGAGCGCAAAAACTTGCATAGACGGTACTTATACAATAGCGAAAATTAAAATTTATGATAGTTAACAACAATATAAAGCATATTTATTTTAAGTAAGTAATTTGTTTTAGCTGATGCAACATTATCAATCGTTTTAGAATAAATTACAATTTGATAAATTACATATTCCAACAGTTTTTACATTACAAATAGTTTTGCACTGCTGCTGACGTTATTATAACAAAAAGTGTCAGAATTAAAATAGTTCAAACAGAAGAGTGGAATATTTTTTCTAGACGAGCTACTCTGGTCATAAAATTTATGGTACCCTTTCAGTACTTTAAAATTTGAAAAAAAAAATGTGGTTACAAAACAAACAAAATATTTGTTAAATCGCCTGAGCGTCGATGTATTGGTAATTACAACGTGCAATATTTAATTTGTAAAGATGAAAATATTTTAAATTAAATTTAAAGTAAACACAGATTATGCAAAACCACATGCAAAAATTAGAATTTTACAAAATAAATGATTTGGTAATTTTATAATACAATAGCAAATTGCCCTCGGCAAAAATACTATTAGTACAAAAAAAATCTCTGGTACCCACAGCATAATCCTCACAGATCCTCTAATCGGATTTGTAGTGCTTCAAGCTGCACTTTTTCATCTTATTTTATTCGAAAAAATGTGATTTTATCTCAGACTCAGACAGTTACAACATTGATTCCAGTCGTTGATAACGACTTGTCCTTATAAGAATTGAGAGTAAAATAAAATCGTTTGTATATATTCATACAATATTGTAAAATGTTTAACTTTCATGTTGAATAATAAAATAATTTAAATTTAGATGTTTTAGAAACTGAATTGTTAAAACCTTATCTTGCATGTAGTTTAATTTAATTGTTTACATAACAAGAGATAATCCAGTGTTCCAATCCATAAAGAAACAATTGTTTTTTATCTAAGATGATGTCGTTTCATACACCTAAGAAAGTTTATACTTTGAACACGTTTATGCCATTTCGAATTCACGAGCTAGCAAACACGCAGATCAAGGTCAAACAGCACCTCTAAGAAGAAATAGCTGTAACTAAAATAATCGACTTGGGTTGCACCGCTTGCTAATTATTTTAAAATTATTAAGCTTAGCAACATCTACTGGAAAAATTTGAAGCATTGAAATTGAGCACCCAATTCTCCTATGCGACCGACTATCTATAAACGTATATAATCAATGGTTATTCTTAGCATACATGTGTTTTTTCCCATTAGATTTGGTGATTTGGTTTTGCTGTAAAGTCTATCAAAAAATGGGGATAATTTTACCTGATTTAAACTTACTTATTTAACGGAAATATTTTCTAAATTAAATGAAGCTACTCTGTCTCTACAAAGAAAAAATATCACTGTGTTTAAAGCAAATGACAACATTATTGGTTGTAAAAGTAAATTAAAATTTTGGTTTAGTAGCATATAAAGTTGGAATTTTGTCTGTTTTCCATCATTAAAAGAATTTAGTGAAGAGTTGGAAACATCTCAGCTACCTAAAAAACTGTTAAATGAAATTATTGATCATCTTATACACCTATGTAGGTCTGTTACACAGTATTTTGTAAATGAATGGAGTAATACTCTGAAAAACTATTTTTAGGTAAAACTGTTAAAAAAAACCATGGTTTTTTTATCACAAGAGTATGAAAAATTTATAGATATGGTTTCAGACTCTACATTAAAAACGGCATTTGAGAACCGACCACTGTCAGAATTTTGGTGTAGCCTTAAGCACAAGTATTCAGAACTGTCAACAAATGCTATTTTTGTTTTTCTTCCATTTGTCAGCACATACTTTTGCGAAACTGGGTTTTCTAAAACTAAAGACGGACTTAGAAATCACTACAGTTAAAAATATAACTTAAAGTGTAAACTTCCAAAAAAAAATTAGTTAATGATTTAGAAATTATTTTATAAATTGGTTATTTCATGCTCGTATTTCACAGATCATGTGTTGTAACATTTTGTATTATGTTTGTTATAGAATAAATATTGTGCACACACGTCATTGCATTTACATTACACTACCAACTGTAGTTTGTTTTCCGTGCCATCGACACTCCTTGGGAATTGCTTAAAAAGTCCGTATTTTACTATCAAAAAGTCGCACTGTGCCCAGTACGCTTTGATGTTTCTGCCCAAAGCACTCATTTCTTCCCAAGTCGGTCGTCGACCGTTTTTTTCCAGTTCAGGAGTAGTCTTATTTTGGGATCGTTTTCTTTTTCGGAACTGCAATAGCCATTTCAAAGCGGCGTGATCCGTCTTCAGTAAAAATTTTTGTTCATACAAATATTTGTAGAAATGTTCTATAGACTCTGGCCTGGAATAAACTTTACCAAAATACGCGATGACTTTTTCTTGTCCATCTTGCACCTGCGAAAGGACCGCGTCTATGGCCAGATTGCTTGCGTCGGTATCTAAAACAAATTTTCTCTCTTCTCTTAGATAACTTAAAACCGGCGAAGTGACTAGGGTCTGTTTTAGTGGATGGAAAACATTTTCACAGTCTTCATTCTTTCTAAATTCTGCTCTTACCTCAGTCAATTTTGTCAAAGGTTTGGCAATTTTGGCAAATCCGGGTGCAAATCGTCTATAATAGGTGCACAATCCAAAAAAACATTGGACCTGATATTTGTCGATTGGTCTTGGACAAGCTTGCGCTGCTCGGATTTTGTTTGCGTCAGCCTTTACTCTATCTCTAGATACGACGTGGCCAAGGTATTGCACTTCTTTTTTAAATACATGGCATTTCTTTGGGTTCACTTTTAGATTTGCCCCACGTAGTCGACAAAACACTTTTTTCAGGTTGATTAAATGTTTTTTAAATGATCTTCCAACCACGATCACGTCGTCTAGGTAAACCAAACACGTCTTCTAAGACAGTCCGCGCAAGATGGTCTTCATCAAACGCTCGAACGTTGCAGGAGCGTTACACAGACCGAAAGGCATCACAGTGAACTGCTACAATTCATCGTAAAAGCTGTTTTTTACGAACCTTGGGTTCCAATTCTACCTGCCAGTAACCACTCTTTAAATCCAACGTAGAAAACCACTAGGATACTGACAGTATGTCTAACGTATTGTCAATTCTCGGTAAAGGGAAGCTGTCTTCGTTGATCCATCTTTCTTCTTTACAAGTACTACTGGGGACGCCCATGAGCTATTTGAAGGTTTAATCACGCCTTCTCTCTCCATATTCGTAATTATTTGTTCGGCTTCTCTTTTTACTAAAGAAAGCCGGCGTGATTGTTGTCGTATCGGCTGAGCGTTTCCGGTATTAATTTTATGTTTCACCACGTTAGTTTTTCTTTTGGAACCCCTGACTAGCGCGAGCACATCTTGATACTGTTGGATTAACACTTTAACTTCAGCCAGCTGGTTTTGGCTGAGGTTTTGGCATTTGGAGGTAAGAATGTTCAATAGATGTTGTGGGCACTTCTTCGGCGACGTATCTTCGCTAGAATTCACGCATCTCACAATTAGATATTGGCGTGCATTGGCCTACCACAGTCTTCTTTTTCAACGTTACATTTTGACATTTTGACATATTTGAAATTTGACATGACATTTGACATACAAGTTGACATTTAAGATCCTTACAGCTTTCCCGGATATTTCCATCTAGGCGTACCATCACCACACTTTCAGTTCTTGCAAGCATATCTTCACTCAATAGGACTCACACGACTGCCTTCTCTGACAAATGAATAAAAATTTCTTTATTGTTGATCTTTAGGACATTGTTCTTCATATCTTCTGTAATTCGGTTACCAGTACTTAATGGTCGAGTACTCCAATTCCCAAATCAATGGTTATTTTGACTTGCACGTGAATAGGTATTTCTTCGCCCGTCGCCGTCGAAGTCGTACTGTTACTGGTGATGTCTTATCGTTTTACAATAATATGTCAAGACGAATGATGGTCTTCGTCGCTCTCGTGTCAACCAGTAACTGAACACTTCGTCCATCTATCTTCCCATCGGGATAAATGCTATGCAACTGCTCCATAGACGATGCCATTTGAATGGTAATCTTCGGAAGATGATTAAATGAGAACATTTGTCTTTTTTGATCAACTCGTTCCAAACTTTCAAGCGCTCTTGTTTTTTTTTCTGGGTTTAGTACGATGGTGACGTACGTAGCTTATTTCACTGCAGTTCAAAGTCGTCACACCTCTTTCCCGAAGTATTCGTCGCGCTATCTCCTCGATGCTTTCTAGTGTCTGCGCGGGTACTTCTGCAGCACAGCGAAGTTTATAGCTGTTTTGATACGACGCTTGTTTTACTGCCTCAAATTCCAAAGCATGTGTTAAAACGTTATCCAAAATTTTTGGTCGAGTTAACCGGAGAGTCTGCTGTGTTTCGCTGTCTCGGAGACCGTCTACAAAGGTTTAAATAGCCAACTGCTCCAAGAAGGTATCTGGTGCTGTAGGATATGTCGTGTTAATTTGGCGATATCAACCTCAAACTCTTGAAGATTTTTGGCAGTTCGCTGAACCTGACTTTTAATTTGAGCTTGGTACACTTGTTGAAGATGAGCATCTCCATATCTCATTTCTAAACCTAAAATTAAGAGTTTGTACTTTGCACTTTTTCTGGAACAGCTTTATTTTGGTTTTCTACACTAATTTCTATTTCTTCTTTTATTTGATTTCTAATACTAGTATGCATTTCTTACATTTTCTGAGAATTTTCGCCAATTGTTCTTTCATTTTTCTTCCATTTTCTTAAAATTTTTTTCCATATTTTTATTTATCGATTCTTGACAATTGTTTATTGATTCGAGAAATTCAAATAATTTTGCATCCATTTTGGTTTGATAACGAGTTACCGACATAAGTTATAACACGAATAAAAAAAATACACTACTTTAACGAACTGAAAAACTGTAATTATACTTTACAAACAAATACGCAAAACGCAAACTAAACAGTTTTATTTATTTACACTGCACCACCAATGCAACGAATTTTAGAACTCATTTATTTAGACACAAAATATTTACACGTTTATAACTACACGAAATAATTGAATCTAACAATATTTAAGAAAAACACTTACACTAGTTTATATAGTACAATTACTTGAAAGATAATATTCACGGACAACTTCTGTTTATCTTAAAACTGACACATGTTTACATTAAAAGCACGTAAGTTTATACTCTGTTATATTTATCCCAAACACGCGTTAATCACTTATTTATTTAAACATCTTTTTAACACTTCCGACTTCTAATAACTGAC
Organism: Aquatica leii; assembly: GCA_035610365.1. NCBI lineage: Eukaryota > Metazoa > Arthropoda > Insecta > Coleoptera > Lampyridae > Aquatica > Aquatica leii. The sequence continues at coordinate 140,885,493 of CM069432.1, read as the reverse complement.
CTATGCTCTCTTTGAATCGTTTTTATATATTTCTGTTATCTATCACGAGAATTTTCTACAGCCTTCCCAAACCTTCTGGATAGTGGATAAAAACATCGTGAAGGCTCTCGAAGCTAAACGTTTCACATCTTTACATTATAATTATACATGGTGATTTACGAAACATTAAAATGACAAAGTTTACATAGAGAAAGAATTGATAGAAGAAATAATGTAATGTAAGACAGGTTTTAAACACGTATACGATTTATCGAAATTTACTACGAACGACCACTTATGACAGAAGACGTTTCAGTAACTAAACTTACAAGCAACGTTTTTAACAAACGGAATTGAAAAATCAAAAATAGAAATACCAAAACTCGTTACTAGAAATGAATAAATCAAATTACGATAGTTGTTGAACTAAACATAAAATACACAATTTATTCACGTACAAGTACTGAAAGGAAATGACAAGGAAAAACGCATACAGTTTTTTGAAGGGATGACAGTTAATATGGAGGAAAACACTAATTTCTGAAAAAGAATTATTTGGACCGATGAAGCGAAATTTACACACGGGGATGTAAGTAATAGAAAAAAATGTCATATGTGAGCACATAAAAAGTCAAAGTGTATTAAAGAAAAAGGTTTAATAAAAACAAAACAATAAACACTTGGAAATTCAGATTTATAGCTAATTTGAGTTTAGATTTAAGTTTTAGCTTTGCTTATTTTATTATGGTTTGTCACAAATAGAAAAATTATTTTGTGTAGTCTATTGGTTATTTTAATTTAATATACTTAATTGTCAAGCCTACCTAGTATTTTGTAATTGTTACTGATAATACGACTCATTGTACCTAATAATCCATTTATAAACAGTAACTATTAGACATTTTAATTTAAATAAAGCTTTGTAGAAACTTTTTTTGTAGAACATTTTCTATAGAATAACAAGGAAAATAAAAATTATATGGTTCTGTTTTATTTTTTTTTTCTCAGAAAAACAAACCATATTATTCAAAGCAGCAAAGCTCTATAAATAATCCCTTTTGAAGGATTATGTGCATTTTTATTTTTTTAGTGTCATTATTTTACTCCATATACAATATCTCGACAAACCTCAAAAATACAAATATTGATTATTTTCTAGAAAACGTTTATATTTAGACATAAGACAGTTTGATAAAACTTTATCTGATTTTTATGTAGAATACAAAAATATACGTTTATATTATTATATATATATATATATATAATTTGTTATATTTGAAATAAAGGAGTTCTAGGCTACTTCCGGTATAACCGAAAGTGTCACAAGATTGCACTGCATTTAGTTAAAAAACATATTTAATTACTTTGAGATTTATTACATATTTAAGTAACAAACAAGAATTACCAAGTGCATTTACCGTTACACATATCATTGCCTTCTTTTTTGAATAAATCTAAATCACTGTATATGTCCCAAAGATCGTCCTACAATCAAATAAATAAACATATAATATATAATACAGCACCATCATTTTACTTGTACTTCTCGATAAATAGTAAATTTATCAGCAATTTAAAAAAAAATGTCGAATAGTTCTTTATTATTGACTAAGACTAAATGCATTGCTGCTTCAAGAGAACAGTTAAACCAATTTCTTTCTGTTCATGCAAATAATTTTTTTCCATCGCATTTTGTTGTTATCCATTATATCATCTTCCTTTATAAAACCAACTGCAATCTACAACGTTTCTATAAAGTATTTAGTTGTTGTTAATATTAGACTTACTAGATCAAAAAAACACCAAGCTATAGTTTTTCCAAGTTAAGTTCAGCTATATCGAATTAAAATACGTCAACTCAATAATTACCTGTTTTGTGGTTTCAAGACAGAGAAGGAAATAGTGCACTAATAGACCGTCAAACGAGTATGACATATAACTAAGGCGTTAACATTGAACAAGCGTAATTGGTCCTTAACAATACGTACGTTTGGGTTCATTTTCCTTACTTTTTAGTTGCCATACAGAAGTTTTGAAAGACGACGACGATTCGATTCCTATCTTTTCTTTTTCTTTATAGGGTCGGTTGTCGTAGGTAAACAAAAAAAATATTATTTAATAAACGAAACTGTCATTTTCTTGTTGAGAACCAGTGTTTTATTTCGGGATGTAATTTAGGGATTGCGGGTCTGGAATTTCCTTTTCTCTAGCCTAGACGTTCTGTACTTTACTCATCCACAAGAAAAGGTGTCGCAAAGGGTATTGACTTATCGAAAGAGTACTTTTGTCTAATCATCCGACCGACGACCATCTGCGGCGAATCTACCCAAACGGTAAGCCAAACATCTACGATTATAATTTTTTTTTCACCTCCCCAATTGGTACGTTACAAATAATTTTGACACATGCAACGTGTAGACTTTGATCTTTTTGGCTGTTTCGTATTACTTTAGACAATTACTGCTTCTTGCTTTTTCTTCATTCTTTGTAGTAATTGATTTGTTTAGAAAAAGTGTACTGCTGTGTGCGTACTAGCATAGAAGCTGAATCTATACTTTCGGAAAGTTTTACTCATTAGTTGCCTATTTTTTTCTACGTAGTAGATGAAATTTTTTTTTCTCTGCTGGAGTTTCCAATATTACGTGGGTTCGTGTTTCTTGTGCCGTAGCACACAAAGCAATAAATTTTAGATTAAGGGATTTGTGTTCGTTGATACGTTTTAAGATAAGTATCTGTTTATTCAACTCAGTGGGCTGTATAGTTTTCCATAAAATACTTGCAGGACTTGAATATTTCCATTAACAAATTAATTTATTCGAGCTCAACAACCATTTATTGCGACCTTTTACAAAGACTATAACAATACCAATCTTCGGCCATTAGTTGCCTTTTATCTTTTATGCGCGTACATCTTAATGCGCGCCGATAAGCATACTTTTACAAAATTGATTCGACGCGTTTATTCACATATTTGAATTAACAACAACATCTCGGTCAGCTCGAAAATATAATAAATCAATATAATTTTCGAAATTAATACTACATTCCTTCACATTTAACATAAACATTGACGGATCATTCGACAAAAATATAACAAATCAATAAAGTTTCGAAATTAAAACTACATTTCAAAAAGAAAAAAAAAGTGAACCTTGGTACTCTTTACATTATAATTTAACTAAATTTTGTGTTTTGAACTTAAAATTAAACACAATGTTTTTGCACGTCACTTTATATTTTTACAGGTTTACAAGTAGCCGACACACGCCTCTTGCGGATTTTTTGATAAGCCCTTTTGTCGTGATGACGTCGACGACCCGAACAACACCATCAGTTCCAGGATACACTTGAGATATGCGGCCTAGTGGCCACTGTAACGTAACTAGATGGTCTTGCTTAACAAGCACCATGTCGCCTGGCTTCAGCTGATCGGTTGGTTTTAGAGTTAGTTGCCACTTGGATCGGACCTGCATCTGCGAAGTGCATTCTCGTACCCAGCGATGCCAAAAATTTTGAGTGATTTGTTGCACTCGCTCCCAGCGAGATAAAGTATTACATTTTGTTCCCAGCAAAATTTTCTTTGGAATGGCTTGTAACGTTCCTCCAATCAGAAAATGCTCGGGCGTTAAAGGATTTAAATCTGTAGGATCATTACTGATTGGGGATAAAGGTCGGGAATTTAAACATGCTTCTACTTGTGCTAAGATAGTAATAAATTCGTCAAAAGCTAAATGAACATTCCCGATAACCTTTCGTAAATGAGATTTCATGGAGCGCACAATGGATTCCCATAACCCTCCAAAATGAAAGGAACGGGCGGGTATAAGGTGCCAATTAATACCTTGATTTGTTAAATAAGAACGCAAATTGCTTGCGTTTGATCTCAAAAATTTATAAATATTTTTTAATTCATTCTTTGTTCCTACATAATTTGTCCCGTTATCAGAGTAAATTTCCGAACACAATCCTCGTCGAGACGTAAATTTCTTCAATGCGGCGATAAAGGCTTTGGTGGTTAAGTCTGATACTAGCTCTAAGTGGACCGCTTTGGTCACAAAACATACAAAAATACAAGTATAAGACTTAATCAATTTAGGGTTCCTAGTAAGCCGGTCTTTGAGCAAAAAAGGTCCCGCAAAATCTGTACCGACTATAGTAAAAGGACGGGTATAAGGAGACACACGAGCTAACGTTAAATCGCCCATTTTATACTTAAAACCTTGAGGTCTTACTTTAAAACATGTAACACAATTTCGAATGATCTTTCGCGCAATCGACTTGCCTGATATTGGCCAAAACATTTCTTTAATTGCTAATAAAAGTGTCTGTGAGCCACAATGTAAAAGTTTTTTATGTTTGTGTTGGAAAAGTAACCACGTAAAATTATGTCGTTTAGGTAATAATAGTGGGTATTTTTTATCATATGTAAAATTACTGTTTGCAAGTCTGCCGCCAGCTCTTAAAAGATCGTGACTATCCAAAAATGGACTGAGTGATAGCAATGAACTTTTCTTACCGACTCTACCATTTGTTTTAAGCATCTCTATATCTAATTTAAACGAATAGTGCTAAACTAATTTAACTAGTTTATTTAAAGCGTTATTAATCTCTGTTGGAGAAAGGGGTTCTAAACGTTGACTCTGATTACTTTTAGTGTTATGAGTAAATCTTAATATGTAAGTAAATACATGCAATAAAGTTTTGAAACTTGAAAATTTATCAAAAATATCTAAACCGGTACCTTCAGTTACTACAATGTTAATACGCTTTTTTTCTAAAATTTCTGGATTATCAAAACATAAGAATTCATTTGTGGGCCAGTCAACAAATTCTTTTGGCCCATAAAACCATAAATCTGAAACTATTAAAATCTTAGGTACTACACCTCGAGATAAATCTGCCGGATTGTGACCAGAAGCTACATGATGCCACTCTTTGATGTTTGTATTAGTTTGAATTACTGACACGCGGTTTGCTACGAAGATTTTCCATTGCGCGGAGGTATTTTTTATCCAATGTAGAACAACTGATGAATCTGACCACAAATAAACTTTATCTACCTTTACTAAAAGGATCTTTTTTACTGATCGTATAAGCTTAGTTAACAAAACAGCGGCGCATAGTTCGAGCCTAGGCAGTGATAGTTTTTTAACCGGAGCCACTCTAGATTTTGCGCAAAGAAGGTTCGTACTAATTTTATTGAGATTTCGCGCTCGAATGTACACGCAAGCTCTGTAGGCTCGTTCGCTGACATCGCAAAAACCGTGTATCTGAATCTCTATTGGCTGACCGACTACATCCCTAGTAATTTTCAAATTTTCAACTACTTGCAGCTGTTCTTTGAATTCCACCCATTTTGATAATATTGGTTCCGGAATGGGTTGATCCCAATCCAAACCTGCTTGCCATAATTCCTAAATCATTAATTTAGCTAAAATTGTAATCGGCCCTAATATTCCTAAAGGGTCAAATAGCCTTGAAACCGACGACAAAACTACGCGTTTAGTAGGTATAGAATTGTCATACAAGTTCTGAACCGAATAGTATAAAACATCTCGTTTTGCGCACCACCGAATCCCTAAGACGCTTTCATGAGTATCACGAACGAATCCTCTCGATTCATTCTCAACCGTTGGTTTATTTACGTTAGAGCACCATTTTTCTAATTCAAATTGACCACCGGCTAAAACCTTTGTAATTTTATTTTTAATATCAATTAATTTACATAGAAATCATTAGTTATTATTCGCGCGATAATTGGTTCACTTTCTTTAATTTCGTTACCTAATTCGGCCAAACTGCGAATAGCTAGAAACGGAGCGCACGACATTTCATACGTTACCGTGTTTAAACTATAAATTTTAATTGTCTCCGAGCTGTTTTCACGCCAAAATATTTTTTGATATACTCTATCTTCTGGTGCAATTAATACTTGTCGGTACATTTTAATTATATCTGCCGTCATAACATATCAATGTTGTCTAAATCTTAATAATATAGAAAACAGATCGTTTTAGATGGTTGGTCCGACATATTGCACGTCGTTCAATGACAATTCAGTATTGGTTTTAGCGGACGCGTCGAATACTACCCCTATTTTACCTCCTTTAAAAACTGCATGATGGGGTATAAAATAACCTTTATTTTTATCATTTTTCGTAGTTTTAATTTGTTCCATATGTCCTAATGACTCATAATCCTTCATAAATCTTACGTATTGCCCTTTCAATAAAGAATTTTTTTCAAAACGTGTTTCCAAGTTTAAAAATCTATTTAATGCCATTTGACGCGAATCTCCTAAATTACTCAAATTTTCATTGAATGGTATTTTTGTTATGAATCGACCTGTATTAGGGTCTCGCGAATGTGTTTTAACAAAATGATTTTCACATATTTGCTCCTGGGTGTGAATTGTTTATCGGAACCTTTTATATTTTCAATATCCCAAAACCTTTTTAGTTGTTTCGATAAACACTCATTTGTGATACAAATACTTGACAAAATCTGACCGTTAACCTGTTCTAGTTTATCACTTAAAACTCACCCTAGCTTAGTTTCAATTCATGTAGGTTTATTTTTACCTAATGACAGTCGGCCAGCATCAAAAATGTCCCAAACTACATCTGCACCCAGTAATATATCTATGTCTCCACCCTTGCTGATTTCCGGATTGGCCAGCATTACATTAACAGGTACCTCCAATGTAGGTAAGCTTAATTTAACAGTTTTGGTAGTAATGTGAGGTAAGACTAAACATGAGATGCTCATAGAAAATTTATTATTTGGATTATAAATAACGAAATTGCATTTACTACTTACATTAGTTTTTGAATTATTAATTCATATAACGCTTGAATTGCAAGCAGTTTTCTTTACACCTAAGACAGATACTACATTTTCTGTTACAAAACTAGCTTGACTCCCTGTGTCTAACATTGCCCTAAACTTATGTGGATTATTCCATTTATCATTTACACTGACTAAAGCAGTAGCTAAAAGTACTAATGACGTATCTACTTTGGTTCAGTTAGCTGCATTAGATGCAACCGTTGGTAAAGATTGTTCAACCGTTTCAATTTGATTATTTACAGAATGTAGTGCATGTAGTGCATCTCATTGATCTGCATTGTCTAACGCCGTGACCGCGACGCAAATAATTAAAACAAAGCCCTAATTTAGCTACTTCTTCTCGTCTTTCTCCCACAGATAATTTTGAAAATTCGTTGCACTTGTTTATGTTATGGTTTGACTTACAAAGTTGGCAGTGGCTAACTGTAGACCCAAAATTGGTATTTGACACAGCGCTGGATTTAATTATTGACGTGTGAGTGTGACGCATTGAATTTGAATTAGTGGGCTTATTTATGGACTCTAAAATTTCACATCTTTTTTTTAAAAAAGATCTCATATCGTTTAAATTTGGCAATTCGTTATCAAACTCGTACTCCTGCCACTCCCTTTTACTATTTAAATCTAATTTTGACACAATAATATGAACTACTAAAGTGTCCCAATTTGAAACCGGTTGCCCTAAACCTTCTAACGCACGTAAATTTTTATTAACATTATCGAGCAATTGTCGTAATTTTACATGAGACTCTTTTTGCATCACCGGTACATCGAACAAAGACGAAACATGATTTTGAATAATTAATCTTTTATTTTCATAACGGTCGTTTAATAAATTCCATGCAACAATATAATTTGCCGCGGATACAGTTAAGGAACTTAACAGATTTGATGCCTTGTCCTTCAAAGCCGCACGCAAATAATGAAATTTTTGAATGTCAGTTAGCGATAAATTATCATGAATTAATGCCGTAAACGTATCTTTAAATTTAATCCATTGGTCGTATTGACCATAAAAGACAGGCAAACGAATCTCCGGTAACTTAATATTACTTGATGCATGTGCACTTACTGATAACCTGTGTTCGGGAGTTATCTCTGAAATTCGCGATTCAAATTCGTGGCATTTAAAAAATGTTTCTACTTCGGCTACAACCGTACAATAATTTTGTTCAAAACTTTCACGTTCCCTTTCCTCTTCAACCCCTTCTAATATTTTGATTTCCAATTGAATTTCAAAAAACTGTTCATATATAGGACCCGCTTTATGCAACTTAATTTGTAATTGTTGTAATTCCACCGGTGTGGGTGCGTTTCCTTCAACCGTTAATTGTTCGAAATAATTCTTTAAACGTGTTAATTGACCCTTAAAACTCGCTCGTTTAAGTTTGAGTTGCCGAATGACCTCCATGATTTAAAGTAAACTTGATAAGAGTTAGAATAACAAATGCGTATATACGTATTATTTAAATAAATCAAATTTAGCATACTTTTACAAAATTGATTCGGCGCGAATTTACATATTTGAATTAACAACAACAGTATCCGCAATGCATAATTAGTGCAAATTGATTGTAAATCGTTTAAATAAAAGAAACCTACAACTTGAGTTAGCGTCACGAGGTTTAGATTCGAACATTCCTAGGAAGGATCTTCGTTTATCTGTGCAAAATGCTTTACATTTGGAAGCAAATAAAATGTTTTCTCCAATTAAGTATCCGTTTTCTTTCGAAGAGGATAAGATTGTTGTAGGGGATGCACTTACTAAATTATTCAAACTTTATGAGGGTTTTCAAGACGATATTACTTCTTCAAGTTATCAAAAACTTACTTCGTTATGGGTTCATACCAAACGGCAATGTACTTTACTTACTGTAGGAATTGATGAAGAAGGTGTTTTTAGTAATAAACTATTACTTCGTTTTTAGGACATTCTTAACAAAGTCAACTGGCGGTGTAAAAGGTTTCGAAGTACGACTTTTGCCGATTTTTCACACGTTCCTACTTCTAGTCTTAAACCAAAGGATACTCATGCTGATGATGATTCACCTAACTTTATTTCTTCTGATTCGGATTTTGCTGTTACAGTTTTTAACTAGGGTAGATGAATCAAGTTTAGCTCGAAGCATTTTTTCTAGTAAACTCTTTGCTTCTGCTCTTGAACTACTGGCTGAAAACGCTCTGTTACTTTATAGAACACGCAAAGATTCTTTAACTACATGGCAAGATGTAGTCACGCTTCTGAAATCAGAATTTTTCCCTACGGATTATGGTGAACGCCTACGAGAGGAAATAAAAGTTTGAACCATGGAACCTACGGAATCTATTGGTCTGTACCTTGCGACTATGCAATGTCTATTTCAACGGTTGAGTGATCATTTTGCTGAAACACAACTTCGCATTATTCGACGTAATCTTACTTCGTATTTTTAGACAGCATTGGCTCTTCGAGGCGTCACGAATTACTTCAGTTTGGAAATAACGAATATAACAAATATCTGGCTCAATCTTTTAAACCACTACCTTCTAGACGCTCATCTCATCTGCTAGAACCAAATTTGGCTTATGTGGAGTTTACTACTTCTTCTTCTTCTTCTTCTTTGACTAGTTTGGTTGTGGAACCAACATGTTCTTTGGTGAATAGTAATAGTACTGGAGGAAAACTGGCTTGTTGGAATTGTGGTACGAAAGTTTATCTCTCTCCTCAATGTCCCAAGTCTCACATTCTGCATTTTTACGGTTGCGGAAAGCATAGCGTAATAGAGAACCTATCTGCCAGTGATGTAAGCCGAAAACTTTAAACCGGCAATCGGGGTCTCGAGTCGAGTGATAGACTTCGATCATTCTTTAATCTCGACAAGTGCTTTTAATAGTCTACGCAAGAAGCATCGTGTGTTGTTATATTTTATGTTTGTTAGTGCACGGGGTGATTGTGCTCTACTGGATTCAGGCGCAACTCGTACTATTCTGGAGGCACTTGGGTGAAATATGCTGCAATTGCTCAATCTTTCTATTACTTCGGAGGTGATTTCTTCATGTTCTGTGGCGGCGGGAGCAAAGTGCTCGGTGATTAGATTTTTGTTGTTACCGATTACTTTAGAAGGTAAAGTGAAGGCACTGAATGTCTTGGTAGTTCCAGAGATCTCACAATCTTTGATTTTGGGTATTCACTTCTGGAAGATAATGAATTTCGTTCCGGATTACCGTTTGGGGACAATGGTCTTTCTCTTCTCCTATCTCTTCCATAGGTATCGATGAACTTGCTTCCAAACTTCATCTGACATCGAATGAACAAACTCTACTAACTTCAGTTAGTGATAAATACTTCTCTTTTGAAGTTACGGGTCTAAGATGTACAAACTTAGTCGAAAATCATATTTGAACTATGGCTGAACCAATTAAGCAACGGTATTATCCACTAGCTCCTACCATGCTACAAATTGTCAATCAAGAACTTGACGCTATGTTAGAACTAGGTGTAGTAGAACCTTCCAACAGTCTTTGGCCTAGTCCCATTGTACTCGTTAAAAAAAAGGATGATACATATCGGTTTTGCATAGACTTCCCTAAAGTAAACGCGGTTACTCAGAAAGATTTGTACCCTATCCTTTATGTGTCAGCTCTTTTTGATCGTCTGTTTTTACTGTTCTGAATCGAGGACTTTTTAGTTTACTCGGATGCCGTTCGGATTATATAATTCACTTGCGACATTCCAACGACCCATCGATCGGATATTGGGCCTGGAATTAGAACCTTTCTGCTTTGCTTGTCTCGACGATATCATTATCGCTACTCATTCTTTTGAAGAAAATCTACATATTCTAAGTGTTACATCGTCTGGGTACGGCTGGTCTTACTCTTCGCAGAGACAAGTGCTATTTCTGTCGACCAGAATTAAAGCATTTGATCAACCAACATGGTCATCCATTAAGATTCAGATAAGATTTTGACTATCTTAGAGATACCTTTAGTGACCAAGGTACGACGTCTTTTGAGAATGGCTAGTTGGTATCAAAGATTTATAGCAAACTTTTCTTCTGTTGGAATGATTCCTACGACGTAGCGTTTACTACTTCGAAGGAATTATTAGTTTTTTTCTTTATATTTCTTGTACATCAAAATTTTCCATAAATTTAAAATTTCCGTATGGTAAATATTAAGACATAGTCGGTCCACAAAAATTATTTACATCAAAATACATAAAATACATACTACCTTTAGTAGAATCAATACCATTTTTTATATATTTATTATTTGCTTTAGCGTATCTATTAGAACATTGAAAAACACCTTCTCTGATTCCTTTCTTAACGAATATAACCATATCAATATCGGTAAGAAGTTTTAACAAAATGTTTTTAGTTTTTAACATAGCATCAAACGGTAATCCGGGGGCAGTGTAATAGTGTAACGGATCTAAAGTATATGTTTTCAAACAAGTTTTGCAAAAAGTTTCAATCATGCCAGCTAGTAAAAGTACATCCGTTTTTGCAAATCGCTAATATTTTCATTGTTCAACTGACTTTAAAAATCTTCCTTACATTGTGAACACGTTTCTTCTAACTTTATCCAAAAATCTACATAATCGTAAGGAAATATTTCTTTCTTGCTTAATAAACAAAACTCTTCTAAACTATTACAATAAAATTTTGTAATCTTTTTTTGATCGTCTAACAAATTAGAAAAAAGATGATCTAAGCTTTGCGACATAAAACGGAGAGAATCTATAAACCTGAGAGAAATATTTGTATTTGGTATCGATTTCGTAAAAGAAATATATATTTTTTTTTATTTATTGGCAATAGTTTAACGCTTCCTTCAAATAATGTGGATAGTTTTTTATGATAAAGTGTGCGTCATATCCAATCGTGTTATGAAATACTACAAGTATACAGTGTTCATTTTTATAGTTTAAATTTCAACTCTGGTGAGCGGCTTCCCTGAACATCCTTGTTTGATGGTTATGATCCCGAACTCTAACTTGATCGTCATTAAAAGGTTATTTACAAATGTAACATAGTTTAGAAATTAAGAAACTTTGATGTTGTTGATGATTTAGTTTTCTCACCGGAACAATCATATTAAGAAGTTCATAACACATATCAACAATATTTTTCAATCCACGTACAAACCAATCGATTCTTTGATACGTGCAAAATTTTGACAAAGTATTATCTTATGAACATTTGAAGTAATATACTGTACTAAACGGTATGTTTTTGATATGATTTTGATTTAGTGTTAAGTAAATTTGAGTTTACATCGTTACACTTTTTTAGAATACATTCTAAATCAGCATAAATAACAAAAGAAACTTCTTCCTGATAACGATAGTTTTTAAATGATAAGTATTTCTCAGATTGTTTTGGCAATCGCACACAACATTTATTAGAATTCATACAGTAAGTTTTATGTGTCTTGGGTATGTCCCGAGTTCTAAAGTTATTTAAATCTTATGGGTTGATAGTTGTTTTAATAAAAGCGCCGACAAATTTTTGATCCAAGTAAAATGAAAGAGTAGCTGTTCTTCATATACGTCGTTTATGTCCACCTGTGGTTTGGAGCTCAAAGGAAGCTTAAGCATATTTATGACTTTAACATTTGTTTCAGAAATAGACCTAAGAGAACAAGATAAATTTTTTTTGTTTTCTATGCAAATCAAATAAATGGATAGTTTGTTAAGTTTTTCAAATGTTCTTATATCTTTTATAGTTATATGAAATTTAATACCATCGCTGTTTAAAACATTATGAAAATGAGGATACGACGATAGTCTATTACAATTTATCTTGGTGGAGTATAAAGCAGATACTGCAAAACAAAGAAAACAATATGGATCATCGTTTTTAACATTCATAACAGCGTGTTTTGTTTTTATATAGTTCAGAACCGATACAAAAATAGAATAACCTACTTTAAGAGGGTCGTCAGCCAATGTCTTTTTCAACAAATTCTTCTAATTTTGTTGCAAGTTTATCAAACACAAGTACTTCATATCAGCGTTTTAAATGTGTACTACCATCTATAACGTTATTTTTAGTGTAAAACGTTTTTAAATCTACTTTGGCGGTTTGAGGCTTAATAAAATTAGAGTTTAGAATTACATTTACTTTAAGAAGAGATTTTTTAAGACATTTTTTGGTTTTTATATTAAAACATTTTTAAAAGATTTTTTTTTAAGTTCTGTTGTTGAAACGCGATTCCACATCTTCCCAAATAACTTTACATTTATTTCGTTTTAAATTTGTCAATAAACCTTCACCTGATTTTATCATTAAAACTTTTTTAAGTTGTCTGTTGTAAACGATAAAATTTAAAATACGCTAAACTCGTTTCAATCGAGAAAGGGGATTCCAATATATTTTCTTTATGTATTGTATTTTTTATTGCTTTTTGAACAATTTGTATTACACTATTAATATAAGCTTTAGGATTATTGATTTTGTTTAGCGTTTTTATGTTTTTGATGTAAACACGCGTCAAGCATCGTTTACACAACTTAGATACGGTATCCAGTTTTGCACGATTAAATTTTGCAAGAGATTCCAAGATTATTTATAAAATTTTAAAAATTTACGATTCTACACGATGGTATACGAATTAGTGAAAAATTACGAATCCACTAGATGTTTGACAAAATGTAGAAGATTCACGAACATTAATCATCGTTGCATTAGATTTAAGGTTTTTTAAAGTTTGTTTTAATAAAATATTATTAAAAAATAAAGAAACAAGAATTACACTTTGTTTCAATTAAACAATAAATTTTTATAGAATAATGCAATTATATTTAAAACTAAAGGGCAAATCAAATTTTTACCTATTAAAAGAAATATGCGTAATAAGCGATTGAATTCGAAACGTACATTAAAACTTGTTAAAGATTTTTAAAAAAAGGATGGTTTTCATAAATTTGATAAAACAAAATAATTAACTAACTTTTTTTATATATTTTATTACCCACTTCAAATCAAGATATTTGATATGTAACTCGATAGGGTTCTGAAAAGTTAAAAAAAACTACCTCTAAAATTTTAATCGAAAAAAATTCTGTTTTTCTTAAATGTATAATAAATATAGTGTATCATTTTAGTACAGTTAAAAAATTTTTCTATAATTGCAAACAGAAGTATTTAAAAAAATGTAATCAAATAATGACGTAAAACAAAAAATCAATGTGAATGTTTGTTGTAAAATATTAGCAGTATTCAAAAATAATTGTGCATATGTAATCGCATAGTATTTAACTACCAATAAAGAGTTAAAAAAAATTATTTCCGACCCACCCAAAACTGAGGGTGTCAAATTTAATTTGGCGGTGTCAAGTTTTAACTTCCGCTATCAGATTTCCACTTTCGGTTTCAAATTTCTACGTTGTGTGTCTAATTTCCATACGTGCTTACTGAGCATCGGGATCAGGCCAGCATTTGCCCTTTTGCTCTACGCGAGGTTTCTGTCCTCGCTGAGCTGGCCTTGGGATACCTGCGTTATTCTTTGACAGATGTACCGCCCCAGTCAAACTCCCGCCTGGCGGTGTCCTCGAATCGGATCGCGACCGAGCATAGTTGCGATTTTCGACGACGCGCGCAGAGACGAGCCCGCCGACGAACCGGGACGACGACAACGACCACTACGACATGACCGCACACGACGCCGCCGAAACGACGCCGTGCCGCCAAGCGCGAGCCGAAGCCGCGCCCTGAACGCGACGACTCCAATCGCGCGGGGTGCGCAATTACAAAGTTCATATACCTTGGTTTTAAAAAAAAAACTTTTTGCTGTTTTATGGATTTTTTTATTATATAAACTAATACTTAATTAGTTTAACTTAGTCTTCAGCTGAAACAGAAAAAGTAAAGAATGTTCTTATCGTTATCAGGTAAAAAACCAAAGATCAATATCATTGATGATATTGTAATACAAGTAAGTTCATTTTTATATTTTTGTTTATATTTGTTTCTTTAAATAATTTGTTCAAATTATATATAAGAATTGATCATTTTTGTAACCAAGTCTAATGCAATTTTTTATAGAGTGGTGTCTGTGCCCATCCCAGTATGCCGACGTTGGTCCCCAACAACAATTCGGTAAAAAAATTATTACTTATATTTGATCATATTCTAAAATTTGCTTTAATTAATAATAGGTATTATCGTTTTATAACCAATGTTACCAACATTTTTTTATAGCTTGACATGATGCTAGACGACGTGTTCGTGAACGGCCAAGTAAGCTAATTCGTTTGCATTACAAAATTCATCTTGATTAATAACTTGTATGTTTTTTTCAGGTGTTTCCAAATCCTCAATCTTCATCTCATTCTGTTCCCCAGTGTGAAAATCATGCAAGAAGCTAAATCTTTTTTTTTATTTATAATTTTTTCTTATTAAATTGCGTCCTTTATTTTGTTTCAACCACTTGACAGTGAGTGCATGTTCGTTGAGTCGCAGGAAAATTCTCCAGAACGGTTCAACACTTGTCAGACACCAAGGGGAAAGAATTGAAGAAGGCTAAATAGCCTCTACCAAGAAAAACAGAAGGACGAATCAGAGGAGAAAAGTTTAATATTGGATAGGCACAGCCAAGTTAGTGTTAGTGAAGAGTGTATTGATGCAAAAGTTTTAAAAATCAAAAAACTATTTATCATTGAGATGAAAAAAAAATTATAAATATATTAAAGCTAAGATTAATAATAGTGAAAAGCGTTGTAGTGCTAGTAAAAATTTCGTGATAAAACTTAAAAGTGAAGTAGTAAAAGCGGAAAAACAATATAAAGTAGATTTAAAAAAGCAAAAACTTTATCTTTTCATTTCAAATGAAATTTTTAGTGTATTCTTAACATAAATCTGCTGTTTAACTTTCTTTTAAAATACAAGAAACTTTAAAACTAAAAAAAAATTAAATTAGTTATATTTAAAAAGCTTTATGAATTTAAAACATTAATCAATTAACAAAACTTAACTGTGGTGTTTCAGTTTAAAATAATTTTTTATATTATTTATTGTTTGAGGTAATATAGTAAAGGTCATCATTTGAAATAATGAACTTTTGTCAATTAAAGTTTGAAGCATCAACACCGTTTAGAGAGATACTTATGTTCATTTTTTTTTGGCAAACATTGTTACGTACATAAATAAAAATAATGCATTACCCTGTATATTGGTTTAATTAAAAATTACTTTTATATTTCTCGACGCCATCTATCGGGTTCGTTGGTCACTTTGTATTGAGTAGGCGATATCCGGCGAGAGACCGGCATTTTGACTTTAACATCGTGCATGTTAGTACCTATGTCTGCGTGAATTGAAAATCGTTTTCTAAAATCATCCACGTATTGGGACACGATGGAAATTAGAAGTTTCCTTAACTAACTAATTTATTCACGCAGACGCCATGTGCCGGAAGATCCTAATTACTGGATACGATTGAATTCTCTTCGGAGGCAATTAATACCTTGATGACTATCACCTTGTTCGGAAGATCCTAATTACTGGATACGATTGAATTCTCTTCGGAGGCAATTAATACCTTGATGACTATCACCTTGTTCGGAAGATCCTAATTACTGGATACGATTGAATTCTCTTCGGAGGCAATAACTTAACACCACCATAGACGGAAAATTTAATGTAACAGCATACGATAAGTGTCGGTTCGATTACTGTCCCTTAAATGTGTCTTTTACTTATAGTTTGTGAGTCGCCAGGTAGACACGATTATTTTCAGGAAGTTTAATTGCAGGAAGCCATTAGGAAAAACGTTTTTCTGAAGGTAACCCTGGACTTTGGTAAGTCAACTTTTACTTATTTATTTGTTGTCGCTACGGTGAATACTCACGACTTATTATATTTACTAATCGTACGTTCGAATTGATTTGTTACTTGTTATTGTGACTCAATTAGTTTAAGTAAAGGACTTATCGCTTGCTGCTTATATCCACAGTCAATTATCATTATTAATGTTACTTACTGATAAAGTTTTATATACGTTATGGTAGTTACACTTTTGTTTGACGTGCAGTGTAAGTTGCCGATCCTGCTGCTATTCTCTTTTCTATATTCTCTCCAGTACCTGCTTATATTTGGCTATTTAACTGTTAAAATATTTATCTTGATAGAGTAATTGAAGTACAATTGTTGTTAACGACGTAGTTTCTTTTTTTTCGTTTCTTTCAGCATTACGAACCTAACATCTTGTTACAAGTTTCTACCACCTGTCTTGAGCGGGACAGAAGTGACTTTGGGATAAGCTCTGGCGCGCTTAAGTATATTTAATGTATCTATGAACCCCCCCTCTCACCGACTATTGTGAGTTGGCCGTGCAGGTTCGTAAATAGCAAAAGCTTGTAACAAATTTGGCTACCCAACGTTAAGGGGCCCCGATTTTCTCATATCGAATTTCTCATTCACTATATTTCTTTTAACAATTTGCTTTAATTGTGATTAGCATAGGATTACTGGCTCTCATAGGTAACTTATACTGTTGAATTTCTCTCGATTTAGTGTGTGCGATCATAAGTTCTTCTAGCTTTATTGATTCCTTTTATCTTTTCGTAGTCTTACGTGGGTTCGAGTTACTTTGCTTTGCTTATTTAAGTATTGCTACTAGACTTGACGTCTGAGTTACTTCATTAACTTTTACTTTTTTTTGTATTTTTCTTTAGTGCTGCAGGTTGACTGTAGATTAGCACTTTGCTTACGTTTCTTTTAATCGGACCTTCGCTTTGATTTTTGGATTGACTTGACTACGTCGATTAAATTTTTTTTTGGTGTAATTACTGGGTAGTGATACTGCTGGTACTTACTGTTATTTTGAGGTCGTGTCAGGCACGTGGTGGCAGTTTTCCGTCGTAATTGACTGCTTTGGTTAGTTTCTTGTTTACTTGTTATTGTTTTAGCTATGTATTCTTCAGATAAAGAACCACCACTTCTTACTTCATCAGACTCTGATTCGGAAATGAACTTGGCTGATTGGAATATTACTTTCTCTGGTGAAGATCAGTTTGTACTAATGGAGTTTCTTATTCGTATTGATGAGTTGTGTTTGTCTCGTGAAGTTTCTCAGCACCAACTTTTTCTTTCAGCTTCTGATGTGTTATCGGGTAAAGCTCTTCTTGTGTTGAGAAGTAGACGAAATACTTTACGTTCTTGGAAAGAGGTTACTGCGATGCTGAAAGCTGAATTTCTGCCTGTAGATTATGATGAACGGTTAATGGATACTATTCGTAATCGAGTGATGGAACCTAAGGAATCTATTGTGATGTACGTTGCTACTATGCAATATCTTTTTATGCAATTGTTAAAACCAGTCTCGGAGAAGACGCAGTTAAAAATCGTACGCCGCAACCTGGCTCCATTGTATCAATCTCATTTCGCACTGGTGGATATTATATCCTTTTCTCAATTGATTTCTTTAGGCAAACGTTTGGAGTCGAACTTTAACCGTAGCAATTCTCTTAGTCTTATAACATCCGAAAGGAGTGACTTACTTCTAGAATCATCTGTGATTAATACTGCTACTACCGCAGTTACTGTTAATACGGTTGCTGATTCCTTTACTACTCCATCACTTCCTTCTTCTATAACTACATAGTCTAATACTTGTATACACTGTCGTGCTAAAACTGAGAAACTTGTACGTCCTGTTCGCTCTTTAGCTTCTCTTCCTCCAAAGTTTTCTTCAGTTTCTAGGATTATTAGACCTACTACCGATCCTTGGTACTTAAGTTTGGTTTCTAAAGTTTCTGCTTTTCCTCGTCGTTTCTCTCGTTGGTGTCTTGTGAAAGGTCTTCTATGTAAACGTGTACGCATTTCTCGGTCTGACTCTTGCGTGTGGAAATTAGTTGTTCCTTCGGACCAACGCAAACAACTAATCCACGATCACCATCTTCCATCTGAGCGTGAACACCGCAGTGTTAGGAGTACGTTAGAAGCTCTTCGCTGTCATTTCTACTGGCCTCATATGAGACCTAAGGTTGCTGAGTTTATACGTCACTGTTCTTGTTCGAACGCACAGCGAAGCAGTCCTATTAGGTCATGTCACGTTCTGCCAGCAACGATGAAGTTTTCTAACACTGGTGAAGCTACAAGGTCTACGCGTCTACATAAGGATCGTGCTATTTCTCCGGATGTAAAAGCCGCTGCTATTGCGTTTGCATCTTCTTCTTCAGTCGCTTCTAATTATTCTTTGTTGTCTCCTTCTTCTAATCGCTCTCTTCGCTTTCATCGGCGTCGCAAGCGTCGTAAGTGCTAGTTCATTTTTTGGGCTTTCGACTTTCGACCTTTGCTATTTCTTTTGGTTCTTTTCTTTCGGTTTTGGTGGTTCGAGTCTTTGGATACGTCGTCGGTATCTTGTTGGTTGTAGCTGGGATGCTACCCAATTGTTCTTCTCATATTGCTGTCACCGATTTTCTTTTCTTTGCTTAAGTTTCTAGTGCTTTTGGTTTTAGTTGCTTTCTTCTCCATCTTACTTCGAGACAGACTACCTTTCCGTCTGTATATATTTACATCCGCTTAGTCGGCCTTTTTGGGATTGGTACGTTCTTTGTAGAATTCTCTCTTCTACTTTTGGATTTGGTTTTTCTTTTCTTGAGTTTTCTATTCCACTCGTCGGCATTAAAGTCGTGAAGTATATTTTCCAATTTGGGACAGCAATTGGTACGCTCTTGGTCTATGACTAACTGTGATATCTTTTCTCTTCTCTTTCTTTTTTCTTTTTTTATTTGGGCGGTTGGTTGGGCATTGAAGGGTTGGTCACTCCCTTTCGTTCCTTCTACGGAGAGAAGAACGAATCAGACATTTACATCTTGTCTTATCTTTCTCCGTCTGTTTCTTTTCTTTTTCTCTTGTATTTCTTACTTTGGAGTTTTTTCTTTTCTTTTTTTCTTTTGCTTTTGAAGGTTTGCCTTTAGGGCAATTATCTCTTTTGCTTTTTTCTTTTATCTGGATTTGTTGCTTGAATACTTTCTTTGTATTTTCTTTTAAGTAACTTCTTTCTTTAGTATTCACGCAACTATGTTTCTTTTCTTTTGCTTTTCTTTCTCAGTTACTTCTCTCGCTTTATTAGGGTTAGTGGGTTTTTGTTTTGTTGTTTTTGGTTTGAAACTAGGAATAGACTGCAACGTCGCTTCTTGTACTTTGTACTTCCGCTTAGTCGGCATTTTTGATGTTGTTAGTCACCGTTAGAATATTTCTCTTCTTTGGGTTTCTTTTGCTCTTGAAATATTCTAATCCGTTCTTCGGCATTTACGTTCCAATGTGACATTCCCACACGACAAGCACTGGCTCACGATGCTGAATTGGCAAGTGAAGTTTTCTGTTCTTTATTGACTCATATTTCCTTCTTTAAGTTTTGTTTTGGGTTGCATTGAAAGCTTTTCTCTCTGCCTAAGCTTTGTTTTTTCCTTGGATTCACTGCAATCATATCATTTTTCGGTATTCTCTTTTTTTTTGATAATTCTTTCTTTTGCTACATTGGGCTTAGTAAGTTATTCGTTTTGCTGTGTAAGTCTGAAACTTGAAACAGACTACAACTCCGTTTTCTGTACTTTATGTACTTCCGCTTGCTCGGCTTTTCTGGATGTTGTTAGTCATTTTTGGGATATCTTTTTTGCTACTTTTCGCTTTGGTTTTCTTGGGATATTCTATTCCGTTGATCGGCTTATAAGTTTCATTGTTACAGTCTAGCACAGTGATCGATGATTAACAAGTGTTCGTTGAGCAATTGATAGTTCTTACGTTCTCTTTTTTCCTCTTCTTTTTTTTCTTCTCCTCGAATTCTAGTTTTAAGGATTATTAGTACTTGGGATTTTGGGTTATTTTTTTAGACCATTTTCAACGGTGGTTTTATACTTAAGGGTTGGGGTTTAAGGGGATTTTAGGGCTACTTAGTCCTGGACGCTTGTCTAAACTTCTACCTTTCCTATGTTCTTCTCTTTTCTCTGGAATTCTTTTGATACTTACGTCCTTACTGTATTGGGTTACTGATTGTTTGTACCTTACTTTTTGGTATCGCTTTATGCGCTTCGGAAATTAGTAAACCGTGTTGGTATTCTTCTTTGCTTTTGGATCAAAGTACTCTTGGTTTCTTGGAGATACCTTTCGCTTCGTGCGCTTCTGTTACAGTTTTGGTTGTCGGTATTCTTAAGATTCTGGAAAATCTCTGTCTCTCCTGTATTTGTGGTAATCTGATGAGATTACACGCGGTTGGGTTTCTTGGAATTGGGTTGGTTTTGGATTTAAGGGTTCTATCCTTGGCGTATGCTTAAATTTCTGTCTTCATTTTAGCTTTTGTTTCGTTATCTCCGCTCCACGCTTTTATCTTGCTGGGGGGGGGGGGGAATTCTGTGTTACGTGCATAAATAAAAATAATGCATTACCCTGTATATTGGTTTAATTAAAAATTACTTTTATATTTCTCGACGCCATCTATCGGGTTCGTTGGTCACTTTGTATTGAGTAGGCGATATCCGGCGAGAGACCGGCATTTTGACTTTAACATCGTGCATGTTAGTACCTATGTCTGCGTGAATTGAAAATCGTTTTCTAAAATCATCCACGTGTTGGGACACGATGGAAAATAGAAGTCTTCTGAATTAATTGAATTTATTCACGCAGAGTAAGTGGTTTTTGTTCTTTCTTTGTTTAAAGGTAATTTTTATGTCTTTTTGTTAGCGCCATGTGCTACCTCCTAAATAGGGGTATTCTTATCGTTATCGAAAATCCTCAAGGGAAAAATATAATCGGAAGCGGAAGACCCTAATTACTGGATACGATTGAATTCTCTTCGGAGGCAATTAATACCTTGATGACTATCACCTTGTTCGGAAGATCCTAATTACTGGATACGATTGAATTCTCTTCGGAGGCAATTAATACCTTGATGACTATCACCTTGTTCGGAAGATCCTAATTACTGGATACGATTGAATTCTCTTCGGAGGCAATAACTTAACACCACCATAGACGGAAAATTTAATGTAACAGCATACGATAAGTGTCGGTTCGATTACTGTCCCTTAAATGTGTCTTTTACTTATAGTTTGTGAGTCGCCAGGTAGACACGATTATTTTCAGGAAATTTAATTGCAGGAAGCCATTAGGAAAAACGTTTTTCTGAAGGTAACCCTGGACTTTGGTAAGTCAACTTTTACTTATTTATTCGTTGTCGCTACGGTGAATACTCACGACTTATTATATTTACTAATCGTACGTTCGAATTGATTTGTTACTTGTTATTGTGACTCAATTAGTTTAAGTAAACGACTTATCGCTTGCTGCTTATATCCACAGTCAATTATCATTATTAATGTTACTTACTGATAAAGTTTTATATATGTTATGGTAGTTACACTTTTGTTTGACGTGCAGTGTAAGTTGCCGATCCTGCTGCTATTCTCTTTTCTACATTCTCTCCAGTACCTGCTTATATTTGGCTATTTAACTGTTAATATATTTATTTTGATAGAGTAATTAAAGTACAATTGTTGTTAACGACGTAATTTCTTTTTTTTTCGTTTCTTTCAGCATTACGAACCTAACATCTTGTTACAAGTTTCTACCACCTGTCTTGAGCGGGACAGAAGTGACTTTGGGATAAGCTCTGGCGCCCTTAAGTATATTTAATGTATCTATGAACCCCCCCTCTCACCGACTATTGTGAGTTGGCCGTGCAGGTTCGTAAATAGCAAAAGCTTGTAACAACATCCTTAAAATAATTCTTATTTATAAATCGTTTGTTTTGTCTTTTAACTTGTTAGTTGCTAATTTGACGAAAATTCTTTACTTCCTTGATTTTGATTATCTCGTGAACGGAACACATTATACATCAAGTATCTTCTATGTCCGTCTCACCTTTACATTTTGGACAGGCAAATCTTACAAGTATAGACTTGTTTACTTTAGAGCTTTTTAAACGGCGTCAATAAATTATTATAATTATATATTTACCAAAACGTGTTAAAATTCATTACTCTGGTTACTTATTCACTTATTTTACTTTTTGATACGTTTTGGAATGATTTCAACTAGTATTTTAATTTTAGTATATGAATTTAGTTGAAGTGCAATGCCAAACCCACAACTATAATTTTTAAACCAGGTAAATAAGTTTTGTATTTATATAATATACATATTACATATGGTAACACTTGTAATTGTTAAATTAAAATAAAAAAAGCATAATTATATAAAACATTTATTGTTCATTTTATTTTTACATTGTTTAAATTCTTAGTAATCTCATATATTTTTATTTTAGTTGATAACTTTTTTAAACTTTTCAAATACATTTTTTAACTTAGTTTATAAGTTTTTTGATTCATTTTTTACTCTAAAACAAATTCAATGTTTGTTGTTTCACCAACGGCTCCTCGGCTCACGAGATAGATGTTTTTTTCCAAACTAATCACACCATTAATTTGGTGTATGTCTTCAATCAAAAACTTGTTGGTAAATCGTTGTGGTAGAGGTACATTAAAATCACCACATTCCACAATCATTTGCTCCCCAAATTTACTATCTATTTTACTAAAATATACTGCACATTTAGTAATAGACTTCTTGCAGTCACATAAAAGATCAAATGAGACGTCTCGTTCAAGTATGTAAAAAATACTTCCATCTTATTTTATGTTTTCTAAAGTTATTAAAACAAATAAAAGTTATTAAAAAACTAATATTAAATATTCATAAATGTTACCTTTATATACCTATATATTATACAGAATGGCATCCCCACCAAAAACAAAGACCATCACTACGAACTTCCCCGACGAAACTATTACTACGACGTTTTACATTTCCAAATTCGAAAGCTACTCGAGCATACCCGAAACGAATCGATAGCAACGAAATTTCAAGATCTCCTACCGATCTTACCCTAGTGATCCAAAACCGGCCCTACTATACTAATCATAGGTATTAGTAGAAATTAAGAGGTATTTTTGAGTATTAGTAGGAATTAATGTACAAAATTTATTCAGCGTTTTACCCCTTGTAGAATACCTTGTATATAATAACTTTAAAATTTAACATTTTAAGAACTCTACAACTGTTATAAATATTTTTTATATTTTGTATTATAAACGACAGATATTATAAGACCTTGAATAAAACAGTTGTAACTACATTTTTAACCATTTAGCATTAGAGTTGTAACAACAAATTATTTCTATTGTAATAATAAAACAAATAAATAAAAAAAAAACGATTTGGGCTAGGTATAAGTTAATTTACCCGACCAAGTTTAAAATCAAATTTTTAATGCGTCCATTTTTAAAATTAATTTTAACTCAGTGAACTTATTATATACCTCACTAAAAATTCAATAATGTAACTTCGGTTGAATCTCAATGTTTAGATAAAAGCAATATAATACATTTTACAAGTTGTCACTTATTTTTATGTTAAAATACAAATAAATTTACATCAGAATATTAATATAACGAAGTTGAACAAATTACAAGTTTTATTAAAACACATCGGTAGGTATATATACTATATATGTATATCTAAAAACTTATTTCTGAAACAAAAAAAAACAAACAATTAAAAGTAGAAGATACATTATTATTTCATTAATAACCTTTTTAGTTTAAAAATAATAACAAAAATGATAAGAGATAATGCACATGACCCTAAATTCTCCAATCAGCAATTATTAACCCGGAATTGATTTTGAAGATCGAGCTTGACATGTTCAGCACAAACATTAAAATGTCATGTAGGTATATATGTACTTTTTTTGGTGAAAGTCGCGGATGACATTTTACTATAAAATGATATTAAAATATTCAAATGCAATAACCGATGCGAATGTGTTAGTTAACATCAAATCTAACAAAGCAATCATAAACGATTCTTCTCAACATATAGAAATGGTTACTGCATTAATCATCCTAATGATTTATACACGATCACAAGGGTCCAAAGATATCTCAAGTTGTCTCAATTTTCCCGATTAGCATTATTTACCTGTTATCACAAGGGACACTCAATAGTTTCCCGTGAAAAAAAAAATAGTATGCATACGTTACTTTGCACAAATAAATATATGACGGTCGTTAATCTATTGTTTTTAAATTGGATACATTGTACGTGCAAAAGTTAAAACAATGATACTTGCCTAAAATGAAGTAAAGTTTTGCCGGTGCTCAGTAAAGATGGGGTGGGTTATATTCAAAATTCCATGACCTTTTTGGAAAAACTTAAAAGAAAACAAAAGCAAAAGTCAAAATCAAGGGGACCAGGAAGGTGTAAAGCTTAATGGACTTCTGGCCCTTGCCAACCACAAGCCCGCTCCTGAAGGATACACTCTAAATTACAAAATTAGTCAATTTTCCGGCTAACGTCAAACATAAATTTTTTAAAACAAATATTTGGTCATATATAGTTTTGATCAAAACGGATAATTTTCATTTACTAATTGTAAAATCGATAAAATTGTTACATTTTTTTTGCTAAAAACTCAAAGTTTTTAAAACGCTATCATCGCGTATAAATAGTTTTATACGGTATTTAATAAATACCTTAAATTTTCGTCGTAATAAATCCAGGAAAGAACTTGTGGTTGATCCTAGATTGCCAGATATAATCGGGGAGAAATGCTGAAGGGTCCTCTAAAGGATTATGTTTTGTCGGAACATTCTTAATAAGCCGCCACCAAAGCGAATATATAACCGCGTCTTACAACTTAACGAATACGATTCTACATTAAGTAAAAAAAAGAAACTTGAACGCACGTAAAATTTTTTTAAAGCCGTAGATTTTACGAACTAGAAGAAACAAACCTTCACTAACTGAACTAAAAATTCACGTTTTCTGCATAGTTTCCGCGGTATTTCTTCATCTACAGGGGGTGAATTTACCAACCAACCAACTACATGCCGTTACTTAAAGCGTTTTGAACGACTGTCAACCAACTATCCTTTCAAACCAAAATCACTTATATTTATTAACTTAATCGGCTACCACTTCCCTAAGGGTTGTATCCAAAATCTTTGTGACAGAAAACCGTAAAATCAAGACGTGGGAAAAAGATGCAAACAGAATTACGACAAAAAAATAAAGTTTGAAAACAGCCATTCTTACTGTGAGAAATGCCAAACCAACAAAAATATTTAATTACGGTCGTAAAGATTATTTGTTGAGACCTGGATCATAAAACTGTTTAATAAATTATAAAAATGTCTTTATTCCAAATGTAATTTAATAAAACTAACACAAAGAAAATTAGTGTGAATGCACTCCAAATGTACTTAATACATTAAGTTTTAAAGATACTGCTAAAATATATTTATTTACAATAATATCGCGGAAGTGAAACATAAATTACAACTGGAATTTGACAGGACAAAGAAACTGCCAAATCAACAAAATGCAGAATACGGATGTTTAAGCAACGTAATATTTTCTGAATATTTGAATACAAAAATTTACTTAAAAAATTAATTGACAAAGATGAATTTAAAAACGTAGAATAACTTCTTTAAATCAACGTGAAATCAATAGAATTCCAAAATACATGAAACAAATAACATCAGTTCAATTACCGGGTCATTCACAACATTTGGAATCCTTTGTATTTACATAAGATAAATGCACGAGGATTTACAAGTGCAGTACTTACGTAGGTGCAATATAAATATACTTCTGATCAAGGATTTGATTTTTTTTTAATTTTATTTAAAAAATTGTTTAATTAGGTACTAAACTAAATTTGTGGCATTTATGTAAATATTGTTATTATTTGCTACGTGAAGTAAAGTGCCTTGCAAACATTAATAATCCAAACTAGACTAAATAAGAAAGGATTCTTTAACAATAAGAAAATTGTATAAAGTTTAAAAAATTGTTGATTTGTCAGAAATTTTATAAATCATAAAAAAACAATAAACAACTTAATAAAATCATTTTAATTACTTTAAAAATATATGAAAAACAATAGGTATGTACAGTCTTTGACAAATGTAATGTCCATCAGACACATAGGCAACCAAAGTATCACATTCACGATCGTAACCGAAGATTTATAAATAACAAGGACGGTTGTTGCGTTGCGCTAATTTGAAAAGGTAGTTTTGTTAACTGGCAAAAGTGGTCCACAATAGTAACTCTGATAAGGTGGAACTTGTATTACTTCTTCGTGACGTAGCATAGTAGATATATTTACAAACATTAAAAAACGAGATATTACGTGTATTAGACCAAGAATCTATTAACAATTCAATTCAAAAATGCAAATATTAAATTGCTCAACGGGCGACAATATTACAATAATTATATATTATAAATTACACAAGTCTATTGTATAATTAGTAAGAAAAATAGATAGCTTGTTTTTAATACCAAACAATTCCGTTTTAAACGCCAATTGTGAATTTTGTATTTTTGAGAATAGATTAAAGCCGCATTTATATTTACTTTCCTTTAAATACGGTTTCCGACAAAATAGATTCTAAACGGTTTCTACCTATTCACATTACCCTTTTGAGCTAAACAGCCTAGATTCTATATCAAACATTTAAATTAATCAAAAGGAAAAAAATGTAGTTTGATTTTGAACTAAACAAATTTAAATTTGGTGTGTGGTAATATTATTTTGTTAAAAAACAGAAATAGCTAGGAGCGTTACCAATACTGCAACCAAAGCCACTGGTTGAACGCTAATTTATTACACCAATTTTTATTTTGTATAGATTTTTCTAGTTTTAAGGTATTCACTCACTTGGGACACTGGTTCATGCAATTTAAACATTTGTTTTTAATTACATTGTACTAAAAAAATTGTGACGTTAAAGCAGTCAACTTTAAGTTACATAAAGGTTTGAAATTTGAACAGTGGTTTCTTCACACAGTGTAATTATTTATTACGCGAAGTTACTAACATATTTTTTTTATTTTAAAAGCAATAAGTACAATTTATAGTTATGCAAGGCATTGAGATGATTAAGATATACAAATAGATGTTTGCGCATAAAAATAATTTATCACATAAACGACAATCGACTTAAGAATAAATATGTAATCGTTTTATTAAAATACATCGCAGCAAAAAAGAGAAACATAATGTAAAGAAAAAATATTAATTTAACTAAGATGAATAAACTACGTAAAGTGAACTTACAGAAAAGATGTTTCTGCAGGAATGAAAGGTAATATGAACAATATATGCAATATAACATGTAACAATATTTAAGTTATACTAAAAATTACAACTTATTTATAAAATATACAATTCGTAATATGAAAGTTGATTGAATTTTCTATTGCATTAAATTGTAGAAATGACTTAAACTGAAGATAAGAAATAAACTGACACCAACCTCTCACATAATTGGCTAATTGAAGATCGAAATATTAACATGCAGTCACTAATTTGGCCTGCCATCCTTTGGCTTAAATATATTATGGCTAAATTGAAACAATTTAGGTAGTTAAAGATAACAGATGAAAGTTACATAATTGTGGTGTATAAATATAATCAAGTTACTTTTCATATAAGAGAAGATTTACGTTTCTCAATGATATTCCATACATAACATTAATAGTTTATGGAAGATTGAAATAGTATGGAAATGAGATAATCAAAATATTTTAGTTACAGATACATCATACCGCGATTTGATAATCAATGTGAAAGTAATTGGCACGACATGGTCGTGGTCCCGCGATTTGTAGTTAATTAATATATTTAGTTATAAAATTGATCTAAACAGAGAAATTAGCATCAAAAAAATTTACGTGTAAACCATTAATCAGAATATGAATGTAACTCATTTATATTTTGGTTAATAAGAATTAAATTATTATTGTTTTATTACATATCAATTATCTATAGACATGTAATATAAATGTAAGTAACAATATAACTATCTATGCAAAGAGAAAGGCAAATTAAACCAAAAATTAATGATTAACACCCTAACATTAAAAATTAAACATAATATTAATGTGTTAATTTTTTGTTTAAGTTGAACAAGGAAAAGTAATAAAGGCTAATTAATATTTTGTGTAGTATCGATCGGATTCAATACAAGCTTGAATGCGAGCAGGCATGTATTTACCAATCTTATTATTACCAATATTATTCAGGTGTAGAGTATTCCAAGTACGCATAATATTTGCGTGAAGTTGGTCTATATTTCAAATCATGATGTTATTTTCCCATTCACGCACAGCAGCTGTCCAGAGATTTTCAATGGGGTTAAGATCTGGAGACCTGGCTGGCCACTCTATGACGTGTATCTCTGGATGTTGTTCGAACCATTCTCGAACTATTCGTCTTCGATGAATGGGAGAGTTGCCTTGAACAAAAACTATTTCGCCTTCTGGATAAATTGCCCTAACCGATGGTAACATAACATCTTCTAGTATGGACACATATTCCTCAGACGGAACCCTGAGTTTACTTGGACAAGCTCCCCCGGACATGCTTGGCTCATCCAGCTCCAATAACCTGTACTTATACGTCTAATGCGTTTTATGGGTTGGATATTTTCAAAATTGTATCTGGTACTATTGGCTCTCCACAGTGTTTTTTGGAAATCTTCCGAAGAGCAAAATGTTCGTCACTAAAAATTACAAGCTGCCAATTTCGTCTTGCGTTGGCTTGACAAAATTGTGCTCGACGTCGGGCATGTTCTTTCGTTATCAGTGGCTTTCTGGCAGGAATGCGACTGTGAATTTCAATGCTGTGTAATTTCCTAACCTCAGTCCTGATATTTCCAAGTAAGCTGTAGATTATCTCTAATCATGGTAGACGTGCAAAATGGTCTTTCTGCGCAACATTGCCTTATGTTGTTCTCGTTATTATGGTTTAAAATCCGGCGTCGTCCAGTACGTTTTCTCGTTTGTAAGAGACGATTATTTTCGGCTCTCTTTTGTTCCCTTCGGATCAATCTCCAAACTCGCGTTGACTACAAAAAATAAGGGAGTCGTAAAATATAAGTGCAATTTCCCTTAATTCGATTATGACGCCAAATAAAAACCTAAATGTCGTTATTATATTTGAGAAATTTCAAAAAATTTCCTGCAATAAGCAAATGTCTCAATTTTTATCTTGAAGTATACTATTTCAATAAATGAATTCATATTAACCAATGCATACAATCGACTCTTTGATGTAAATCATTCCCATCAAATTAACAAATTAATGTCTCATATCAATGCTATGAACGCTTAATCAGTTGAAATTGATTGCCAAAAAAGTAATAATAGTTTGCAATGCCCTGGCGTTAGTTATATGCATTCATTATTAAAGTATTTCTTAATTAACACTAAACGATGATTGTTTTATTTCCTGAGAAAAAAAAATAAGTTTATTTCTTTGATTACATAGGTTTATAGAATAAAAAAATCTTGTTTTTGTGAGCTGGACACCGCGCCAAACAAATTTGTCGTGCATATTGTTATAAATTATTCAATTATTGAAAAAAGCTATTAAAGAATTATTAAACATATACAACAGTACAAAAATTTCCTTCACACTTCCGCTTTTGAGAAAAAGAAATTGTTACGAGAAACTTGGGTTCCTAGAGTTGAGATGTCCAAATAAAACAGTTCCACCGGTCTTCTCGTAACCAAACAAAGCAACGGCCAGCACAGCTTCTTCGGAGAGGGATCGCAGGCTTTGTTATGTGTGATTATAACGTGAAGCTAATAAAAAGGCGCCAAGACGATGAAAAATTAAAGTCGAGGGAGACCGTCTAACTCGCCTCGTAGTATACGAAGAATAAATAACATTACAAAAATAATAACACCGAATATATATATTTATTGTATCACAGAAGTCGAAACAAGTTTAGAAGTATAAATTCTTGAAAAACATACACACGTAGGTTGACTAAATTAGAAATTTATGCCTAGTGGCGAGCAACACACTGTGCAACAAAATGCCCTTGTCGGACTAGATAATGACATACATAAAGCGTCTGAATAGATAAATACATATACATAAATCGTAGATAAATTAAGCAATTAAGTTTTCGAGATTCGATGGGCACAAACGAGAGATTCGCGAAGCACAAAAAATATAATTAATTGTGTTAAGTTAACATGCACGTACGGTCCTTAACGACCTAGTCCCCGAAACACGAATAATAAATTTTAAATAGTAATACTTACAAGCTGGACCTTACTCGGACTGTTAGCGCTAACTTCCGACTTCGGTACACCTAAAACAATACTATTAAACCCCGATCGAAACGGGCATATCCGTTTAACACAAGTAATAAAAAGGTTTGGTTAGCATCCAATTAGTACGAACGTAAGTGCGCAGCGTTTCCCTATGGCTTAATCGAGTAAATTCCCCATGTTTGACTTCATAACAGAAAAGAATAGTCCTGGCGGTTCTCAACCTTCGACGGTAGGTATTATCAGTATGTAACACTACTTCGACGTCATGGAATGTTTCCAATACGACCACCTGTTGGTTATCTTAATTGATAACGCCGGACAATTGGTGACTACCAAGATCCGCCCGTTTCAACCTTCCACAAATAAACGCATTAGAACTTGTAGCGTGACACAATTTAGCGGTGAAGGCTAAACCGGGCAAACAAATAAAGTTAACTCGGCAAAGATTTAATGAAGAATGACTCCGGATATGCTGTCATAATTGTGACAGTCTGGCGCAAGAGCAGAACGATCCTGACAAGTTTCATAATATCTACCGAGACATTTTCCCTACTCGCGAATTGAACTACTAAGTTCTTATTTTTAACGTTACAAATTCCCCCCCAGCAACATGAAAACCTGGGAAGTGGACACTAGCTAAAGTCAAGAATAGAAATTTAGGCCTACGCCAAGGACAAAACCCTGAAATCCAAAACCAACCCAAATACAATAACACCCAACCCCAGAAGAAACGTAGATGAAAGAAGTTTTCCAAGTTTGCTAAGCATCACCAACCAGATGTGTCCAAAAGTCGCATGAAGCGGAATGATACTTCAAAGAACTAAAAGAATCAACCAACAGAAGAGAAGTATCAGAACAGGTACTCGTTGAAAGTCGACCAAAAGTCGTTACGCTATAAAGCAAGAAAGCAACGCAGTCCCATAGACCTCACTTACCGACAATACTAAGCAATCCAAGAGAAAAAGAAGAAGTATAGGAAAGAAAGAAGTTTAGACCACGGTCAAGGACAACGCCCTAAAATCCCTTGAAACGCCAACCCCTGAATACAAATCCAACCCCAAGTATAAGTCCCCAAAGCTAACTAAGCTAAAGAAGTAAAATGAAAAAAAAGTATCTAAATGTTGAATTGGGATACGCGGATTTAGAAGAAAAGTCAAAAAAAGAAAAACTAATGCAGTTGTGCTCAAAAAGTCGTCAACAGACGATATGAGATTCTTCCACCAAAAAACCCAAACAGATCCTAAAGATCTAAGCAAAAAAAAACCAACGAAGAAATCTCAAGCAAAAAGGAAAGATTCTGATTAAAAGTCGACATAAGTCGGACTACCAAAAAGGCAGAGAAAAAAAATCAGTAATCCCAGAGTCACAATAACAAAGTCACCAAAAAGCTAAACACTAAACGAGTGCCAATCCAAAAGAAATCCAAACCGCGAAACCCAAAACAAAACCAAAAGAAAGAAAGAAAAAGAAGTAAGAGCCAATAAAGAATAGAAAACTTCACTTGCTAATTGAACGTCGTGAGTCAGTGCTCGTTGTGTTGGAATGTCACGTTGGAACTTAAATGCCGAAGAACGGATTAGAATATTCCAAGAGCAAAAGAAACCCAAAGGAGAGAAATATCCTAACAATGACTAACAACATCAAAAATGCCGACTAAGCGGAAGTACAAAGTACAAGAAGCGACGTTGCAGTCTATTCCAAGCTTCAATCCAAAAACAACAAAACAAAAACCCACTAAATCCAATACAGCAAGAAAAGTAACTGAGAAAGAGAAGAAAAAAAAGAAACACAGTTGCAGTGAACACTAAAGAAAGAAGTAACTAAAAAGAAAAAGAAAGAAAGTGTTCAACCAACAAACTAAGATAAAAGAAAAAAGAAAAGAGATAATTGCCCTAAAGACAAACCTACAAAAAAAAAAAATAAAAAATGGAAAGTAAGAAAAACAAGAAAGAAAGAACAGAAACCGACGCATAAAGATATAACAAGATGCAGATGTTTGTTTCCATCTTCTCTCCGTAGAAGAAACGAAAGTGAGCGATCAACCTTTTAATGCCCAACCAACCGCCCAAATGTATAAAAGAAAAGAAAAAGAAAAGATATCAGTTAATCATAGAACGAAAGCGTACCAATTGCTGTCCCAAATTGGAAAGTATACTTCAAGACTTTAATGCCGACGAGCGGAATAGAAAACTCAAGAAAAGAAAAACCAAATCCAAAAGCAGAAGAGAGAATTCTATATATGACGTACCAATCCAAAAAGGCCGACTAAGCGGATATAACTATATACAGAAGGAAAGGTAGTCTGTCCTGAAGTAAGATGTAGCAGAAAGAAACAAAAAGAATTTTAGCAGAACTTAACCAAAACAAAAGGAAGAATATCGGTGACAGCAAAATGGGTGAAAGCAAATAGATAGCATCCGAACCACAACAAACAAGATACCAATAACGTATTCAAAGAATGGAACCACCAAAACCAAAAGAAAAGGACCAAAAGAATAGCAAAGGTCGAAAGTCGAAAGCCCAAAAAGTAAACTAACACTTACGACGCTTGCGACGCCGATGAAAAAGAAGAGAACGATTAGAAGAAGGAGACAGCAAAGAATAGGCAGAAGTGATTGACGAAATGGATGTAAGAGTAGTGGCTTTTACATCAGGAGAAACAGCACGATCCTTATGTAGACGCGTAGACTTTGTAGCGACACTAGTGTTGGAAAGTTTCGTTTTACTTGGCAAAACGTGACGTGACCTAATAGGATTGCTTCGTTGCGAGTTCGAACAAGAACAATAACGTATGAACTCGGCAACCTTAGGTCTCATATGAGGCCAGTAGAAGTGACATCGAAGAGCTTCCAACGTACGCTTAACACTGAGGTGATCCGAACCAGATGTAATGTGGTAATCCTGAATAAGTTGCTTGCGCTGGTCCGAAGGTACAACTAACTTCCAAACGCAAGGATCAGAAGAGGAAATGCGTACACGTTTACATAAAAGATTTTTCACAACACACCAACGAGAGAAACGACGAGGAGAAGCAGTAACTTTAGATATCATACCTAAATACCAAGGATCAGTAGTAGGCCTAATAATCCTAGAAACTGAAAAGAAATTAGAAGGAAGAGAAAGAAGAGAACGAACAGTACGTAAAGGCTTATCACCTTGAGAACGACAACGAACACAAGTATTCGAATTAGAAGGAGACACAGAAGACGAAAGTGTAGAAGCATTAAGAGAACAAGTAGCAGGAATAGCAGAAGAGACGGAAGTAGAACTCTTACTAGCAAAGACTACAGATGACTTTGGAACTTTGTCACTAGTCTCGGTTGTGGAGAAGTGGAAAGAATCACGAGAATTGATGTTCGACTCCAAACGCTTGCCTAAAGATATTAATTCAGCGATAGATTTGATTTCCATCAACGCTAAAGGAAGTTGATAGAACGGCGTTAGATTCCGGCGAATAACCTTGAGCTGCATTTGCTTTGAGACCGGTTCTGCTAGCTGAAGAAAAAGGTATCGCATATTGGTAACGTAAGTACCGATGGTTTCGTTAGGCCCCATAGTACGACTGCGAATAGAATCCATCAAGCGCTCATCATAATCCAAAGGTAAAAACTCCGACTTCAACAAAGCAACAACATCATTCCACGAACGTAACGAACTTCGATTCGTCCTAAAAACAAGAAGGGCTTTGCCAGATAAAATTTCAAAAGCTGAAAGAAAAAGTTGATGCTGTGACACACAACGAGACAAACACAACTCGTCAATACGAATAAGAAATTCAATAAGTAAAGAAGGATCTTCACCAGAAAACGTTACATTCCAATTTCCTAAGTTCGTTTCTGAATCAGAGTCCGAAGAAGTAAGAAGTGGTGGTTCTTCATCTGAAGAATACATAGTTAACACACTAAAATTACGATAAAATCTAAACAGTAGAATCAAATAGTAAATCCAAAGCAGAAAGCTGCTAACACATGTCTGACCTAAAACTCAAATCAAAATAACAGTACAAGTAATATCACTAATAACTAATCTAATAAGCAAAAGGGTTAACCGACGTAGTCGAGTCAATCCAAAAATCAAAGTAAAGTCCACGACTCGTGTACGACCAGAAATCCAATTAATAGAAAAGTAATTAAGTAAATTGCTAATATAAATTCAGATCGCAGCACTAAAAATCAAAGAAGTAAAGCTAGTGAAGTAACTCCGACATATCCAGTCTTGCAGCAATAACTAAAAGAGCAAAGCAAAGTAGATCGAACCCACGAAAGACTAAGAAAAGGTAAAAGAATCAATAAAACTAGAAGAAATTATAATCGCACACACAGAAATCGGGCCCAGACAGTTGGGTGCCAAAATTTGTTACGGGAAACTTGGGTTCCTAGAGTTGAGATGTCCAAATAAAACAGTTCCACCGGTCTTCTCGTAACCAAACAAAGCAACGGCCAGCACAGCTTCTTCAGAGAGGGATCGCAGGCTTTGTTATGTGTGATTATAACGTGAAGCTAATAAAAAGGCGCCAAGACGATGAAAAATTAAAGTCGAGGGAGACCGTCTAACTCGCCTCGTAGTATACGAAGAATAAATAACATTACAAAAATAATAACACCGAATATATATATTTATTGTATCACAGAAGTCGAAACAAGTTTAGAAGTATAAATTCTTGAAAAACATACACACGTAGGTTGACTAAATTAGAAATTTATGCCTAGTGGCGAGCAACACACTGTGCAACAAAATGCCCTTGTCGGACTAGATAATGACATACATAAAGCGTCTGAATAGATAAATACATATACATAAATCGTAGATAAATTAAGCAATTAAGTTTTCGAGATTCGATGGGCACAAACGAGAGATTCGCGAAGCACAAAAAATATAATTAATTGTGTTAAGTTAACATGCACGTACGGTTCTTAACGACCTAGTCCCCGAAACACGAATAATAAATTTTAAATAGTAATACTTACAAGCTGGACCTTACTCGGACTGTTAGCGCTAACTTCCGACTTCGGTACACCTAAAACAATACTATTAAACCCCGATCGAAACGGGCATATCCGTTTAACACAAGTAATAAAAAGGTTTGGTTAGCATCCAATTAGTACGAACGTAAGTGCGCAGCGTTTCCCTATGGCTTAATCGAGTAAATTCCCCATGTTTGACTTCATAACAGAAAAGAATAGTCCTGGCGGTTCTCAACCTTCGACGGTAGGTATTATCAGTATGTAACACTACTTCGACGTCATGGAATGTTTCCAATACGACCACCTGTTGGTTATCTTAATTGATAACGCCGGACAATTGGTGACTACCAAGATCCGCCCGTTTCAACCTTCCACAAATAAACGCATTAGAACTTGTAGCGTGACACAATTTAGCGGTGAAGGCTAAACCGGGCAAACAAATAAAGTTAACTCGGCAAAGATTTAATGAAGAATGACTCCGGATATGCTGTCATAATTGTGACAGTCTGGCGCAAGAGCAGAACGATCCTGACAAGTTTCATAATATCTACCGAGACATTTTCCCTACTCGCGAATTGAACTACTAAGTTCTTATTTTTAACGTTACAAAATGTTTGTGATGAAATATAGTAAGCATTAAAACAAAATCAGAAATTTATAAACGATTTTCCGTCATAAAAATACGTGGATTAGCTAAAGTAAAAATCAGATTTAATCTTAAAGAACATTTTGTGTTTTATCTTCCTTTTGTTTGAAAACGTAAAGATGGTTGTTTGCATAATATTCCGTTCATTTTTTTTTTAAACCAACAGAAGAAATAAAGTTCTATGTGCAGGTCCAGTTTAAATAATAAATAAAGAGCGCTAAATACTGGACTAGGATTACGAAAAATTAGTTTTCTGCAACATTCAATTTATAGGTTTGAGCGATAATCATGGCATGACTACTTGAAACACGAAATAGAAATAATTTTTTTTAAATATACAGCGTTTTTCCAGAAAAAGCTAGTGTTCTCAAAAACGGGTGATTGTTACTAAACAGCACAGCATTTTATTATTAGCTTTTTAGATATTTCAAAAATACGGATTTTATACTACAAACTTTATATGGCGACGCTTTAAGCACAAAAGCAAGATTAAATGATGTTCAATGATTAAAATTTCTATTTCGTTAAATAACTACACCCCAAGAGCAAATCAACCCTCTCTGCTATTTCAGTAACTGGAACACCGATCTCCCATAGCGCAACTATTTTTCCTATGGTCTCCAAAGATACTAGCGATTTCCCAGAAGTCTAGTTTTAAAAGACTTATTTTAAAACAAAACATTTTAACAGTGACAAATAAAAGAAAGTTCAAAAAAGGTAAAAAAAAGATATACTGATAGGCGTCAGTATGGTATGCGCTTATCTATAACTTTATTTTTAGACGTTTTCTTTCTCACTTATAATTACACGTATACACTCATAAACCACTTTTCACATTTTAGGTAAGAAACCTTCAATCGATTCAATTGATATAGCTAAAGCTAAAGTATATTCTATAAGCATTAATCTCAGTTCGCGTCAGCACTTTGATGTTTTGTGATACAACTGATTTTTGCTCAAGATACAGCACAATAAATTTATCTAGCGGTATCAAATCTAAATGCAACGATTGTGTGAATTATTACAGCGTTGTAAATGATGCATTATTTTTGATAATCTATTAATTAATGTATCATTTTTTACAGGATGAAAGATTTTATTGTATTATTGCAATGTTACTTTAGAATATATTTATATAGTTTGAAAAAAAGAAAGATTTTTTATCAATTAAAAAAATAATTTTGAATGCATTCAGTAATACAATAAAAATTTACAACTACGATATTACGAATAACAACATAACTAAATTTATAGAAAAAACATTAAAATATTTTACTTTATTAAAGAATAAATAAAAAACTGATATTTTGAATGACTAGTAAATAATAAATTTTGTGTATTGCAAAGTAAGTAAAAACAAATAAGAAATAAAATAGTTTTTAAGTATTTTGAAACGTAGTAACAATAAATTATCTCGTTTTTGGTCATTATCTACGTTATCGAAGGTGCTCCAAGCTATTTCCTTTATATAAAATTTTTATTTTTAGTTTAAAATCAAAGTACTTTTTTTTCTTTTGGCTAATTTAAGTGATTGATATAGAATCTAGGCTGTTCAGCTCAAAAAGGTAATATAAATAGGTAGACCATATAGAATCTATTTTGTCGGAAACCGTAATCAAATTATGCAAATATAATGCGCCTTTAATTTATTGTCACAAATTCAAAATTCACAATTGCCGCTTAAAACGAAATTGTTAAATATTAAAGACAAGATATCTATTTTTTTTATTAATTATACATGTGAACATTATTTTGTAATATTGTCGCCCGTATAGCAATTTATTATTTGCGTTTTTGAATTGAATTTAATTAGATTTTTGGTCTAATACAGGTAATATCTATTTTTTAAGCTTTGTAAATATATTTGCTATGCTACGTCGCTTAGAGGTAATACAAATCCCATCTTATCAAAGTTGTTATTGTGAATCACTTTGGCAGTTAGCAATACTACCATTGCAAATTAGCGCAACGCAACATCTAATCGTCCTTCATGCGTTTTTATTTTTAAATCTTCGTTTACGATCGTGAACCTGATGTTTTGGTTGCCTATGTGTCCGTGGGACATTACTTTTGTCAAAAGCTGTACATTGCTGTTAGAGCCCAAACAGCAATGTAATATAAGATTGCAGCAAATATAACGTGATAATTATAACGCTTGCAGCAATATTGTCATGACAAACTTGAAGGCTTGCACCAAGTTTGCTGGTAGTTTACTAAGAAAGCAATAACAAACTTGTGACAACCTTGTTTCGACAAACTTGCAGCAATATTGTTACGTGTTGCCATAACACGATTTGAATTTGCAGTCCCTTGTCAGGGCAAAATTTAAAATTTGTAAAAATGTTATTAAATTATGTAATCGCAAGACTTACTTACTTACAGTTATATTAACGTTGCTTGTCATGGAAATTCGTCAAACTTTTAGAAATATCACTGTACTTTAAAGAAAGGCACAAAGAAACACAACAAATCGTTTCTACAAACTAGTTACAATAAATATTTATAAATAATTTAGTTATTAGTTGAAACTGTCGGCAAAATAAAAAAATAAAATAACCAAAAACTTAATAAATTATTGATAAATATATATTATTAAGGGTTAATAACAAAAAAAGATAGTTACAATAACTTCATTAGGTACTGTGTGTTTGTTTTAATTCTGTTCCGAAGAACTGCAACATTATGAATTGAATACTTTAACTTATGGTACAGGACCAGCTTCCAATTTAGCAACTAGGTGCTTACGCCAAATAGGTTTAGATAATGCAGCAAATTTTTTCTCAGCCAGTAAGGTTATAGTAAACAATAAACACGATTTACAAGAACATTTTGTAATTAATACATACTCAACGTTAAGATTACTTTGGAACATAAATACAGATTATTTTAGTTATGGTTTAAATATAGATAATGCGATTAGAAAAATTACAAAAAGGTCTATTTTATCGATTAGCGCTATAATTTTTGATTCGCTAGGTTTAATCGGACCAGTTATAACCAGGGGCGGATAGGCAACATCTTAACGACCCGGGAAATAATATTTGTCGGCCATTTTTTAATTTCCGGATATGGGTAAAATATTCATTTACAGGGTGTAATTTTTCCTTTAAAATTTAATAGCGCATAGGTTTATTACAGATTTTTGAATCAGATTACATTTACTATCCACAAAACATCATTTTAGTTAAAAATACAGTCAAGTACATAATTATATAGAAACATACAACAAAAAAAACAAAATAAAAGTAAATCAAAGTTTAAAGTCTTTTTATTCCAAGTGTGGAAATTAGGTTTGTTATACACGATTAGAAAACTTACAACTTCATAAAAATTCTTTAAACACAGAAATTTAAGAAAAAAATATTATATAAAAACTTTAATCTTTTAACAATCTATTTGATAACTTGCTTTGCTGCATAAGCATGTCTATAATGTTATCAGAATCAATATTTCGCAAGCCATTAACATAAAAGCATTTAAAGTATTATTCGACATTGAATTCCGCAATCTATTTTTTATGTTTTTTAATTTGGAAAAACTTCTTTCACATTGAACTTGATTTATTGATAATGTTAATAAATATTTGTAAGCATTTCCTAGTGCAGAATATGCCTCACTGTACATATTGTACTTTTGAATGACAGAATAACAGCAAATTGCACATTTAAGACAAGATTTACATTTTTTATTATTAACATCAAAATCACCATCTCTTTCAAAATCTGTATCTATAACTGTAACATTACTCTCAAATTGTTGATTACTCTCCGCATTTGTTGTAACCGAAACTTTAAATTTATCCCAATTTTTAGAGAAACTAACCAATTCTTCTTGCAGATTTTCTTTTGTAATATTTGGGTAATAGTTTTCTAGCAGTTCACACAATTTTTTTAAGCTATTTGATGGTACTCCTTGTTTAACTTCATCAAAATTTGTTGGAGACAATAAGGCAATATCCTTATGAAGCTCCCCATTATTCTTAAATCTACATTCTATAGAATTTATAATTTTATCTAAAATTCTATTATGGGTTTCAACTTCATAGTTTTTTCGACTATCTTTTATGGGATTATCTTCCGCCAATTCTCCAGTCATTTTCTTTCGTTTTCTTATTCTCTTTTCGGGAAAGGAAATTGGTATGTCGATGTCGATTTCTTCACGGCTGTCAATTTCATCTTGAGCCCATGCAATGAACCTTTGCGTAGATGTTTCAATATTAATCATGTCGCGACTTACGGCTTTTAATTGTGATGTACAATTCATAATCATTTCGTGGCATCTTAGTAAGTCTAATCCGCTAGTTTGCAAATATTTCGAGACAGAACCAATAATTCAATTCTTCCAGAATTGATGTTTTGATCAATTCTCTTATGATTTGCAATATTGAATTTACAGTTGTTTTAGATAATAAACTTACGAATGATCTAGATCTACATTGTTGTCCTTTTTCATGAATTTTTTTGCTTTTTTCGATGACCTCATTTAAATGTTTTTTTAAGTGTACATCATATTTACTTACTAACAATATTAATTTCAAAAAGTTACCATGGTCCAATGTGGGATCAGCTAAAGTATATGCAGCTTCATATTTCTTTCCTCTATAACAATCCGCGTTTTCCAATAAGTTTTATAATGTCTATAATCACTTCTAACACTCGTCGTTTTTTCTTTATCTGCTGCTGTCTGATATTTAATGTAGATGAAAGAAGCAAATTGGAAATGTCCTTTTGATTCTTGCACATAAAACATGCTCTAACAGAATGTTCATGTTTACTGCTGACTTCATGCTCCTGAATTCGTTGATAAGTGTGGGAAAATTTATTCACACCAAGAACAAATCGATTTTCGTGCTTTGCGTATACCAGACATACAGTACAAAACAACTTAAAAGTTTTTTCATTGTATGTTAGCCAGTTTCTTACTGTGCCATTTCTCATTTTGAAGACTTTTTCGCGATTAAAAAACTCAATTAAAGCTGGTTGTCTCGGATGAAATGAAAAAAAAATTGAATATCGTACAAATTTGGCTTTTTAAAATAACTATCATAGCGACTATCAGTGATATTAATTGCGGATTGAAAACTTGATTTTGCTTTGTTGGTTTTTGCAATGCTTTGAAAATTACAAGGAGTTGTTAAAGCAGTAGACGTGGACGCTTGGTTTTCACCGTCGTTTTGTATTCTTGTTTCAACTTGAGAACTTACGTATTCAGGAAACGAAACAATTTTTTCCGATAATTCTTGAGATGATTGCGGTTGACTAATAATAGAAGAAGGGCCTAGTTTTTCAAACATAAATTTAATGTTTTTTGACTTGTGTGCCTCAGGTTCCATTGCCTTCTTTCTCTTTTCGCGTAACTTCTCCGCTCCTCCTTTCAGTTTTTCTTTGTCCATTTTTTAATGCTTTATTATATATGTATATAATTTATTAAATTATTACAATACGGCGATAATGGATAAACCTTTCCTAAACCATATTTTTATTAAATTCTTTTTACAAATTTTGTTTTTTTAATTAGGTACCTAAGTACCTTAAGTCAAATTCGAATATTCAATACACGCGAAACACAGTTTTACAGCTACGTTAAATTGCTGTGACCGAATGAAAACATTGAAAACTAAATATTTCTAATCGCTGATGCTGATGGTACTTACTTCTTTCTTTTTCAGTCAACTCTAATTTTATAAAATCGAATAGTAAGCAGCAATCCACAGCGCGTGACGTACACGTGCACTTCTTTTTCAGTCAATTCTCATTGCATAAAATCGAATAGTAGTAGTAAAATTTGTTAAGAAAATGATAAATTCATTGCGGTTCTTTATTTTCGGTAAGTATATGTTTATGAAGATACAGGTCATCCATCACTCCATCGTAACCTTAGAAAAAGTCGACGACCGCGCAGACAAATTAAAGAGTGGGGACGCGGTTAAACCTTTGGTTAAACCTTCGATCATATATACTATCATTGTCATACACGCATTCAAATTCTATGAACTGCTACGTTTCACCTGCGCGAGATTTCTAAGTTTACGATGGACGACCTGTAGGTTGGGACTGTTGGGAGATCACTTAGACGTACTTTCAACCACCGGCCCTGCGGGCCTCTGAACAGCCGGCCCACCGGAAAATTTCCCGGTTCGTCTTATG
Source organism: Aquatica leii (assembly GCA_035610365.1). Classification (NCBI taxonomy): domain Eukaryota; kingdom Metazoa; phylum Arthropoda; class Insecta; order Coleoptera; family Lampyridae; genus Aquatica; species Aquatica leii. The sequence goes on along the minus strand of CM069432.1, from coordinate 140,842,775 downwards.
GCCCATCCGCCCCTGGTTATAACCTCTGTAAAATTAATTATGCAAAAACTGTGGAGAGAAAAATTAAATTGGGATGAGTCAGTGTCAATGAATATACATACAGAATGCTTATATATTAAAACTAAGTTAAATTATATAAAATGTATAAACTACCAAGTAACTATTAAAAATTACGTAGATTTAGAACTACACGGGTTTTGCGTTGCGTCATTAACTTCGTATGGTTGCTGCATCTATATCCGTAGTAAAAATTCTGAGGGTAAAGTGCAATGTAATTTATTATGCTCTAAATCTAAAATTGACCCAATAAAACTATTGACTGTTTCCAGATTACTGTAGTGAGTGTACACGTTGTTGTAGTAGGAGACACAGCATACATAACCTGTAAGATATATGTAGTATGATGTAATAAAATATAGATGTAAAGTAAAACTATTATTATAATAAAATATATGAAAATATCATACAACACAATTACAACTCTGCGGAGCCGTCTTATTAGCAAAATTAATGCAAAAATAGCGATCCTAGCACATTTCAAATATTTGTTAGAAACAGAATTACAAGTACAAAAAATAAGCAGAGACGATCACTGGCACCATGTAAAAACTCAAAATAATCCAGCTAACTTGATTTCGAGAGGTATAGGACCGGAAGGGCTATTAAATAACGGGAAATGGTGGCATAGTCCTGATTGGCTAAATACGGAAAAAAATTATACGATTTCAACTTTAGAAAAATTATCAAAGTTACCAGAAATACGCCACCATTGTTTATTCACAGCAAATAATGATGTTAAGAAATAATCATTGCTAACTAAGTATTCTAACATTAATAAGTTACAAAGAGTACTAGCGTACGTGCTACATTTTATACAAAAAATTAGTAAAAACAAAGAAGCAATGACCAACGATTTAACTTTACTTGAGTTGAGAAACTCTTTGCACAATCTTTTTATAATAACGCAAAAACAATATTTTAGAAATGAAATTGTAGTGCTTCGAAATTCTCGCAATCTACCAAAACACACTAGCATTTTGTCTTTGAATCCTTTTATAGATAAAAATTGAGTATTAAGAGTACAGGAGACATTAAATAAATGTTATTAAGTAATTTTGATTATAAAAATCCTATCATATTGCCTTTAAAGGGTGTTCTAACAGAATTAATTGTAGTTGCAGAGCATAGACGATAGACATTTACACATCAGGGTGCAAGGTACGTTGGCCAGTGTGCGATTAAAATATTGGCCACTTCATGGCCGTAGTATGGTTTAGTCAAAGGAAGGTTTCGCCAATAATGGGAGATTTTCCTGCCCAAAGAATCCAGCCAGCCTAGCCCGTCTATTCACAGATACAGGGGTTGATTACGCAGGCCCATGGAAAGCTGCGTAACAAAAAAATTATTAAGGCGTATTTATGTATTTTTGTTTGTTTTCCAAGTAAAGCGGTGCATTTAGAGCTGGTTGGCGACTTGTCGACAAACGCATTTTTAAACGCATTTAAAAGATTTATTGCTAGAAAGGGAATTGGTACAACAATTTATTCCGACAATGGCACAAATTTTGTAGGTGCCAATAAAGAGTTAAAAAATGTAATTGACGTGTTGGTAGACAAAAAATTTGACAATTTTTCCAAAGCAAACGTAATAGAATGGAAGTTTATTTCCGCAAGATCTCTACACTTCGGAGGATTATATGAAGCCGCAATCAAATGTGCTAAATCAATAATGAAAAAAATTATATCTAATCAAACATTAACATTTGATCAATTAATAACAATATTTGCCCAAATCGAAGTCGTCCTAAACTCTAGACCCTTATATCCTTTATCAACGATCCTCATGATTTGATCGCATTGACTCCTCAGCGCGACGAAACTAGTATGCCGACAAATTCGGCAAATCATTTCAAATTAATTACTCAAATGTTCCAACACTTTTGGCATCGTTGGAAGGAGTACATAAATACGCTGCAAGAACGTGGAAATTGGAGAACATCTAAAGTCAGTAACCAAATCAAGACTGGCGTTTTGGTGCTCCTAAAAGACGAGTTTACGCCTTCCATGTTGTGGCCGTTAGGCACAAAATGTGGAATTGCATCCACGTAGTAACGGTGTTGTACGAATTGCGACAATAAAAACAGCAAAAGGTTTACTCGGGCGAGCAGTAGTGAAATTAAGAGTGCTACCTATAAGCAAAACTGGAAGTGATTTAACCTCTAATGGAAACTAAGTTAATAAGTTAGTATAAGGTTTGTAAGCATTATGCACAATTCGTGAATTCATGAAATTATTTTTGTTTATGTCATCAGCAGCAGCAGATAGTACATAGTTTTTTTCATAAGAATGAAACTTCTACTTTGAACAAAGTTTTAAGTGAAATACATAATCAGTCGCATTTACCAAAAAGTCTTCTTCGTCTTTATATAAATTATGAAACAGATAAATTTCAAGTGAGTTTCTAGTATTTAATCCCAAAGCATGGTGACTAACATTTTTTTAATAATAAGTATATCACACGTAACTGAAAAAGCATTTTAATTGAACCTGACGATATAATTTGTTGACGAAGAAAATATCTAAAAACTGTTAAACAATATAGAAGGGAGGAACGAGCCATTTATTATATATATCCAGTGTTGTAAATAGATAATTTTAAAATTATTTTAGAAACAGATAATTTTTTTTTCTTTCAAAAATTATCTAGTATTGGATAATAGATGAACTATTCAAACTTTATATAGATAACAGATAATAGATGAAATAATCTAGGTAGTAATAGATGGAGTTCATTTGAAGAACTACTATGGAATGTAGGAAATTACTGAAGAAAAACATACATATTGTAACTTGAATTTTACGGAATACTGGATTTTTTATAAATTTTATTTAAATAATTTAAATAAAAAATTATATATATACAGATACATATAACTTATATATGTTTTGATTGTATCTAGATACATATAAATAGATAAAAAATAGGAATCTAGATTGATTTATCTATATAAATTTATATAGATAATTTACCAGACTGTATATATCAACGTGAGCGCATTTATAAGAACTTATATAATTTAAGAAAATACATTTAAATGTGCTCACGTTTTAAGTTGAAGAAAAGTTATTTTCTACTTATTAGTGTACGGAAAACACGTGGTTTGTTAAAAAACTTTTTTTATAATTTCGTTATGAACTAAAACATCCAACATATCTGTATCGTATCGTAGTTTTTGTTTACATTCCACCAACAGTCTTATCAATTTAACTTTGACTTACTTAAAAAAAAATAATTAATTTACAAAATTTTGCTAATACCTTTTCTTCTTCTCGTTGTTTTCTTTACTTCTTTTTTTTGCTTTTTAATCTATTTTATTATTTAAACATAATTATAACTTCTTGCTTCCATTAACTAAAAATTTATAAACACCTAAACTATTTCACTTTCATTTCTACAAACAAATAGCTACATGCATTTACCAATAACAATAAGCGTAAATGTTAAATGTTACGTGAATTTTTTATATCGTACGTAAGCATAAAAAAATACGTGTACTAATTTAACAATTGACAGCGGTACTTATAAGACACTTAGGTATAAGCAAAGGTATAAGTAATATAGAATTACAGAAAAATTGCATAAAAAATACGTTGACATTAAGCTAATAAGTAAAATCAACGTGTCTATAAATATTGAATTATCAATTATTAAATGTTAATTTTATAATTTGGATATAATACCTACATTTTACATATTAATAATTTTTATTTATTAATTTTTTTGTGTTTGTTTAAAAAATTTATGATTAAAATTGACTTGTTCAGCGTGTTTTTAATGTTTCAAACTTTGACAGTATTCAAATTATGTCGACGTGACATTAGTAAATACATCAACAAAATGAAGTTGCATTTTATAATAGTATTAACAATACATTTGATCTTTAAAAAGTATTATGCTGAAGATCTAAATAAAATTTCTTATTCTTTCATGATTGCCATTTATCATGAAAGTAGATTTTTTAAACCAAAAATATGTGCAGGTACATTGATTAGAAAAAGTTGGATTTTAACTTCGCATCATTGTAATAATATATTTGAACCGTCGATGTTATTAAATAATAAATCTACTCAGACTATAAAAATTAACATGTGGGTTAAACATCCAGATTACTACGAAAATGAATATTCTAAAGCAAACGATATAGTTTTATTAAATTTAGAAACAGACGATGTTGTCTTTCAAGATATAAAACCTATACCGTTAGGAATGTTAGGATACATTACTAATCACCATTATGTACGTTGTGTGTTTTTATTTTGGAGTTCATCTTTTCAAAAAAAAGCAAAACATAATTTATTACTAAGATCAGTATTAGTAATAATATTGCCATTATTCAAATGTAGCGAAAAATTTCAAGGATTAATATTGTACACGGTTGGACAACTATGTGCACATCCAGAAAATGATAACGTACCAAACACGCATTCTGGGGGACCTTTGCTTTTTAACGACGTACAAATCGGTTTATTCTGCTGGCAAAAGAAAACTAACACAGGGGAACTGTATATAACGTTTACTGAAGTAAATGTATATAGCAGTTACATAAATAATATTTTACCAAATGTTACAATGTCAAAAATTCAACCTATGAAAGAAACACATTTAATCATAAAAAAAAGCAACAGTAAATCAAATACCTCAAAATGTATTAACAGTAAATTATATATAACAATTGTTTTAACAACTATCTATTTCTTAAATAATTAAAAGCTTCTGAATAAATTTAAGTTTTTTTAGAACTATGATAAATTTTGTATATAGCTAGATAAACAATTTTAAGAATAGATTAAACTTGACCATGAAAATTAATCATCGTTCATCTTAATTATTTAGTTTTTAGACAAATATACGTATTAGAAAATTTATTCAGTCATATAGATATTAGATTTTTTTCATCAACTACTTAAACAACAAATTAACACTGCGTTATGTCTCAAAATATAGAGTCACACATACACATGACCATAAATTTCGTAATGCAAATATTGCTATCATAAACAAACGCACTCGTTATCCTATAAAACTTGTTAAAATGTATGATACAGCAGAAGTAATCATTTCCTTAACAATAATAGTAGTGTTCTGTGCATTCTTAACTGTAACATTGCTTTTAGTAATATTAATAATTTATTTAAAAAATAGGTTATTTCAGGTAAAAGTCTAGCCTTAAATATGATATAGATAGCAATGTTGTGTATTTTTGTTCTATGTTGTGAACGTAAGTTCGCTAGGGCTAGATACCATAGTATTTAAGAGCAAGAGTATCTCGATAGCTTCGAGATATTAGAAATATTAAAGATAGTGTAGTTTGACTAGACATACTTATACACAGTTAAAACGCTTGGCAAAATCAAAAATAAATATAAAAAAAAATTAATAGTTTATTGAAACAAAGACAATCATTGTGTATGACTAAACGGTATTAAATGTTGCCTATACCCAATATTTTTTATCTTAAACAAATACTTTATTTCAAATAATGACTAAACCAAAAATTAAGGAAAGAAAATATATGAAACTGCTTTACTTGACTGTGATGTAAAGTAGCCTGTTATTTCATCAGAAATATATTCCATACTCGGTTGCTATTAACAGCACACTAATACCACAGCATAAATAACAAACAGCAGTGCAACTCTCGGGCGGTACCTTTGAAGTGAGAGCAGTGTTGCCACCTGCCTATAAAGAAATTATCGTACCGTGTTTCCAAAATTATCCATTTTACTAGAAAATGATGTTACAAATGTTTTTTTTAATGAGCACTGTGAGAGACTTAAAATTGTTGACTTTGTAGACGCCATTCGTGTATAGAAATCAGGAACGTAAACTTGTCAGGTCCGGCTTTATTTTTTTCGAAGCACTTAATTCTTTGGTCACATTATCTAACTATAATTCAAAAAATGTGGTTATACCAAAATTTTAACGTCACAATGGATAACTAATTGAGAATTCAAAACACTTAATAGACTTATTTTTTTATGCAGAATTATGCTTAATTCAGTTTGCAAAGTTGTGTAATGACGTAACTAATGCATAAATTTAAACTTTTTTTGGTATAAGATTAAATAAGCATATTGCTACCAAATTATTGTTCAAAATATGTAATTAACTCAATTAATTTATACCGATATTTCTTAATATAATAACTACTTATAACAAGAGAAAAATTTGGTGGATCATTTCAAGTAAAGTAAATAATAGAATATAATGGTTATTAAATAGCTAATACTAACCGACACACATTTATAGTAGTAAATAATAATGACAAATCTTAAGAACCATTTGCTTAATTTCGCAAGATATAAACTTCTAGACTAAAATGGCGTGTGCGCAAGAATATGCGCCAATCTTTCCCGCTATTGAAAGTTACCCTGCTGTTTGTTATTTATGCTGTGCTAAGTGCTAATAATACCTTTATTTACATGCATTATAGTTAGTCAATGAGATAACTTTATATGGAAACAGATTTTTTATTCATGTTAGATGGCGATAGTAAAAACAAGGTAATAATTAAATGCAAAGCCTCAAACCGTTTTTGGTTATTAAAAGATTGCAAATGATGGCAACACAAGTAAGCTACTTACACACGCTATTAGTTAGACATACGTGCAAAGCAATGTTTTACCAGTTAACTTGCTTTGATTCTTAAAACTCTGAGTTTGCAAAAATAATACGTACACTTTAATTTCTGTTTATAAACAAAATATAGAATAAATAATATCCTGCAAACGTTTCTATAAAATTGCAATTGATTATGAATTATTAATAGTTAATTTTCATACTTATCCAGAAGCAATCTCCGTGCTACTTGATAATTAAAAGCTATAGTCTTAATTATTTGCCCGGGTTCATTTTCTAAAGATGACCCTTAGTAATAAAATTTCTGAATATTTGTTAATGTATAGTTATTCTCTACTAATGCATTAAATCAATCTCTAATCCCTAAATTCTAGCCAATTTTTATATTTATCGTCAAATGTTTTTAATTGTATTGCAGGTATTTTTAATTGAAGAGAATTTTGGTTACACTGAGAACTATTTATTTCCCTTGAGTTAATGTTTGTATTTAAGCATGACTTAATTTTTGCGAATAATTTAGAGTAATCGTTTTCAAAGGAAGATTTTTCTTGTGTTTCTGTTTCTGAAGAAAACTTTAATTCTAATTGGGACTGTGTATCGTCAAACGTTGCCCAAACGAGATTTTTACATTTATATAATCTACATTTTAATTCATTATTTCCGATACATAATTTTGTAAGCGTGTTAATTTTCCTTTAAGTTGGTCTCGCTTTGTTTGCAAAACTTTTGCCATAGCTTAAATTGAATAAATAATCAAAAACAAATAAATTTGACTTACAGAGGTAGGTAGCAGGAAGGAACTGATGTATAGAACGTGGTCTAACTTCGGTAACTGCTTCTTGCACTATCTGCCAATCTTTCTAACACTTAAACATTTAATTATTGCCGTTTAAAATGCTTCTTGATTGTTACTTCGGTTCAAAGACCAATGTTCTATTCGAAATAGGTGGACTGTATATATTTTTAACTGTTTAATAATGATATAAATGTATTTTAAAAATAATGTATTTTTAAAAACAATTATAAAGTGAGCTGCATTAAACGTGATTGTAGAACAGGAACTCCCCCTCAATCACTTCCTTACGCTCGCTAACTGTCCGCAGATACTTTGACTCTAATCCATTTTGCAGGTCACAATAAGCAATAAACATAACTAGGGTTAAAATTGTCTTTTACAAGTAAAAGGTAACTGACTGGCGTCTTTAGATAGATAATATGCATAATTTCAAAATCGGAAGATTTGTAGTCAATCACTTGATTTGACGTTACTAAAGTAATTGTAACTTTTGAGCCAAACCTTAATTCTAAATTATAATTCCATATAACATCTCTCTAAAATTTGTCGTATAACTTATAAATACGTACAATTTAACTTAGCAATAAAATCACAAAAACTGATTTCAGTCATAAACGTACCTAACACCCTAAGCTTCAAGTTATCTTTCCCATCAAAATATCCATCTTCTTGAATAAACTGGATTTCTTGCAAAAATTTAGTTTTAGACAAGCTTATAGGGTTTTCTGTATCAAATAATACAATTACTTTATAACTATTCACAGTTCCTTCACATTTATCATTGACTTTAAACCCAACTAAAAATGTGTAGGTTGAGACAACAACTAGAAAAATTTCGGCTGGTAGTCTCTACTACCATCGCAGTGCTATTCGGTAAACTTTCCGTTGCACTACCTTCTGCCAACTGCTTCTCAATCGAACGCACCGAAATCAATTACCTTTTGGGCGTCCCGACAGTTAACAACTGCCCATACATGCTATAATTGAGACAAATTATTTTGTTTGGAGTTTCACTTCCATCCCTATGCACTTCTTGAGATGGCACTGAACTTAGAATTGGTCTTAAGAATTTGTTTTTGGTCTCTGAGGAGTCTAAGTTTCGTTTACACTACAGTAGTTATGCCTCTATCTCATAAGACGTCACGTTGATGATTTTGCAAACTGTGTTAGCAAATGAAAATCCTGCATTCTAGTTTGCGTTTTTAACATAGGGTTGTCTATTAGATCAATTATGTAATTAATCATGTCATTTAAGTTAAGAAACAATTTATTGTTCAAAAATGTTTTCTCGTGACTAGTAATATACTAAAAATTGTTTCTTCGCTCGTTCAAAACTTATAACTCCGTCCCGGGACTTTTGGAAAGCCCTGTATAAATATTTTATTAAGTAAGAATTTTTTTTTGAAGTTTTAATATGCAAACGATTTTTTTACAGCATTGACCACCAGTCGCTGCTGACTAAAATTTCAATTAAGAACAATATTAAATATTTTTGTATTATAAGACTGCCTATAAGTATTGCTTCATTACAATACGAGATTGCAAATTGCGATATATTTTAATATGATAAAAACAGTCTTAAAATTAAAAAAAATATTTGTACTTATATAACTCGATACAATTTTCAAAATTATATATTTCTTAAAAAGAGAACATTTTATCTTATTTTTTTCATTAGAGCAAATACAGAAAAAAGCATTACAGGTTAGTTATAAATCAGATTAGTTATTTTATTTTAATTTCTTGGTGGAGTAGAAGCATACCAATCGATCACTGTTAAATTATTCCAAACAAACTGTCCACGTAAGCCTTCAGCTTCTAGTGCAATCCATAAAGCCGGTCGTGCACCTTCTTCTGGTGTATATATGCCGTTATTACTTGTCAAGTCCGTTTTTGTATAGCCTGGGTGAAAACAGTTAACCGATATTTGCCTTTTTTCAGGATCATTGTTAAAGAATCGTTGTAAAACAACAGTGAGCGCACTCACTGCAACTTTAGAAACTGTATATGGTGAATCTCCCCAACCGTTTTCAATATGCTTGTTTTCTTTTATATCTCTTTAAACAAAAAAAGTTTATATCAAATTAACCAAATCAATCAATTTTGCTTACGCTATGTACTGTTCCATAAGTTTGTTTAAGCCATCCACTGTTAAACTAGGTGCACCAAACTTCGCTTTTAATTCCCATGAAGGAATTTGAGATAAATGGCCGTAAAAGCTAGACGTATTAATTATTTTAGCTCCATAACGCAAAATTGGTGCAAGAATTTGAGAAGCATTTACAGCACCATAATAATTTACATTAAGAGTATCTTCGGCTTGCTTTAAATAAATGTCAACACATTTCTGCAAAAAAATAGTTAATTGTTTGCAAAAAACATACCAAATCAAAACCTCTAAACTAATTCCGGCGTTATTGAATAAAAGATCCACTCCACCTTCGTGTTTTAAGATGTAGTCCCGAAATTGTTGAACGCTTTCTTTATCGGTAACATCTAGTTGGTGAAAAACCGGAGTGTATCCCATTTTGCGTAATTTACAGACGGCTGCATTTCCTTTAATACCATTTCGAGCTGTCAAATACACTTTGCCATCAAATTGTTCACATAGTCCTTTAACTATAGCAAAGCCTATGCCTTTATTACCTCCGGTTACCTGATAAGCAGCAACATATAGTTTAATTAAAAAGCGTATTCGATATACTAACCACTGCTACTTTCATATTGATTCTTAAATAACACTAATCCCTAATGTATACCTTGATTGCTATTTATAACTAAAGCGATATTATTATACAGTGGCTAACTATCCATTTTTAACAAACTGTGGTTTGATGAATAAAGGTTGCGGTATTCACAATACATGAAAATAATACAATCATAACAATATTTATCTGTTTTTACAAATATTAAAGTATTAAAGTGCACAATGACCTTAAGCAAACAAGTTTCACAAAAATCTTAGATTTTGAAATCTTTTGTTGCATTCTTATCATTGTCTGTTACTAGATTACTATTAATAATATGTATAAAACGCTCATAAATTTGTATATTTTTTTAATACTTATTTAATATAACGTTTTATGAATAGGGCAATTTATGTTGATTCAAAAAGAAAAAAACATACATTTACGCTTATTTAGTTAATTCGGCAATGTTCATGCCGTTAGTTATAGCACTGCAGGTAGTCTACTTTTATAAATGTTGAAATGTTTTCTTGTATAGCTGTTTTATTATTTTTTTTGTGATTTAAAATTAAAAAAACGTATAAAATCAGTTCTAAGTAGATTTCTTTAGATAAGACAATAAACATGCCATTAGACCGTAAATAAAATTATAATTTGTCTCAGTTAATTCCACTTTAAACATTCCACTAAGATGAAAAGGTTTGTATTTGTTTATGTTTTAACAATCCTCGGAAGCTTCCAAAATTGTAACCGGTAATTTGCAGTGTTGGAGACTTACGAACGATATATTTTAGACAGACTGTTAAGTACATATTAAATTACCTGCATTCAACAGCGTCAAAACATTTTAGAAAATATGGGGCTAGTGACAAGTTTGTAGATACATAATTTTTATGGGAGAGTATTGTGTTAGATAGCAAGCGAGCAAAAACGCGCCGCACGCAATTTTTTTTTTTTATAAGACCGTGGCCAATAAGAACGCGTCCTAGGAGCATCCGGAAGTGTTATAGACAAAATAAATAAGATAAATGTGTCGGGGGGAAGGCATGTTAAAAAGTTATTTTATGCTTTGTGCCTATAGTCCAATCAGTAAAGGTTTTTGCCTTACAAAAAATACGGTATAAACCATTTTAGAATATGTTTTTAAAGATTGACTCTGATCAAAAATCCAAGTTTATGAGTATAAAAGAGGGAGGCGCAAGTCGCTATCTTGAATTAAATGTAGAAAAAATTAGTTCTTTAACAATAACTTCATAATAGTTAATCAAACATGAAAATGTCCAAATAATAGTAATAATATTTCTTGTTTGTATATTGACACTTTTTAACCACGAACAAGACTTACACTGTCAGAAAATAATTTTTTTTATAAATATACATATTTTTAATGGCAAATTTAACTCTCGGCTAGGTCATTTACTGGCCGAGTTCCTAGCTCGGCGAGCCCAGGTTCCTCTTTGTAAATGATATACTGTTTGGAAATATTGAGTTCATAAAATTTATAACAGTTTACTTAAAAGTTAGAAAAATAATAATTAAGACAAACAGTTAATCCACTACTTACAAGAAATAAGATATTTTTTTAAAGTTTGAGTCATTTCATATGAAAAGTAAAAGCTGACTTATTTCAGAGTCCTAAAAAAGAAATCTACGCACATTTAGTTTTTATAAACGCCCGTTTTCACCTGACCGAATTGAAAAACATTCTTTTTTTGAATGCACAACGAATATTTATTCAATACCGAACAACAATGACGCGCTGCTGAAAATACGTTTTTTTAAACTCATTTTCAGTGATTTTTAACTGACTCTAGTGTCTTGTTCGTTTAATGTAAGCACCTAATGTTACTCAGAAATTAAGTTTACATATCCTAAAAAGAATAAACCCAACAACTGATCAAAAGAACCCACTTTTTGTCTAAAAAACATGCTTGAAATTCGATAAAATCGCGTTTTTCAGACAACATTGATCGTCTTGTTGTTGACACATTCTTAGTGCCTACACACTTGGTTTTTAAAGGAAATATCTAGGTAATTTTATTAGGTTAAAAATATTATTTGCAATTGGTACTTTTTTGTGTGAAAATTCATAAAATACTACATGTATGTTTTCTATATATTTAGTGTAGTTTTATCTATTTTGTTTGTATCTTATAGTATAGCAAGTAAGTTGAATGTTTTTTAAACGTGATATTATGTTTTCATTTTCATTGAAATTGTGTGTATTGTAAGTGAGATTTATTACGTAAATATAACATATGATGGAATATTGAATTTTTTGAAATAAAACATTATATTTTCTTAGAAGGCTTAGCTTATTGGCTTAACGATATTGACAGCATCACAATTATAGAAAACTGAATACCTTTACGGTATCAACTAGCTGTGACAGTGAGAAACCTAAACTATATTAAATTATTGTACTTTTTTATGTTATTATCTTATTAATACATATGTTACAGCAGCTTGAACATTCACACTCGATACAAAAAACTAATTTTTATGCCAAGAATTTCATTAGAGGAGAAATCGAACATTGTTTCTGGAGTTACTATATGATGATCTGCAATTCGTTCTAAGCTTTTTTAATTAGTTTTTTTAATTGTACCTCCTGGACCGTCACATAGGCTTTTGCCGTGAGAAGTAGTAACAAAATACCAGTCCGCCTTCATTCCAAAGTCATCTTCATTGTAGTCTATATATGTATAATTTTTTTGTAATTTTTGTATTGACCACTAAAGCAATGAATATTTTAAAAGTCTGAATAATTTTGTTTGATGTAATCAAAAAGAAAGTTATTTAAATGCGGTAAACGTTACTGTATAGTGTGTGTTAGACAGTCACTAATTACAAAAGTTTCAAGTGATCCGTTTTCTTTCAAATAAATTACAAAAACATCTTGTACCAAGAATGAATCATTTTTTGAAAAATCAACTAATGTTTTTAATTTTCTCAAGCAAATTTTTTATTTAAATGAGCCGACTGTACACACACTAAGAATGAAAATGACAAGACGATTAATGTAGCCATTAAAAGTTAAAGGTAAGAACTAAAAATCTTGTGACGGTCCGATTAATGATAAATCTGTTACCTTAATCGGCATTTAACGTTCACATTAAGGAACAAATAAATTGATTAAAAATGTTTCAGACTACTTATTAGAATTCCTCAAGTTTGTTATTTGAAACAGAGTATTCTATTTACTATCACATAGATGTTTTAATTTCAACTAAAATTTCATGGCAGTGTTGTATGACATACTGTATGCCCAAAACTAACTTTTGATTTATTTCCGATTTATTAAAAAAACTTTGTGTGCGTAAATAAGAACCCGAAAAACCGTTATATATCCCAGTTTTAGGCGCATCTCTGTATGTCATCAAAATACGATTGTAGAATCATTATATTTTTTATTATGCGGTATATTGTAAGTTTGATTTAAAAATTAATTTGTGCTTGTCAAATGATAACAAATAACACACTCTACGTTAGTCGTGCAACTTGCGGTAACGGTTAAATTTAACATTTCTTTAAAACAGTTGTCAAAGACAAAGTTATATGTGGAATTTTAAAGAAAATTATTTAATTTGCTGCCGTTTTGAGTATGTTTTTTTTCAGATAAGAATTTGCTAATACACACAAGTTATAGCTTACATTTTGAATTATATTTACAAATAAAACAAACTTTGCACCAATCATAAAGAGATTTTAATGCTTGAATACAGTTTTTATTTTAAATCTGCAGAAAGTTTATTTGTTACGTCAATATTAATCAAATTAAATTTTAAAAAAATTTATTAGATCGGAAGATGTTTAAGAGAGTTATCTGCAATAAGACTAAACGCAAATGTTAAAATTTCAAATCATTATCGAATTTTGCTTTAACTTAATAACTACGTTTAGTTAAAGTTAAAAATCACTGAAAATGAGTTTAAAAAAACGTATTTTCAGCAGCGCGTCATCGTTAATCGGTATTGAATAAATATTCGTTGGCATTCAAAAAAAGAATAAAAATCATGTTTTTCAATTCGGTCAGGTGAAAACGGGCGTTTATCAAAACTAAATGTGCGTAGATTTTTTTTTAGGATTCTAAAATAAGTCAGCTTTTACTTTTAGACGGTTTCATATGAAATGACTCAAAGTTTAAAAAAATATCTTATTTCTTGTAAGTAGTGGATTAACTGTTTGTCTTAATTATTATTTTTCTAACTTTTAAGTAAACTGTTATCATAATTACTTAAAAACTCTGTGTCGATTTTAAAATTTATGGCTGTAAGTTTTGTTTCTCTTTCTGCTAGGACAATTCTTTTTTTTTCAATTTTGTTTGTAAAAGCTCTGTGTTGGTAAAACCAAATTTAATTTTTTTTAATGGTACAGTGTTATCTGCAAAATTATCATAACTTTCCATAATTATTTCACGAGAAGTAATATTTTCCAATTGATTCTACAAAACTCTTTCGGACGATTAAAAAATTTCCTTGCTTATAAGAATTTTTACACTACAAAACGAGATTCCTACATTGTTTTTAAAGAAAAACGTTTTTAAAAATCAACTTCCGATTTTTGACTTTGTATTGTTTTTGTACAAAATTATTAAAACGTGATGATACTCAAAAAGTGCATAAAATTCATATTAAAGTAAAATACACTTAGAGTATACGTTTACTGCTTGTTATTAAGCCCGTCCAACGTTGTCGCATGTTGGGCTACACAACGTATCGTCCGTGTCTGTAAACAGTTTGTATATAAAAGCGACCTCTGCAGCGACTAACTCTGAACTATTTTATATATAATGCAGATATAAACGGTACAATATGAAGCCCGGCCAAATTTTTGGATTTACACGTTTTGATGCTTATATAAGAATTGTTTTTTGCCTTAATACGGTTATGTCAAGCAACTAAACCATTTTTCCTTTAGAGGGGAAAAGATTTTGCAAATTGATAAATCAGTTACAAAAGTAGATCCTTTAGAATAAGAGTTAAGTCAACGTATATGTTTGTTTATTTAGAGATACATGAGTGAACGTGAGATCCAGCAGCGTTGTCAACTTCTGGAATCTCACGTTGAACAGAATTTAACTACAATAAGATACGAATAATGACGGCGCAATTTAATTCTACTAATAGACCTCTTATTATACTGAATCTGCTGTGTGACCTTGCACAGGGCCGGCCCCAGGGCAGGGCGATCCGGGCGGCCGCCCGGAGCGCAAAGCTCTAGGGGTGCCAAAATCATCAAGGAAGGCGTTGCCTTCCTTGTCCTAACTTCGTTAGGGGCCGGGCGTCTAGCGGCGCCCCTAGGCTCGCTTTGCGAGCAATCGAAACAACTTTAAAATGGCTTTTATCCGTCACTAATTAAATAAAAAGTGAACGAAATATTTAACTATAGAGAACGCATTTAATCTTAACGTAAGCGTAAGGTAAACCGTGGATGTGGAAGAACGAGGTATGTTTTATTCTAAAAGTGCAGATGCATGTTTTTGTAATAAAACACGTACATAAATTAAACAGATTATAAAGGTATTACGTGTATTCACCTCCAAACTTTTAAATTTAAGAACCGTTCTTAATTACGCTAAACACCTTATTTTCATAATTTTGGATGAATTAATTTCAATTCGGTTTCGATGCAGATTTAATTTTACCTTTTATAAATAGGAATTTGTTATCGATTTCGAGTACTAAAAAGGAACGTGCAGGTGTTAGTTTTGTAACGTGACACGTACCGAGATAAACAAACGAAATAAATTGATAAAAGAAATAAGTTTAAGCTTTTTAAAATGCACTAAAACGTAAAAAATAAGTTATTACTTTTATCAATCATCATTTTTATTTCTAAGCACATTATAAATTTAATATATGTATTTAAGCATTAAGACAAAATCTAGTTGAGTTCAATTCATCATGACCAAACCACTCAACTATCGCTTTTCAAGAATTTACAAGTTTTCGGTCCCTGCTCTGGCATTGGCAACACTTACAATACAGGAATCTACAAGTCTGTACCAATTTTGAAACCAACCGAAACAAGATGTCACAGGAGTTTTTAACTGCATATATAAGGGAAGTTGACTTAAAACAATGCGTTATTTGCTACTACACTTCGGCCGGTGCGAAATAAAATAGTTTTTTTAAATTATTGTACAAAAAGTTTTAAAAAAGTGCTTGTGAAATTGCAAATTGTCCAGTGTGAGTGCGTTTGTCTTTTGTGAAGGTAAGTTTTTTAATTTTCATTTTCAAAAATCGCGTACAAGTAGTACTAGAATTAGTAGTCCCAGAGTGATACATTTTTTGGAAAAATTTTCAATCTTTATTCAATTTAGAAACTTTTATGTCTATAGTTTTATTTACGACAAATGTACCGTTTTCGAGATAAATGCTGAAAACTGTTCAAAAACATGGTCATTTTACGCTGTTTTTCTACTATTATTTTAATTTTCTATAGGTATACTGTTTAATGTGTCTCAAAAACCGCACATTTGTCCTAAATAACACTGGAAACATAAAAGTTTCTAAATTGAATTAGGATTTTATTTTTCGAATTATTAGGGGTTAGAAGAGTTGCAGTAAGCAAGGGGGGGCATCACCCTGTGGGTATTGTCATCGGTTAAATTGCTCTTAATATTGAGTTTTAGTTGCCTTGCCTAAAATGTATACCAAATTCCAATTTATTATACAGGGTGTCCATCTATAAACTGACACATTTTAACTGCTTATAACTCGAAAACGATAAATGGTATCGATGTGCGGTTTTCACAGAACTTCATCATTTTTTTTTAATTTTTTTTTGACAATGTTGCCAAGTTTTAAAATTTACCTGAAATAGGAGAAACAAAATTGACGATTTTCAAAGGCCGATTTCGCAAAAAGCTTTAATGGGACACTCTGTATTTTTATAATTTACATCAAAGCCTATTTACTCTCCTTTACGAAAATGTTGTTAGTTTGCTTAATTTTTTTTTAATATACATGTTATACGGATTGATAATTGGTTTCAGAAACCAAAATGTCTGATGCTAAGAAAAAAACCCTCTGGAAGCCAATTTAAAAAGCGGAGATTGAACAAGCAAACACAGCTTCAAAAACAGTCAGGTGCCCTGCAGAACTTTTGAAAGAGGGTAGTCTCAACGCTCCACTACCGATCAACATTTAAACAACGCCCAGCACATGCACCTGGATACTGACTTTCCCGATATGAATCCCCCTTTGGACGCAAACGTCAGCATTGCTGAGCTAGTTAATTCACCTCAAACGAGTTTGTTGAGTAGTGATGCAGTTCCGTGCAGTTCCAAAAATAAAAAACTGCAAGTTGTGCAGACCTCAGAAAAACATTTAGAAGAGACTACAGTCCCAATTATCTCTTCTGACCCAGGATTATGGCCCGAAATCATGCGCGAAGCAGATAGAGGTTTGGTTAAACGTGGTCCAGCTGCACCTTTGTATAATTTTGATTTTCCTTATGATGATCAACATAGAAGATTCTCACCAAAATATTACAAGAAAGCACTTAAAAATGGAGAACAAGTTTTAAGAGAATGGATGGTATATTCCTTATTTCAAAACGTCTTGTATTGTTTTCTATGTCGACTTTTTGCTGCCCCATCTAGCACTAGCGCTCTTGGCCATCGAGGATTTAAAGACTGGAAGCATTTAGGAGACTCTTTAGCACATCATGAAAATGGTAAAACGCATATTGATTGTTTAAAATCATGGCTTGAATTAAAGCAACGGTTGAAAATGGGTAAAACAATAGATGCAGTTTCTCAGAGGCTCATTGATTCTGAGATAAATCACTGGTCCGAAGTTCTTTTACGCATTATATCAGTCGTTAGAATGCTAGGTGAGAGATCTCTAGCTTTTTGAGGAACAACAGATAAACTCTATGAACACAATAATGGAAACTTTTTGAAGTTCATTCAGTTATTGGCTGAGTTTGATCCAAAAATGGAGGAACACGTTCGCAAGGTTCTTAATGAAGAAGAAATCCAAGCTACATATCTAGGAAAAACAATACAAAATGAAATAATTGATTTGTTGCATGACAATATAAAGCGCCACATCATTGAACAAGTTCAAAAGGCCAAGTATTATTCTGTGATTCTCGACTGTACTCCCGATGCAAGTAAAGTCGAACAGATGACATTTATGGCAAGATATGTTTCCATAGAAGAATCAGAGTCTGAAGTTCAAGTGATAATCAATGAAAACTTTTTGGGTTTTCTACCCATTAAGAGATCAAAAGCTGCGGAATTATCGGAGGTTTTAGTAGAAGAGCTAGAGAAAAATGAGCTTAAAGTAGAGAACATGCGCGGTCAAGGGTACGACAATGGTTCCAATATGAGAGGAGAAAATCAGGAGTACAAACAAGAATCAGAAATATAAACCCCAGAGCATTTTATGTTCCATGCAGCAGTCATTCGCTAAACTTGGTTGTAAACGATATGGCAAAATCCTCGTTTGAGGCTGCAAACTTCTTCAATATTGTTCAAAAGTTATATACATTTTTTGCTTCGTCAACTTTTCGTTGGGCAATATTACTTAAATATATTGATAGTTATACCCTAAAACCATTAAGTGATACGCGATGGGAAAGTCGAGTAGACTCATTAAAAGCTCTGCGATTTCAAATTGGACCAATTTACGATGCTTTGTACAGTATTTATGAAGATCCAGAAATCGATAATATGATTAGAGACGAGGCTAGCGGATTATTAAATAATTTGAAGCAGTTCAAATTTATATGTTCTATTGTGATTTGGTACAAAATTTTGAGTCGCATTAATCCCATCAGCAAACTTTTGCAAACCGTACATTTTGATATATCACAAGCTATTGATACGCTTAACAACTGTAAACTCTTCTTTGAAAATCTGAGATCAGATGAAGCTTTTGAAAGCATCATTTTAGAAGCAACTGAGCTTGCTTCAGAGGTGGACGTGGAAGCTAATTTCGAAGCCACCACACCACGTCATCGTATCAGAAACAAAACACGAAACGTTTTGTATGAGGGCCCGGATGAACCCGTTCAAGACCTCAAACAAAAATATAAAATAGAACTTTTCTTTCACACTGTAGATCAAGCAATAAATGCCTTGAAAACCAGATATAATTTGCTAAATACTCACAGTAATTATTTCAGCTTTTTGTATAATATTTTTGGTTTAAAAGACATGCGCAGAAATGAGCTACTGGCTTATTGCAAAGATTTGGAAGTAGTTTTAACAAAATCGTCTCAATGGATTGGCAATGATAGCTATAGAACACCAAATTAGTGACAAATTAGACTTGAAATCACTGGTTCGTGAGTTTGCCGAAAGAAAAGTTAGAAAAAAAGCATTCTAAATACTTTGGTTAGTTAGCATTCATTTATATTATAGGATATTAGTAAGCATTAGTTCATTTTAATTTTTGTTATTTTATTTTACCTTAGTGGTAAATTGCTTATCTGTTACATACCTGTTACCTAATGATTGAGTTTTCAATAAAATATTTTTTTTTATTTAATTTTTTTCAACGTTTTCTTGACTTTATGTTATGGGAGCATGCGATTTACTTTAATAAACGGAGAGGGGGGCGCCAAATTCAAGTTTTGCCCGGAGCGCCAAAATGTCTAGGGCCGGCCCTGCCTTGCAACAAGTTTCAGTTCAGTGTGATTATAATATTGTATTAAGTTACTTCCTATTAAACAAAGTTATCTCTGGTTTTGAATTAATTTTGTTGTCTAACTTAGCAGCAGGTTGAATTTTACAACGTTTTCAATAGTGGACTTTTGATTCTAATTTTTTAATTAAGATTGTGTGCAAACATAATTTTATTAAAATTAACGTTAGTACACAAATATTAATAACTCAAGTTGAAAATAAATACTTATTGTTTTACGTTATAGTAATATAGTAAAAACATTATAAATATAAAACCTGTTAGTTTTGTACTATTAAGAAAAGAAAGAAATCAGTAATGTAAAATACAATTTAAAATCAAACTTTCCAAGTTTACATCGACATGAAATTTTATAGTGATTTTTTCTATTTCTTTATGTTTTTTTTTAGTTTTTAATTAAAGACACTTAGGCATAATGATTTGGTGTGTTTTATGTAGTTGTAACAGTAGAAAAAGTGTAAATAAGAAGGTTTAATTGAATAGTACAATCACATGTATGTACATAGATTGACACTTTAATTAGCCTTACATCTGTTATTAAGGATCTTTTTCAGTTAAACCTAAATATTAAATCACTGTTTTTTTATATTTACTTTATTTGATTTGTCACATATCTTTTATTGACATTTTTAGAGTTTACTTATTAAACCATTGAGATAACTTTTGATCTTTATTTTGCACATTATTTTCTTTTACAGTTTCTGGCCATAAGTACATTGATTTCAAATGTTAATGTTTTACGTATAATGGAACTAAAATTTCTAATCGAAAGAACTGTATTTAGTATATACAACTAATCATAAAGTAAACAATAGTTTCCAACGAGTTTCATAAAAATTGTAACTAAATTAACTATAAGTCTTAGTCTTCTTTACTTTAGACTAATAAAGTTGTTAAAAAAATTAAAGTAAATATTGCTTAATTGCGTAGATCCACAATTCTCCAAAAATAGTTTTTTTTAGCAAATTACAGTATTTTAACATTATAATTATGATTGTACGTCTGAAACATTGAAATTAGTTACAATTTTTTTCTAAGGATAACTTCAAGTAACTTGATAAATCATTTTAAGTTTGTAAATTAACATATAACTTGTTGATCTCAAAAATTTTCAATGTACGAATAATGTCAGAACTTCAATTTTTACGTAATTCAGGCCTAGCAAAGTTTCTATCTTGATAGTAAACTAAGCCACGGCTAGTGGTTCCACTTTATACATAGAAAATAAATGCATTGTTATCTCAAACTGATGATTAAGAGTCGATATAAAAGCTTTTGTTAAGGTAATTTAAAAAGTATATTATGTTTAGCTTTTTTGTTTTTCCTTTGTTTGGATTATTAGCGACTTGCGGCTTAGAACGCGTTGTAATAAAACCATTTTGAATTTATAGGTTTGATCTAAGTTTATTTTTGTCAACCAAAAGAAAAAGCTAAACTTGACTTTTGCGGCTTTGTTGTTTGTGAACTCAAACAAACTGACGTTTTAGAAGACATTCCAGCTTGCAACTTCAGAGTGTTAATTGCCATTGATGAAACTGAAAATGTTAGTGACGGACGGACAAGTTTAACTTATTAGGAACCATCAAAGTTTAATAGTCTGGTTGTTCTATTAAGTTAGACGAAAATCGCTTATAATCAAATCAAGAACAGTCAATGGTCAATTACAAATCTTTAACCTATACAATCACTTACAAAATAAAGTACTGGTATTTTAAGATAAATTCTTTTTGACAAAAATCAATATTTCTTTTACACAGAGCATTAAATCATATTTTTTGTAGTACAAAACATTTCAAATACAATCGTAACTTCCATTTATTATACTGTGTAGCTAAAAAAGTAATACAATTTTTGAATTATTAGTAAACAATTATGTCATGTACATACATATAGTTAAAAATTTGTGTAAAACTAAAAAAAATTTTAGAACTGTTATGTTAATTTGTAAATTTGTGCAAAATACAACAGCTCTTGTATGTATAAACTTTTTTTAGAGTATTTTGACTTGTTTCTATATCTCAGTTACAGAGTTTACATAAATGGCAAATCTTTTATGAAGCCGCAACACTCGTATCAAAAACGTTATGAACTCTAATTGTGTATTAATTTTCTAATAGTATAACAAACAGAAAGTGTAAAACTGTCTTAACATATTTTGTTATGCATATGCCTGTTGTCTTCTTCCTAAGCAAAGTTGGAATATCACTAATATTGTATGAAAGTTGTAACTATTATGATTATTTCGGCTTAAAACTAAACAACCAATATAAATGATGGGCATTACATAAAATATGCCATGCATGTGTTGAGCATCCTAAAAAGTAAAAGCGTGTTTGTTATTTGTTTGTTTTTACACTTTGGTGGAAATCAGTAAATAATGCCAAATGTTTCTTTGGCGCCACGTTAAAGTTACAAAATACCATCTTTCTACATCTAATAAATCTAATCCAATAACGTAAAAACTCATAAATTTAGAAATGTATAATGTGATCAACCAAGAAGTATTTTAAAGTCGCAGCAATAAACTCTAGCTTAATAATACAATTTAATGTAAATTTAACTCTTCTAAAGGATTCCGCTAAAATTCTGACATCTTGGTTTCACAGATTAACATCTTGACCGAGCTTTAATGTTTAAGTTATCAAAAATCGCGCAAATGTAATTCAACACACCATCACCAAATTTATTGGTAACTTTTTTCTCTTGGTAATAATTAAGTAGTTGTGTTACATCTTCAGGTAGGAGAAGCAAAAAACTCAGACTTGGTAGATTTTTATAGGCGACGTTTCGTGGCGATATTGTGTGCACTTCATCATGTCCAATAAAAAACGAGCTCAAGGTGAACTGTTCGACGAACTAGTCACAAAATTAAAATTCAATAAATAAACAAACAATCAGCTCATCTCGAGCTTGTTTTTTATTGACCATGATCAAGCACGCTCAATAGCGCTACGAAACGTCGCCTGTAAAAATCTACCAAGAGCGAGTTTTTTGCCTCTCCTACCTGAAGGTATAATACAACTACTTAATAAAAATGTATCTTACCACAGAATAATTATTGAAAAAATGTGTAAAACACATTCCTTACGAATTATACACTATACTTTTTCTACAACTATAATCTGTTTAATTATTAATCAAAGTCAAATTAAACTTTTTACAAGAACAAATAACGCAAGAAATAAATAATCTAAACTTAAAAATTTGTATTGGTAGTATACCTGCTGTAATACCTAAAATGACAATTAAAAATTATATGTCCAAACTGTTTTTATTTTATGTCAATTTGTCCGAGTCTATTTAACAAATTATAAGTGTAACTATTATTTGAGTTTTAGCTTTTAACCTCTATTTAGAAAAATTGTTATTATAATTTACTTGCTTCAAATACATTTTAGTTAACTTTATAAATCATTTATCATAAATGTACTTGCGAAACTCATTTTGATTTAATAACAACTAGATAATTCGTTTTGATGTCAGTTATGTTTTTGTTTAATTACTACTTAACTTAAAGCACTTTACTATTTGATATTTATTAACAAAATAATCAATTAAAATATTTTAGTTAGTTTTTTTAATTTTTTTTTGTATGTATCAAAATTATTTAAATCTATATATATATATATATAAAAATGTTATGTTGGATTGTGTACGCTTCAAAAACTCAAAAAGTTCTGCACCGATTGAGTTGAAATTTTAACATGATATAAAATCCGCATCAAGGATTGTTTCTATCTATTTTTTGCATCAGTCACATATCTGCGAGCGCGAGAAAACAGTTTTTTTAACGATCAGCTGTGTACCAGTGACCGCGCCATCTGCCATAAGCGATGAAAACACTCGCTGACAACCGCAATAATAATGACGCAGTCACATGAGAAACAATTTCGTTCCCAATTACATTGTTTATTTACAAAAAGATTTGCATCTGATTCTGATTATTATACAATCTGAATTAAATATTCACTTAAATCAAGAATTTTTGGTGTGATAGTGTTGTGATCGAACTGCGCCTTTCACCAAATCGTAAGTAGAAGTTATATTTTATATCAAAGATGGACAGTAAAAATATTATTAACTGACAGGCAAAATAAAAGGACTTATTATAATTCAAGTGTATTTCTAACAGAAGTGAGTGGTTATATCTTTTTTATTACATCTAACACGTGGACGTAATTATATTATTTAGTAATTATCTTATTTATTTTGGATTAACCTCACTTTTAATGTATATAAATATAATTACATTAAATGTCAACCATTCAATCACAATGTGCCACTGCGAAGCGTGGCAGGGTACAGCTAGTATTAAATAAAATTTATTTTACAAAAATTATCAATATTAAATGCTGTTCAATATTTGTTTAAATTAGATTTTCATAAGTAATAATTTATGCATATTATAGCATAGGAATTTTAACTTTTATATTATTTTCCATTTTAAGTTTCTTGTATTTGAAAATTGATTTTTGTAAAAAAAATATATTAGAACAATTTTTTATTGTTTAAAGTGTTATAAAACTTTAAGAAGAGTAGTTTTTAAGTAAATTCGAAGTAGTAGGTAATTGTTTTATTAGTGTTGTCATTTTGTTAGCTATTTATAAAGTTTTTACTGCAGCTACATTTAAAAACAACCCTGTATCATAAGATCATCATTTCCATATTTTATAGTTTTTATTTTTTTTCAATATTTTTTATTACTTGTTCATAAACAAAAATGTACGACACTTGCTTTCAAAAACTTTAAATTGTGATTCATCCGATCAAACAACTGTTTTTTTGCTTCTAATGTGTATTTTCTGCAAGATTGAGTCTAATTGAGTTTTTTTTTGTTTCTGCAGCATACATAAACGTCTTTTACTACTTACTTTCTATAACATAAACTGTTGTTACGCTAACTGTGGTGCTGTTGCATATGATTAAATGATAAAAAAAAATAAGTTAGGTAATCAACTTGTAAACCAAGTCAGATTCTAAATTCCGTAGAAGTTTTATCTCACGCCCTGATGAAGCCCCTTACGAAAGTAGGCGAAACGTTGGCAATTTCGGTTTCAACAACAATGACACAGTCCAAACCCGAAGAAGAGTTACAGAGTAAACTTACGCTCTTCTAACTTACAACCCCACTTCGAGGATTGAACGTGAGGTCAGCCAAATCATCAAATCTTCTAATCTACCTCCTGAAACTAAACGTCGACTTACCCCATCAGATTCTAAACCACCTCGTCTATACGGACTTCCCAAAATTCACAAACAAGGTATTTCTTTTCGACCTATCGTCAGTACTATCCAATCTCCTACCTACAAGCTAGCCAAGTTCTTGTCCAACTTTCTTTGCGAATTTACAGGTAAAACCTCTTCTCACATACTCAACTCTCAGCATTTTATTCAACGTCTAGAAATTATAAAACTTGAACCCCAAAATCTTCTCGTGAGCTTTGATGTTATTTGACTTTTTACTAAAGTTCCTATTAAGGATTCGCTTATTATAGTCAAACAGATTCTGTCTCAACATGGCAAGGACTTAAGTTTAGTTCCTCTTATTGATAAGTGTCTATGGTCTACTTACTTCCAATTTGATAACAAGTTTTACGAACAGGTTTCTGGTGCTGCTATGGGTTCTCCTCTATCACCTGTTGTAGCTAACGTTTTTATGGAATCCTTTGAAACAGTTGCTTTGGAATCATCAATATTAAAACGTAAAGTATGGACACGTTTATTGTTTGGTCTCATGGTCATCTTGAATTGTCTAAGCTTCTTGATCATCTTAATAATCAACACTTAGATATCAAATTTACTATGGAAATCGAAAGTAATAGTTCTCTTCCATTTCTTGACGTTCTTGTGACTCGTAAGCCCGACGGACTTCTGGGACATTCTGTTTATCGCAAACCCACCCATACGGACGAATACCTTCATGCCTCGTCTCATCATCATCCTGCACAGAAACGTTCTGTTATTGAATCTTTGGTTCATCGTACCTTTTCTATTTGCCAACCTGAGAATCTAGACGCGGAAGTCAGTCATCTTACTAGAACCTTAGTGAACAATGGTTATGTAAAGGAAAATATTTATAGAGTTATTAATCGTCGTCTACATCCACGTATTCGATTACCTAAGGACATTTCTACTCTCGAATCCAACCCGAAATTGGCCTTTCTACCTTACATTCACAAGGTTACAGATCAAATAGGGAAACTTCTTCGTAAGAACGGTATTAGACCCATATTTAACAAAATCTCTCAAATTCTTCCTTCTCCCAAAGACAAATTTCCTACACTTTCATCTCAAGGTGTATATCAAATTCCTTGTTCATGTGGTTCAGTTTACATTGGTGAAACCGGTCGTTCCGTCATTACTCGCATTTCAAAACATAATCGTTGTATAAGAAAAAGGTATATTTCCAATTCTGCGGTTGCTGAACATCATTTTACTACAAGTCACAAGATATATTTTGATAATGTTTCGTTGATTGCCAAATCTCCATTCTTTTTCAACAGAAAATTACGAGAAAGCATAGAAATCATCAAATGCCCCAATAACTTCAATTGCGATCATGGTTTCGAGCTATCCTCTCTTTGGTTCCACGTCATTAGTAATTTTTTGAAAACACGCGAGCTTAACTATCCGGAGACTATTTCTTCTTAAGTCACTTCTACGGAGTTTAGAATCTGGCTTTGTTCACAAGTTGATTACCTAACTCGGTAGTGGTTCTTTGTTAGATTTTTGTTTGCTTTTTCAAGTTATCGTTTTCTTTCTTACCTTTTCAGAGTTTAGATTATGGCTTGTTTCACAAGTGTATAACCTAACTTTTAAGAAGTGTTTAGTTAGATTTCGGTTGCTTGTTTGAGTTCTTCGATTTCTCTCACGCCCTGATGAAGCCCCTTACGAAAGTAGGCGAAACGTGGGCAACTTCGGTTACAACAACAATAACACGGTCCAAACCCGGAAGACATTCTTATCTTAGTATACATTCCGGCCGTGGAAGCCTTCGCTATTTTTACAGTTTCAAAAAAACTCCAGGAAAAATAAAAAAACTACAGAGCATAGTATTTCAGCTGTAGAATCACTACAAAAACAAAACGACATCAAAATAGAATTAAAAGAAACTTATTACAAAAAAAATTACAATTATTAGAGGCTCAAATTTAACATCAAGAAGAGTTGATTCAGAAATACTAAAAATAACAAAATAAAAAATCAAATTACTGAAATTAATAAAAATATTTGTTGATAACTTGTTAAATAAATAAATAACTTTACAACTGCGCAAAGTGATTTCGAATGAACGTGCCTAAACGAGATGAGGATTAATTCTCCGTGTTTGATTATTTTCTTGATTTTCGTGAGGCGTATTTACAATATATCCAAAATCTATATAATCATCACCTTCTTCAGAATCGGGAACATTGTGATGAATGCAACGATTGTGCAGTACCTCACATGCATGAACAATCTGCGATGCAACATCAGGTGCATAAAACACGGTGTCGTAAAAGACATCGAAACCTCATTTTCAACAAACCTATGCATCTCTCAATTAAAAAACGTGTCCTCTTATAGTGGCGATTGTAAGATAGTTCAAGTGTTTCCGGTAGTAAACTCGTTTAAATTCGAATTATTCCAAATAAAAGAATCATGAGTGCTACCAGGAAACCGTGCATTCACGTTAATGATCCTCATGTTGCTATCACACACCTTTCATTGAACTAAAAATTAAGAACACTCTATAGAACAATGTAACTTACCAGTTGAACATTAATCGAATGGTAATTTTTTTGATTCACATACAAATGTTCTTCAAAATCTTGGTTGCCAGTTTCTGGATAAACAATTGCAACATGTGTACCATCGATACATTCTATCACTCCTGGAAAAAAATTTTTTTGTTAAAATCTAAAAATAAAAAATGTAAAATTCCCCGAAAACATGCAATTTTTACTCGCTCATTTCGAATTATGCTTAAATCATGTAAATTTTGAGGAAATTTTACTCATGTATTAAATACTTCAAGTTAATTTAATACGTTTACTACTTCCCTAAAGCACCTCGATACTGATTGCACTGGTTGACTTACGGCAGTATGGATGTTTGAACCAATATCAACCTGGTAGCTACCAGTAGCAAACAATCGTAATGCAAGTAAAACCTACATAAAACCATTTAAAATTTAAAACAATTTCAAAAAAGGGTGTACTTATAAAACTTACTTTCTGCTTAACACTTATTGCAGATGTTCTGGTTGCATCTGTAACATATAGAGCTATCATGTCTACAATTTCCTCAACTATGTTTTGGAAATCTAAACATTTTTAAAACATTTATATCGCGTGTAGCAAAAGCATCCCTATTTTGATAAAATTGACGCTGAGGTTGTTCTGCTTGCACCTCAGCTTCTTCTAAAAAACTTCGATAGCAGCAAGAAATGCAATTTCATCATGATTAGCCATAATTATAAAAAAAATTGCGTGTACTAGTGTACACACGTAAGAAGTGAAACTTCTTTATTTTTCGCAAAATGATCTACATGCAACTTTTCAGAAATTGGTTAAATAAAGTTAAATTATATAAAGTTTAAACAAAAGGATTTTATTATCATAGACATGAATACAAATAATACAATTATTTCACTTTAACTTTTTGCTACTAAGATTATTACAGCATTTCATTAATTGTAATAGAATTATTAAGTACTATCATTGTCATCGTTATTATATATTTTTGTAATTAATGGCTTATGGTAACTGAATTTTAATGAAATCATATACATTGACCGATAGTTACAATCAGAAACTGAGGTTAACCTTAAATATCTTAAATTTAAATAAATAAAGTTAAATTAGATAAAGTTTAAACAAAAGGATTTTATTATCATAGACATGAATACAAATAATACAATTATTTCACTTTAACTTTTTGCTACTAAGATTATTACAGCATTTCATTAATTGTAATAGAATTATTACTATCATTGTCATCGTTATTATATATTTTTGTAATTAATGGCTTATGGTAACTGAATTTTAATGAAATCATATACATTGACCGATAGTTACAATCAGAAACTGAGGTTAACCTTAAATATCTTAAATTTAAAAAAATAAATACCACAATCCCACCCAAGTATTAGAAAAAGAGATATAATTACTTACTTTTGTTAAAAATCCACTGGAATTAGAATTAAAATAAAGCCTTTGATTTTGTTGATCACTTTAGTATTGATATATTATTTATCACGTCGCTATTGCGTTTCAGAAATAAAAAAGATGGCGCGTAACGGAAAAATGTGGCGCGTAACCGAAAAATGTGACGGTAAAAATGTGACGCGTAAAATGTGACGGTAAATTTTTTTCCAACGCCGATAAAAAAGTTTCACTTCAATTAAATCAAAAATCGGTTACAGAATTAACAAACAACAAAACAAGAGAATAAAAGCAATAAAACAAGGTTATTTTAAAAGTTCATAATCTGTCATAATAAAGTTAATGCGCATGTACCGCATACGAAATTTCTGTTTCGCAGGATAAACTGTGTTCGTTGCGATTCATGCGAAAATTATCTCTATCTCTTCGAAGAGTCGTACTATCAGTATATAACTTTACCGCCAAATCTACACTTACCAATTTACTAATTGCATATGAGCATAAAGACCATATGCAGACAATTTTGGGCGTTGCGCAATCGCAGCATAGTCATTTTTAATTGTATTAAATGTGCTAGATTTCGATCTAAACAAATAACACCATTAATGAACAAATTGCCACCGGAACGTAACGCCTAATAGCGTGTGCATAAAAGTTCGTCGTCCGCTAGAATCGCCACTTGTTGAGTCGATGAACAAAACCACCAAGTCTGTATCGGTAACTATTTCCGAGAAACCTGTAATTTATACGAATCGACGTTGTCAAATGCACAACAAATAAAATTTGTGTGTTATTGATAATAATATTGAAACCAATGTAACGTATTTCTTTTAAATAAGAATTTTAATTTATTACAAACGTATTCAGGAAACCAAAAGACAAAATTATTAACGCTTACAATTTTTTTAAGATTTGCTAGTATGTTTCATATAAGTGCATTTTTTCTTTTAAAAATTTACCTTTTTAGTTTAGGATTAGCGCTTTATTTCACTAAAACGTTTCAGTTTCTTTAACATGAGTTAAATTTTACCGACTATGTTAACGGTTTTACACCATAAGGATTCATATAAACTGTTATTTGCTATTGATTTCTTAATGCATATTATATTGCCATTATAAAACAAAAACGATAATGTATCCACTAAGAAAATGTACACAAGTTAGTCATATGTGACAAGAAATACAACTAAAAGATAAATGATGTAAATATTGCTCATGACCGCAAGGGATCATTTAAGATCAATATTTCTTTTTCTAACTTGTATAAAACTTTATGTCTGTCTCACTCTTGACTACAGAAACTTACATTTATCATTCGGTTTTATACAATTCAAGAGAACAACCAGTTCTCTATGACCCTCGAGCAAGTTCGGTAGTTTTCGAATGTATTGCGCTTTCATTAAGTATTAATACCTAATTGTATTGTAAAAAAAATAATTAAACGTTAAAAAAATACGTAATATACACTACCGGCCAAAAGTCAGGGATCACTACAAAAATTGCACAAAACTGCTATACAGCAAGTATATTTAAAAAGAAACGTAGTTTCGCAAGGAATTACTTTCTTTATGTAAAGTGACGCGACGTGTTCCCGGACTTAGTTCGGTTCGTTTTGGGATGATTGATTTTTTTAAACTATTTTTTTTATAATTTTCACGCGGAACACACGTTTCAGCACCTGCTTTCGCAATTTTTAAATGTAGACTAATATTTCGTAGCTAATATAGGGAATAGTATACTAATGGCATAAATAATGTATTATTATAGCTATTACAGTAATAAAATGGTGTAAACCAACTTAACTAAACATTTATGAAAGAATATGTAAACAGCAGCTGTGACCACAAACTGCTTGCGACAAGATTTTTTTTTTATGTTTTACTTGAAATGTTTTCTTCTGTAATATACAATAATTCTATAATTAACAGTTTATTATTGTTTACAAACAAATACAGAAGTTTTTATTTTATTACGATCATAAAAACAGGTAGAAAGACAGAATAATGAATAGATGGACCGGTGATCCCTCATTTATGGCCGGTAGTGTATGTGTCATCGTAAATTATGGCTAAAAATCATTGAATAAATGCTTTTAATTTTCATTGTGGACAAACCGCGGTTTAATAAATTTAATTAAAAAAGAAATGAAGTCTAACGTAGGTATCTGCACATGGATTAAAAATAGTACAAAATATAGGTTTTTATTTAAACATAAGCCATTCAAATGCTAAACAATAGTTAATAAATGTGGCAGCTACGCCGGGTCCAATTTTACTTGGTACGCCTTTCACCTTCAAATTGATATTTTAATTTATCCTTTTCTTTATTAAATCCTTTACATATCTCTAAAATCTTTGTCTAAAATTGTGGTTGATCGTTAAGTAGGCAACACACCATACAGGCACACTATTTGCACTAAGGTTAGATGTCTTCTTATTGTTTGGCCTTTACTTGTAGTGTAGCAAAGATCATACTTTGCTTAGAGTTAGCAAACAATTTATCAATTGCTTCATTTTTAAATGCATTTAATAGATTTGTTGGTAGGAGAGGCATTTGTAAGACAACGTATTCAGATAATGGTAGCAATTTTGTCGGAGCAAATAACGAATTAAAACATAATCAAACTGTTATCAGACACGACGTTTGATGAATATTTCAAATCTAATTCTATTGACTGGAGGTTCATCCCAGCCAGGTCACCACATTTTGGTGGACTTTACGAAGCAGCATTTAAGCCTGTGAACTCAATTTTAAAGAAAGTAATCGAAAACTTAAATTTAACTTATAAAGAATTATGTGCAGTATTTATACAGATTGAAACAATCCTAAATTCCCGACCCCTTACTCACATTTCCGAAGACCCTAGTGACTTATTAGCGTCGACACCTGGACATTTTTGGTGACGTGCTAAATTGTGTTCCTCAAGATGAAACAAATCGTTTATCGTATTATAAACAACTTCATAAAGTAACACAGTACTTTTAGAAAAGATGGTCTGCCGAATATGTTTACCCATTGCTGACACGCAAAAAATGACACAAGACTTCAGAAATCAATAGGCACAATGGTACTAGTAAAAGGCGAGAACACGCCATCATTATTGTGGCCACTAGGAAACAGTTCTAGAATTACATCGCGGATGAAATGGGTTAGCAAGAGTAGCAACTATCAAAACGGCGTTTGGACTAGTGAAGCGTGAAGTTACGTGTATTACCCACGAATTAGTGTAAATTGATGCACGATTTTAGTGTAACCTATTTATAACATAAACATTAGTAGTTATGAAAATCGTTCTGATTGCATATTTTCTAGTATTTAATTGCAAATTTGTTGTATTTCAAGGGGGTGCATATGAGTTGAAGTACGCATGACTATATATAGAAATGCATGCTAATAGCAAAGAGTTTTGCTAATAGGGTAGCTTTTAAGTATTCATTCATTCAATGTCATTTTATGCAATAATAACCGCAAACAATGGGAAGCTTGTACATATTCAACAATGTAAAATCAATTAGTTATTTAAATATGATAATATAATCATATTTTTTATTACCTTACAGAAAATTACATCAACAAAGATGTTTATGGTCTAGACAGTAAGCATGATTAAAATGTTACTGGAAACAAGAGTGGTTGATTGCAGATTTTTATAACAATTTTTCTAACAAAAAATGTCAGATGAAGTTTAAATAGATAGCTACCCATAAATGTTCCCAAATTATTTGCTATGATGTTACTATACTCACAACAGATACTAAGCAAAGAAAACATCTCTCTGCGGTAACTAATTAAGATGTTTGGAAACATACCATAAACTTAAGAATAGTTCTTTTGTATTCATAATAAAACTTTTCAATGCAAAGGTTACAACAAATAGAATTTACAGTTCATATAAGAAAAAATATTGAACAAATAACATGCAGTAAAGAAATTAAGTTTATTTTTAAATAAGCATTTCCAAATGTTAATCAGTAAATAACGTCTGTTCCACATTGCTTTTTTAAACTGTTAAAAATATTCGTTTTAATAACTCGAACATATTTTATAAACCAAAATACACTTGTAATTGTTTAAGAAACGCAGTTTACAAATTTTAATTTTGTGGATAAGAAATATACAAAATGGAATGACATTATACAATAAAATACAAATCTATTTATATAAAAAAAATGCAATAAAATACATTCCTCAACCAGACATAATCATACGTACAAATTCTTCATAATTAACATTTCCTTGAGAGTCTTCCTGTCCTTGAAGTAATTGTTCTACCTCATCATCAGTTAACTTTTCCCCAAGTGTAGTTAATAAGTGACGTAGTTCAGCTGAGCTTATATAACCATTACCATCTTTATCAAAATGCCTAAGGCCTTCTATAAAATCATCAGCTGTTTCTGCACTACGTGACTTTGAAATTTGCTAAAAAAACGAATTAAATAAATCAGCCTTTGACAATATTACTTCAAACAACTTGATAAATAGGTAGAAAAACTTCAAATGATACACGTTCATCGGGTTTGTGTTGATGACTGTATTTTTTAACATCTGCTTCTGTAGGATTTTGACCTAGTGCCCTTAATGCATCTCCTATTTGTGCCACATGAATTTTACCATCCCCTCTGTTGTCAAAA
Source organism: Aquatica leii (assembly GCA_035610365.1). Classification (NCBI taxonomy): domain Eukaryota; kingdom Metazoa; phylum Arthropoda; class Insecta; order Coleoptera; family Lampyridae; genus Aquatica; species Aquatica leii. Next base: position 140,809,214 of record CM069432.1, on the reverse strand, counting down.
AGTTGAAAGGCCTCTTGAAATTCTACAAAACAATATAAAATCTTACTTGTTAAAAGATGAATTACCTTCCACCGAAGATAATATAAGTTTAGGTTCATATAGATACATCTTGATGAAAGGATGTTAAACAACTGGTTAATTCATTACAAAACTTATAGCCACATAAAATAATAAATGTAACATTGAAATAAGACCATATATGGAAAAAACTAGTAATGAGTCATTTTCTATAAGTAGTTCATTGTGCCTGCACTGCATTTGTTTAAGTCACATTTTTCGATGTATGCAAAAAGTTTAATTTAAAAAAAAGTGACAATAAGCGTAAAAAATTAATGAAAATTAGTTTAGTTGTTTATGTAGTTATAACAACAGAGTTAAGGTGGGGCCAAAAAACCTTGATTTACTTACCGGCCATCTGCTCTTCTGTGTAATTTACCTGCAATAGTGGAATCAATTATAATCAAACGTGTTTCACAAATTGAACTCAATTATTAAAAATTATTGTTTTTTTTATCCTTACCATTTTTCAATAATTCTCACTTGCCTATTAACTGCTATTTACCAAGTTTACTGTGGTTTACTGTCAACACTGTCAAACTGAGTCATCAAAATTCCTAACGTCATACACTGTTACTATCCGCGCTAAATTTAAACTAATTAATCTTTTATGCAACCAAATTTTTAATGCAATCGAAATTTAACTATAGTAGAATTTTAAATCAAATGATATCAATGCAAACATTGTGATAGATTTAAATATAATTGACAGATTCCAAATATTTATGTCTGCAAAAGGATTGGCAGAAAATGTATTTTTGTTTTACAATAAAATAATAAGAAATTGCAGGTGACGCACACCATTTTTATTTAAAAAAAAAACGTTTTCTTTAAATTTTTAATTGAATACGGTAATTATAATTCTTTTCTTTCGTTTCAATGATAACAATGTAGTGTACCGACCATATATTGGGCGTGATATTTTTAATCCTTTTTTAATCTAATCAACTGTCACTTCTTTTTAGATTTAATTAATTATTTCAATCTTTACAATTGAATCATAACTGTAATCTTTCAAAATTTAAATAAAGTTCAAATTCTGCCCAAGCAACCATAAATAATATTAATAACGTCAAATAAACGTAACTCCTATTTCTCGAGATTAAATCGCTGAATTTTTGTCATCTTTATTGACCAAATTACAACGTGCAATTACAGCTTTTTATACAGTAGCAGACACTATTGTACGTCATTTTGCATTAATATTATTTTGTAATTTCCGTATTTTTCTTGTATTGGATTGGTACTGTGAAATCGAAATTATTCTCAAACCACGTCACCCTGTAGTATAGGTAACGCAGTAAATATCCATTAAAAAAGTAAACATACAGTTCACGTGGCTTGCGAATAATCTCGATCACCCGTTATAATTCTACGCAACCGAAAAGATAATCAAAACGTGTACAAATATCAATTAAGTTTTAACTGACAAATTACTAATTCAAACTACATAATAACCTACATACAGTTAGCATAGGCAAACAAATTACGTGATGGGGCGTGACTAAGATGGTTTTATTTTGAATGGTACATTCAGATTAAAATAGACTATCAAATGAAATTCAAATGTTTTAAGTTATATAAACGTCATTCTAAGCTAAAATTTTTTATTTTAATAAAATGTTAGTTTCCAATCAACTTTTTTTAACGATTATTGCTCAGCAAACATGGTCACGTCTTTATCACATTTTATTTAGGGAGATTTTAATGGTAAAGACGTTGAATAAAAATAAATAAAGTTAAATTAGATAAAGTTTAAACAAAAGGATTTTTTATCATAGACATGAATACAAATAATACAATTATTTCACTTTAACTTTTTGCTACTAAGATTATTACAGCATTTCATTAATTGTAATAGAATTATTACTATCATTGTCATCGTTATTATATATTTTTGTAATTAATGGCTTATGGTAACTGAAATATGAAATTTAATCTACAAAAATTAGTTAATTGATTTACAAAAATTAATAACATATTTCAGAATTTATACTCTATGCCAATTAATTGATGTTCATTAAATTAGCAGTCGTATTAATTAAAAATGTGACGCGTAACGAAATAAGCGACATGCTATCCCTACTGCGTTGGAGAAACTGAAAGTACTCTTCGTCTGAACCAATCGTGTTTCACTTTAACTTTTTGCTACTAAGATTATTACAGCATTTCATTAATTGAAATAGAATTATTACTATCATTGTCATCGTTCAATCAGAAATTGAGGTTAACCTTAAATATCTTAAATTTAATAATTAATGGCTTATGGTAACTGAAATATGAAATTTAATCTACAAAAATTAGTTAATTGATTTACAAAAATTAATAACATATTTCAGAATTTATACTCTATGCCAATTAATTGATGTTCATTAAATTAGCAGTCGTATTAATTAATAAATACTATTTTAATGAAATCATATACATTGACCGATAGTTACAATAAGAAACTGAGGTTAACCTTAAATATCTTAAATTTAAAATTAGATAAAGTTTAAACAAAAGGATTTTATTATAATAGACATGAATACAAATAATACAATTATTTCACTTTAACTTTTGCTACTAAGGTTATTACAGCATTTCATTAATTGAAATAGAATTATTACTGTCATTGTCATCGTTCAATCAGAAACTGAGGTTAACCTTAAATATCTTAAATTTAAAATGTCATCGTTCAATCAGAATTTGAGGTTAACCTTAACAAGTATTAGAAAAATAGATATAATTACTTACTTTTGTTAAAAATCCACTGGAATTAGAATTAAAATAAAGCCTTTGATTTTGTTGATCACTTTAGTATTGATATATTATTTATCTCGTCGCTATTGCGTTTCAGAAAAAAAAAAAAGATGGCGCGTAAAGGAAAAATGTGACGATAAAAAATGTGACGTGACGCGTAAAATGTGACGGTAAATTTTTTTCCAACGCCGATAAAGAAGTTTCACTTCAAAAATAGAGTTATATAACGGTTGGAATGTCACAGTTTAAAGACGTTCTTTTTGACGTCGCAAAGACACCTTTTTTTCACGTCATGTAAACGTCTTTTATACACGTTAGAGACGTCCTTTTTTAACGTGATAAAAATGTTACAGGATACGCTTTTTTACGTGAAATTTGCGTCATCTAGGTTTTATTTCAAAAATTAATAAACATGAATCAAAAAATGGTTTATTAATTTATAATTATTACACATATTTTTTATAATAAAAAGAAATAAGCTAACTAAGTTAAACAAAAAATATTGCTTAAAATAAATATTAACTTGTGAAAAATTAAAATTTTTGAAACTTATGTGAAGTCAAAGTTATAATAACACAAGTTGACTTTATATAAATTTTATTTTAAAATAAGAAATATTCGATAAACATTGAAAACAGTCAATTTAAAACAAGTTATTCTTTAGATATAATCAATCGATTAAACCTTACATTAGATTTTATGTAGATAAGTTGCCACAAACTAAAAAATTTCAACGTCTAGGGCTATCTAAATTTTCATAAACATAATCATCAGTCTTGATCATTATCAAACAAACTATTATCGATATTTAAACTAACATCTAAACAACAGAATTATCACTTACAATTTGTTCATTAGGTACACGATGTGGACCAATAACAGAAGAGTTTTCATCAAAAGTTATAAAACCATCCAATCAGCAAGGAAACGTTTTTTTATGTTTTAAAAACGTTACAACGTTTTAAAATAGTCGAAATAAAAAATGTTTTTCAAAAAAATAGTTTTATTGCGTTTTAAAAATATATCATTTAAACATTGATATTGAAAAATTTTAAAAATGTTTTCTAAAACATTTTTTAGTAACATAAAAAAGGTTTTTACTTTATTAGAATTTATACTTTTGTTTGCTTTCACCTATACACTTTTTTCTTTTATATATTGTAACAAAAACACAACTATATAAAATTTTGTTACATATTACTAATAAATACATATTAAACCTTTCCGTTTTTCTAAAAAATTTCTTCCAAATTTGAATTAAGTACTTAATAACCGCGTTTGCGCAAAGTATCAGTATCTGCGTGAAAAGATGGCGATTTTGTAAATTATAATTGCTTTATATTTTAAGCTTCAACGAATCAACAATTTCCATGGTATTACTGGCTATGCTGTGTAATGTATTGTTAGTGTATCAGTTTAATCGTTTTCTAATTTGCGTTTTAATGAAACTTAAATACATACTTTTAGTACATGTCAGCATTTATTATGATGGTACGTTTTTTGTTGCAAGAAATTTTGCTGTCTAATATTATTTGTTACAGCAGTAGTACACTAAAACGTTCATTCTATGTACTTCATGATCTCCATTCTTTGTGATGTTTTAAGGTTATCAAATTGATGTGATGTTGGTCAAATGGGAGATTTGAACGTGCACAATAACCAATTAATTTTGGTATGTATTTTTTTCTGATATTGATGCAGCATTATTTTGTGTGTACAAAGTTTCAAAATCTTGGACATAAAGAGGTACATGCATAATTAGTCTTTATTCTATGGATAAGATTGTTCGATGTGGAGGAACGGGAACAATAAAAACAATCTTTATTGTTTAGGCCTTAACAACAGATAAAGGTTGGCTTTATTGTTGCCGTTTCTCCGCTCCGAAGGATCCTATTCATAAAATAGAAAAACTTTTGATTAATTGGAAACTTTTGTGAGGATTATTATAATTATTTCAATTAGTATAAAGTAATTACATAAATAACGTTTGTTTTACTTTTATGTTAATGTGTTAATTTTTGTTATAGGCACCAAATGCGTTTGTAGCCATATGAAATTGAAGTATTTTGAGTACACAAAGATTGTATTATCTATATTTTGTAAGTTATACTTAGTTTGATTGTAAAATGCTGTCATTATTGACTGTGTTATTGGTTAGTATAAATAAAACTAACAGCCAAATATGCCAGTATTTAAAAATTAAAGCAAGTATAACTAAACTTACATTTATACCATGATTGTAGAACTGACCTTAAGCATATTGCAATATTAAAAAAAAAGCGTTGATTATACATTTTTTATACATATAGCGTTTGTGAAATATTATAAATATATATAAATAATATTATAAATAATATTTTTTAAACATTTTTAGAATCTTTTTCTAATATTGACTTTGCAACGTAATTCTGGCCTTTAAGACGTTTTTGCAATGTTTTTAAAAATGTAAATATATCTTTTGTAAAACGTTGAAAAAAACATTTCAAAAATGTTTCTTTGTTGATTGGGATATGTGCCCAGAGCAGAAGCAAGCAGTGGCCAGAATTAGTAGAAGGTGGCCACAAACGGTGGTTTTTCACATGTTTTAAATTATTTTAAATTATCACATTTCAACTTGTTTTATCTCTTTTATTTTCATTTAATTCTTACTAGGAAATGTTTGCGCTTTCATAATCCACCAAGTAGATGAAAAAAGATTCACAATTTCAAGAATGGCAACAAGGTAAAGTGAGGAAATGTCTTAAAGTGGCCACAACTGGTACTTCTACCTTAATACATAAATAGTATACTAGCAATACATTATTTACCTGTGAATAAGGTGAACGCGATGTATCTGTTAATTTGCTGTTGTTTTATAATAAATTCACACAAAATAACGTACAGCAGGCTAACGGTTACAGTTTATGGGTTACAGAAGTGGTAATGGTGGTAATCATCTGTTAATGCAGCACAACCGAGTGAGACCGATAATAACGAGCGTAACTTTACTTAAATTGACAATTATTTACAAAACAAGAACAATATCACTTTTTATTATTAATTTTGCAATTTTAATAATAAATATGAATAAAATTAATGGGAACTATTGTTATTCAAAATATGCAACACATGAAAAAATTTTTACGCAAATTTTACTTCATCACAAATTATACTAAAATTTAAAAAAACCGAAAACAAAACCTTTGGCGCGTAATTTTTAGATAATAAACATTGCTCAAAAAATATAATAAGCAATATGTTTAATTATAATCCATTTTTACAATTAGTTTTAGTACAAAAACGTTTTTTTTTGTTATATTTTCGTAATTTACCTATTGGTAAAATATCATCCAAAATACAACGTGTTATTTATAGAAACTGACGTGACCATGTTTCCTGGGTGAATCCTATTGTAAAATAATAGAAACTTCAATATAGAGTTGCAAAGCTTTTAAATTAGGCTGACATAAAAAAAACATGTACACTTAATCAATAAACTGAAAAATTGCGTTTTGAATACATATTCCCATGCAATCAGAAATGACCTATTGGTCACCAATAAAGTTACATAAATGCAAGTCTTATTGTTTCTTTACAATAAGTTTAGAACTTTACGTAGAAAATTAACATTGAAAGCACAATTATTTTTACGCTGTAACTGAGCAAACACAAATATCTACAAATAAAATACGACATAAAGCACCTTTTATTACATTAACACAAAATTCTCACTGTTAATGCTAATTAAAGCTTTACGGTTTATGCATAAGTTCTATGAGTTAATGCACACTAACGTTTTATTGACGTCAGAATTACGTATAAGACGTGAAAATAACGTCATATTATGAAGACATTATTCGGCATCTGGCTAATTGGAGTATTTCGGATGTAATTATACATGATTTCTAATGTTGACTAAAAAAACAAGTTTTCTAATTTGTTTGCGAAGGTAAATTACTCGTATTTTTTTTTTGTAACGTCAAATATTTTATAGGTCCGCCGATATATCTTGTTATTGTACAGTTTGCAATGCTAAATTTTGGTAATTATCCTAGACAGCTTACAACATCTGCAAGACGTCTGTTTTATGCCTGTTTCATGTCTGAACGTATCTCTAATAGCACAAAAATGACCTATAAACTTTCAATGGATGTCTTTTCATAGACATCTAAACGTTTTACGGATGTCCACAAAAGATCTAAAGTAAATACTATAGTACGTTACTTTGGCACAGAGTTGTACATCTAAAAAACGTTCATAATAGTTACAGCCTTGTTTTCACTGTTCATACATTACAAAATTAGATATAAGACTTTATTAAAAAAGCATTAATACATAAAACAACAAAATACAACAATTTATAGAATATATAATATAATGCAATGCCAGAAAAACAATTAAAAAAATTTATATTTTTAAAAATTTATCACACATTTTATGAAATAATATTATAAGCAACAACAGAAAAACAAAAACTTAATAATTACTTAAAAACTGTTTTAAAAGTAAAATAACATTCATAATAATATGAAAAAAAAACTTATATTCCTTATTTAAAAATGAGAAACAAAATAATACCTCTATTTACTTGGCCTCTCTTAGTTTGAATTCCTGAGCCACGACTTAATCTGGTCTTCTACTCCCACCTTGGTTGAATTTTGTAGTATTCACCAAACACTATTAAATTATAATAATAATTATTTAAAAATATGCCTAATCCAAATTTGTATTTATAAAAAATAAATACTGTGTAATCTTAATTGTCAGTCACTATCAGATAATAAATTGCAACTATTTAAATCTACTGTTTTGTCGTTATCTGTTTCTTCTTATTGGTAATAATTAATAATCTATTTTTAAGTTTATTTTGTAAGTCTCTGTATATACATATTTCGATATTTATATACCTATATGTGCCAGCTTTTGAATTCGATCTGGGCGTGTCGAGGATTTTAAAATAAGGGGAAAGAAAAGATTTCAGAGTTGTTTGAGTAGTACCATTATAGCGGTTAATCCAAATAGCTGCCTAAAGATTAAATGTAGAAGTTGCTGTTGCAACATTGTACATATCATTATATATATGTGCCTTAATTAAATCTTTAAATGGTATGATTATTTTTTTTATGTGATCGCAAACTCGAAGATACCAACCACCCTACCACCGCCGTGGATAAATATACAGCTAATTTATTAATACCTTGATATTAAGGTAAAGAGAATACAAACTCAACATCTACCTTAAAACTTTTAGTTATTTGTTCTTCTTTCTTCTGACTTCGATTATAACTACTTTTCTAGGTTCGATCAAAATTTAAGTGCAAATGTGAATATTATGTATAGTATTATTACTTGGGTAATACATCTTGGCTATAAAAATTTTAATCTTACTTATAGTGTCAATTTCACAGGATCTTCTGACTTCACAAATTTAATTTCTAAAGAATTATTTTCCTTGTATAATTAAACTTCTTTCTGCCACTTATTTAAAAAAAAATGCCCTGTAAACAAGAAATTACATGTTAAATATGAAAAAAATAGTCAGAGAGAATGCAAAAAAACTGTTAAGTTACCTCTAATGTAAGGTTAGCCGAATAAGAAACAAATCTGTATGCAGTTATGTTTATAATTTACCACTAACGTATGAACATGACAATGATATTTACCTGTCATCGAATATACTGCTGACAATATGACAGAGCTCTACTTGTAATAGTTTTGCATGTAGTTTCTGTATGTCGATTAGATAGTATCTTTTGTTTAACGAGGAAGCATATGATTATATTACCGGCACTTTACCAGATAACGGCCGTTACTATTATTTTCTCGGTAATCCGTATTTTCTAAATATGAAACATGGAGAGTCCATGTTTGTACGTACACATCAACAAGTTGTTGAATTGCAATTCTTATTTTTGTTGTTTTAAACATCACTGTTCAGGAACACTTGCTTCCATAAATCAATTTAGTTTGAACGACTACGATGTTTTTAATCACTAATTTAATTTTAAGTCTGAATTCATAAACTAATAGTTCGCCGATTATTTTGTAATATAGCAGTTACATGCAGAATTAAAACTTATGAAAATAATGGAAACATAACTTTGCATACGTATTATGGCGCAAGTCATGATCACGCGTAGTAGTAGAAAAATAGCGTTAGCATTTACCGGATAGTACAAATGTCTTACAAAGGACGTCCATTGTACATAAATATTTTGTCCAATGTACGTTTTGCATAAAACGTTTCATGGACATCCATTAAAGGTCTATGGACGTTCAGACTTTTATTGGACTTAAACAGGACGTTTTATAGACCTTGTGTGCTATTAGGAAAATATTGTATTATTTCCAGTACGTACCTTTAATGGGTCATGAACGGTATATTTAATGGACCAATAAACTCACACAGCACACTTCTATCCTATGGATATCCTACTGATATCTCATACTAGATATGCGTATATCCGAGGGATATCAATTTCATCGCTGACCAATATCTTATGAACATCCTGGGGAAAGCAGAATGGCACATAATTGAATATCCTACAGACAACTAAGCCAGACATCTTACAGATATCAGAAATACGATGACCTAGGGATATCGGAAATAAGATGACCTCGAGATATAATATATTTTACTTTTATTGCACAAAAACATTGCAAAACTATAAGAAAATCCCCATTTAAAAATTATCCATTTTGTTTAACAATAAGTATTAACATTTAAGAATAGAGACGATTAATTTTAGATTAATTTTCTTGATTGCATTTCTTTGGACCTGGACTGGTGTTAGAGGATGTTTTTCCAAAACTTCTAGAACAGTTATCATACTAAAACAAAAATAAACATAATTTTAATTTATTCAGTATAAGTGTTTTTATTAATAAATATGTAAACCCTTTCTTACCTTTTTGGCCAAGCAATTTGTTTCCGCGTAAAACAGATTTTTAATTAATTTTGGAAAAACTAGCTCCTTATGATCTTCTCCGCGTTGTTCCTCATATTTTTGCAATTCCCTCTTATCTACAATTACACATCCAATAAATGTAAACTAAATAGTTAGAAAGCCGGTAGAATACTTACGGAATTGTTCATATTTTCTTCTGTTTGAAGATACTTTTTCAAAGCGTCAAGTTGTTCTTGAAAGCTTACAAGAAGCTTTAACTCAGTAATAGAAATACTCGCATATTGTTTGGCTAAACGAGAAAATTTTTGTTAGAATAACTCTAACCTCACTTTCGTTTATATAAAATCTAAAAGTTATTTTTTAAATAGTTCATAAAGAATACGAAAGCAAGCATAATTACTTACTCCAATCAATATTTTTTCATTCTTTTTTACGTACGCAACAATCAAGATCACAGCACAAAATGAAACAAAAGCGTGAAGCATTAGCTAAAACAGCTGGAAAGTCAGTGAAAGATATCATACGGATATAGTTTTAATAATCTCCTAAATATATCATTTATATGATATTCCATGGATATTGTTTAAATGACCGGGACATACATCTATGAATTGGCCAAGAAACTGACATCCGCAGGATATTGGGTGCTGTATGGGGAAGTTACTATTGCGTCCCTAGAATGTTTTATTAATGGCGCGATACAATCGGGTGAGTAACGGCCGGATTGACACCGGAGAATTGGGCCAATAATAGCGAACGATGATGGCCCAATAAGTACTTGCCGGCCAAACGTCGCATTGTCCTTACTGGCACAATATATTTGTCTTTGCTGGGTGGATTTAACGTATTACCACAGTTATAACTTATAACAGAATTTTAAACTTAATTTAGATATTTCAGGAACCGAAATAGATAAATGGATTGGTACAATACATGAAATAAAGTTGGCGTGCAAGTGTAACCATTATCTATATGCAGTTGGTCCTTTCTCAATCTAAATTGCATACAGCAATTACAGTATGCAAACATTTTAACGCGTGCTGGTTTATAAACAAGTTAAATTCTTTCACAATGATTTATAAATATTTAATATTTATTTGTTCAAATATAAGAATTTCATATTATTTTTAGGATACCAGTGACTATATGCATTTAAGACGTCTATGTGCTGTTAGGAATGGTTGTACGAGTATTATATGATATTCGTCCATTCAGATATAAACTCAACCGTGTGGTAAATTATCTATATAAATTCATATATAAGATATATATTAATCTAGATTCATATTTTTTATCTATTTATATGTATCTAGATACAATTAAAATTTATATATTTTTCTTCAGTAATTTCCCGCATTCCATAGTAGTTCTTTAAATGAATTCCATCTATCGTTATTACAACCTAGATTATTTTATCTATTATATGTTATGTATGTAAAGTTTGAATAGTTTATCTGTTATCTAATAACTAGATAATTTTTGAAAGAAAAAAAATGTAACTATCTATATATTTTAAAAATTATGTATCTAGTGGAGGCGGGTAACTATTTTGAATAAATCTATTTTAAATACCCATTTAAAATGAAAATGCCATTTTCTATTTTAAATACTTAACTTAAATCCATTTTCTAATTTCTATTTTAAATGGGAGTTTAGAAACATTTTCTATTTTAAATACTTACTCATAGGCGACCTAGAGATACGTTTGCGCAAGTTTTTGTGGCTGGTTATTAACAGGAGATTACATACCGAGGCGCAAAATATTCCATTTCTGTCGAGAGAACTATAGTTTACCGACAGGCATAGCCTCGAGGTTAACTAGTTCTCGAGACAAATAGAACACTTTTGCCAAGGTTTGTATACAATTTTATTCACAATCAGCCATTAAATAAAATAAATAACATAAAACTAATAAAAAATGAATGAAAACCTACTTCCAAAATATTATCGTTTATTTCGGTAAAATATTAACACATAGTAGGCACTTCACAATTGACATATACGTATTTAATTTATGATTCTCATTTTATCAAATTAGTTAAAACAAAACACACACAAATTACAGGTTCGGAAAGTGTACATTACTGACCGTGAGGTTTCATTACATACTCCTTTTTTTTAACCATGGAAACCGCTCACTTGCCAAGCTTTAAGAGGTTCGGGAAACTGTACGTTACTAACTGAGTTTGAATAAAACCTTTTTCTTATCAATGATCATAGCATCCATAGCTTTTTGTTGTTTTGCAACGGTCTTCTGTGCGTGGGATAAAATTGCAAGTTTGCTACCTATATCAAAGCCGATTAATAAATATTTCGATCTTCACCAAACATTAAAAAATGCAGCTGTTGGAGAGAACCATAAAATGCAGGGGGTGATAATAAACTAGCATTAACAACACCGTTTATATTAAATGGAAAGTTTTTCAAAATTAAAACGTGACCGTAATATGGTTAGTGCACATTGTATTAAATGCATTTCTGAAGATGATAGAAAACAACTTCAGCAATTGTTTTTCAACGAACTAGAGATTCTCTTGTTATAAAAGAATGTGTTAATGATGGAGTTAAAGTAATAGAAGCTTCCTCCCGTATAACATATCTCTATAGATTCTATACAGTACCTTTACGCCTATCTGTACTTAATAAATATCGTTATAATACAGATTAAATAAAGATAGAATAAAGTAATACTCAATTTTTTGCAAAATTGTGTTTTTATATTAGTTATTATCTATAGGCGTCGTCTATATCACAATTGTCGTGTGTATACAGTCCTCAACATTTTTTAAACGAAGGTTTAATTAGTTTGTGCACTGATATTTTTAGTTTCTTTCGGTGTCCATTCTGGGATTCGAACCTGGTTTTCTAATGGTCTGAAATTTGGGAAATCCATTGTGCTCATTGAGCCACTACAGTTAGGTATTTATACTAATCTTATAACATCTTTTATTATTAGTGATTTCTATATGCGTTGTTTTATACATAACTGTGGATAAAAACAAAAATAAAATTTAAATAAAATTCATTAAAAAGTAAAAAATATTTATTTTCTCTAATTAAATTTAATTACAATTAAACAACAAAATTTTTATTTTTATGAAAAAGGCCTTAAAGTGGCTTATCGATAAAGCACAAATTTCATTATTACAGTATGTGGTGTAGACAATCCTACGAATTACCTCTTGGACACATTTGTCTGTAGTTGATTTAGTCTTCGGCTTGTCATGTGTTTTCGTGGACAACCAAACTTGTATCCTAATAATCACAATATAACAACAATGAATATTAAGTATGGAAAAGTACAAACCTTCCGGTTTTCCTTCGGCTTCTTTACAAATCCGTTGACTATGAAGAACCTTTTTAAGGAATCCTGCAAATAATTCCTTGTTAGAAACAAATCATGTAAAAATTCAATTCAAAAATTGTCATTTTATCACTTAAGGTTTAATAACCTCGCAATTTAATATGAATTCGTGCACCTGATTAAACTAACTATTAATTGTACGTACTTACTTGAAAATAATATTCACAGTTTAAATCAGAGAAACAAGCATAAAGTGTCACAGCTGATTACCGAACGCATTTTTGTACACTGCGCAATGTTACGTCATGTTCATAACAAAACAAGTAGGTATAGGTGAAATCGAGAACCTGTAAAGATTTGGTAAAGATAATATCGCAAGAAAAATGTATCGAATGTATTTACCGTATCTGTACAGGCTAATTAAAGATTCACAATTGGCGATTCAGTATAGACTAAATAAAGAAACGATACATTTCCTGTACATTTTAAAACAGTATCGATTGAATACATCATTCTATGCCGAATCAATATAGACATTAAGTTACTGTATCGATGTGTTATACGGGCTCTGATCAGTTACCCGTATAACCAGCCGATACAGATTTCCGTGAACTGTATAGATCTGTACCTAATTTATAAAGATTAGTCGATAAATAATTTTACTATATAGAAACTAGATAGTATAAATAAATATTTCTTTACAGATATGTTCTGTATTTAATCTGTATAGTAACTATAAAGTTCGTCTGTATATGTGTATTCTGTACAGAATCTATGGCTTATATGTATAGGATACATACAGTATTAGTGCTTTATTCGATAACGCATCAATATAGCATAAGTAAAGATTTCCGATACAGACCACATACAGACTTCCCTTTGTCAATAACATATATAAATAGTAATTATATAACCAAACATTTACATATATATGCAAATACATATAACTTTTATATTTTGTCAAAAATATACAAATAATACTTTAATGCTCATGTTCTTGCGTCTAATGGCAGTTTCTTATGATGACCAATGTGTACTAATATTTTTAGCAATTTTGACAGTTGAATTAATTCAATATTTCGATTTACTGCCCATTCACGCAATTTATCCGAAAACAATTTTTGATCTGTAAGCTCATCAGAATGAAATGCAGATACAGTAGCACTATTTGTACTTGAAGATTGATCCAGAGATAAATTAATATGATTATCAATAGTCGTCGTTATTCATTGTGTTTTATGAATAAATGGTTCTGTAAAACAGATTGATTGAAAAATATAACTTACGTGTATTACTTACTTACAATATTATTAATGTTACACAAATTTAATCGACAAGATTTATATCCCCATATAGTCTATGTACTTCGGTACGTATACTGTTGCCCAACGCCGAGTACTATTCCTTTTATTTTTCGGCATATCGTTTTATATATCAAATTTATATTAATAATAATAATTTGACACTAACAACATACACTGATCACCAATTAAAAATACAAAAAAAATTAACTAAACCATTATTTGGACAAAAGACGATCAAACCAATGTACTTATAACTCTGAAATAATAATGATATACAAGCACTTCTGTGGCACAATTGCAAGAGTCGCCGACTTGGTAAGTAACAGCAAAAGTTAGTCCTAGGTTCGAACCTCATCCAGGCCACGTCTAAGTAAAAAAAATTAAATCATAAGGGAAGAGTCGCTCAACAGATAATGTATAATCAGACATTGTGTAAAAATAAATACTGAGCATATTGTACGTTAAATAATTTATTGGCCTTTTTGTTACAAAAATAACGGTGTAATATATATAGCCTGTATAGGGTATTTACAGGTGCTTTAGTCAGAATATAACGCATCGCTACCGATTCGATAAATATATTCTTTATGTAATCTATATTCCAACTGTATTAAAACTCGTATCGTCGCAGTACCAAAAGAGTATAGGTTGCTTTATAGAGTAAAGATTTAAATATAGGAGCGATATAGGTTATATACAGTTTGGTTATACGGGTAACGAATAAATACTTCCTATTTGATGAGAATAGTACCCAGAGCCGTATTTAAAGTGTGAACGCTCCTAGCCTAAACCCAAGAATTTTTGTCGCCTTCTATTAATGACAAGGAAGGTGGTCAAATCGGTAATATGTTTCAAAAAAAAAATTAATTTATTAATGCTTATGATGACAATGAACTTTTTATTGTATAAAAATCACGTATGAACAGAATTTGAGCAAGAGTCTCTATAATTGAACTAAATATTAATATAAACAGTTACTATAATAATTAATAGGTCGCAACCTCTAGCAATTGTGTGCCTGGGCCTACCGTCCTAGTGATAAATCCAACACTGATAGCACTAGTCCCGTCTCTCAATTGGGAAATAATAACAATTTGCAGCTTCAGGAACTGCAATTACTGCAAAACAATAATACAAATTTTAATAGGTTGTATCAATATCAAGGCGTCAAGACGTTATTTATAAAATTCAATAATTCATTTCCTTCTTCTCAGTTCCCGTTGAGAGTTTATTCTCGTATGATCATTAGACCCAAATGCAAGTTTATGAAGAAATAAACATTTGAGAAACTGTTTTTCAGTAAACCAAACAGTAATCTCTTGGCACAGTAATGTTATCAATGTGTTTAAAACAAATAAGTTAGTCATTGTCTATTTTAAACTATTTTGTATTTTTAAATCTATTTAAAATACCCATTTTCTATTTTGTATTTTAAATAGTTTGATAGAAACCATTTTCCATTTTGTATTTTAAATAGATTTAACAAATGTATTTTCCATTTTTAATAGGTTTTAAAAACTATTTTACCCACCTCTGAGAACAGTAAAACTCAGTGCTGGGTGAAAAACAACATAAACGGCTTTGTTAAAATTACCTGAACTAACAAAAACCTGCAATACACATTCGGTGAATTATCAATTATAAGGGATATAATAAATAAATCTGTTTTTTTAAAAGTATGTAGATTTAAAGAAAAAATTTAGATTTTCTTAAAATCTCGTAAAAACGCTGTAATAAGCAAAAAAAATACATTGAGTTGTTGAGTAGTTTAAATCATGTTTAAATAGAACATTACTAAGCTGTTGAGCCTACGGTATTTTTAAATTGTACTATTTTATATAATTGATGTTAAAATTATTTGAACATACAAGTGCTCTTTGTACACATTTTTACAAAATCTCAAACCGCAACACTTTTTCGTTTTGTAGATTTTCGAAAAAAACTAATTTACCCCATTGAAAACTTAGCGAGCCTGTAAAAAAAGTTCCCCAAATACAAATTTAACTGCTGTGGGCGTTTAGTGTTCGAATGCTCTTTGTACACATTTTTGCAAAATCTCAAACCGCAACACTTTTTCGTTTTGTAGATTTTCGAAAAAAACTAATTTATCCCATTGAAAACTTAGCGAGCCTGTAAAAAAAAGTTCCCCAAATACAAATTTAACTGCTGTGGGCGTTTAGTGTTCGAATGCTCTTTGTACACATTTTTGCAAAATCTCAAACCGCAACACTTTTTCGTTTTGTAGATTTTCAAAAAAAACTAATTTATCCCATTGAAAACTTAGCGAGCTTGTAAAAAAAAGTTCCCCAAATAAAAATTTAACTGCTGTGGGCGTTTAGTGTTCGAATGCTGTTTGTACACATTTTTGCAAAATCTCAAACCGTAACACTTTTTCGTTTTGTAGATTTTCGAAAAAAACTAACTTACCCCATGGAAACTAGTGTTGTTTTTAATGGCATGTTTGTAAGGTTTTTTTTTAATTATGATGTTTTCGATTATTTTACGTATTACATTAATTGAATAATTGTTATCCTTTAGTGAGAAGTGACATTAATGAATATATACGAAGTTACTTGTATAATGCTGCATATAATGATATGTTGCCAAGTCTCTAAATCGCTGCTACTTTTTCACTGCTAGCTTCACTACGGTATTTAACTTATTGGAATTTGTTATAATGAGAGTTTAAAACAAAAACTTATGACAAATTCCGCAAACGTCAAAAGAGATTTAAATTGACGTGTCTTATAATAATTTTTAAACATCTCTTAAAGTGAATTCTAACAAGCGCACAACATGTTGAAAGCTGTGATATTGATCGGAGGACCTCAAAAAGGTTACAGGTTTACTTTGGTTTTCTTTTAATTTAAATTGTGGCGTTTTAGGCACAAGATTCCGCCCATTATCTTTGGATATTCCTAAACCTCTGTTTCCAGTAGCTGGACTGCCCTTAATACAACATCATATAGAGGCCTGTATCGCAGTGGAAGGGTTAAAAGAAATACTATTAATAGGATATTATCCTGTTTCACAAATACAGCAATTTGTCAATGATATGAATCAGCAGTATAATATTATTATAAGGTATATACATTTTAGAAGAAATTTTCATTAGGTGCTGTTTTGTGTTAAGGTATTTGCAGGAATTCACAGCTTTAGGAACTGCTGGTGGTTTATATCATTTCCGTGATCAAATACGTTGTGGTAATCCTGATGCATTTTTTGTAATGAATGGAGATGTGTGTTCAGATTTTCCTCTACAAGAAGTTTATTCGTTTCATAAAGAAAAAGGCAATAAAGCATTAGTAAGTTTATAAAGTTAAAAAATTGAATGAAATTGCTTAGATTGTTATGCTTTGTTTTTTTTTCTTCTATTTTTTGTAATTTTGTTAGTCAAATGATAATATTAAGTTACAGCATAGGTATTTTTATTTATAACTTTGCATTGTAATATTATTTGGAACACTTTTTGTAGGTGACTATAATGGGGACAGAAGCAACTAGGCAACAATCATTAAACTATGGTTGCATTGCAACTGATAAAGCAACACAAGAAGTCACTCATTATGTAGAAAAACCAAGTTCTTATGTATCTACCTTAATTAATTGTGGGATTTATGCATTTTCTGTAGATATTTTTCACATTATAGGAGAGGCATTTATTGCAAAACAGCAAGACTTTTATAGGTACTAGAAAGTATTTTATTGTTACATACTAATAAATAATAACATTATAGAAATGGAAATGGAGCAAAAGAGACGGGATATATTGAACTTGAAAAAGAAGTCCTGAGTCTATTAGCAGGTAGTGGGAAACTCTTTGCTTTTCAAGTTAATAACTGGTGGTCACAATTAAAAACAGCTGGATCTGCAATTTATGCTAATAGACATTATTTGGAATTGTACCGTTCAAAACATCCTGAAAGATTATGTCAGAATGCTGCTGTTGGCAATAACACAAAAATATGTAATATCTTACCAGATGTGTACATTCATGCATCTGCCACAATTCATCCTACAGCCTTGGTAAGACTACAATTATATCAATTTGTTACGTTTAAGTACTTAAAAAAGATAGGACCAAATGTAAGCATTGGACCTGGAGTAACAGTTGGACCTGGTGTTCGAATTAGAGAGAGTATAATTCTTGCAGATGCTGTAATAGAAAATCATAGTCTAGTACTGCATAGTATCGTGGGACATAATTCTAGAGTTGGTCGTTGGACACGGGTGGAAGGGACACCTTCAGATCCAGATCCCAATAAACCATTTGCTAAAATGGAGAATCCACCTCTTTTCAATCATGATGGAAGACTTAATCCGTCTATTACAATTTTAGGTGCGCTTTCAAATATTTTAGTAATTGTATAGTAATTGCATTTGTTGTAGGTTGCTATGTCAGTGTTCCCTCAGAGACAATACTGTTAAATTCAGTTGTTTTACCTCATAAAGAATTAACAAGAAGTTTTAAAAATGAAATTATTTTATAAGGCAACTTATTTTATGTGTCATTAATTGATAAATAAATATGTATTATATATTTCATATTGTTTGCAAATGTATTTATAATTTGTGTTAATAGATATTTTTCTTACCTTTAATTAGTTACTGTAGCAGTAAGTAGTTGCATCTGACAATCTGTCACAAAGAAAAAAATTCTAAGACAGTTGGCCTATAATGAATCATATTAAGATATCACTCGGCGTCTTTACTGCGGAAGAGTTTACTGAGCGTCCTGCAATATATTTATGTACTGTATACATCACTTATCTTTAGAAGGTTTTGTTAGCGTCCATTCATAATTGGAAAAGTAATTCATTGCCTTAAAGTGGAGTACTATTTAAAATAATATTTTAATCTTCTTAAAGTCTCCTCTACAAATGTATATATTTTTTGATATTGTATTTTAATAACTTAATTAACTAGACATGTTTCGCTAATAAAAATTATCATCAGTATATCTAAGATAAAAAAATTGGAATATAAATCAACAATACTAACCTAATAAAATTGTTAACAAGTCATAAACGAATATGGCAGTTAAACGTGTTTGACAATATTATACAGTCTACTATATTTAAAAAAATATTTTAAATAAAATTGAAAAACAAATAGAAAAATGAAAAAAATAAAACTATAATTTAGCACCAAGAAAAATGGAGAGATTTAAATTTAATATTTCATTAAGACTATTTATTGAAAAATCGTTAAAAATTTTATTTATTTCAAGAGTCTCTCTAATTAGTTAAGAAGAGATCTTTTACTGCAAACGTGTAAAACATTGATATTTAAATCTAAAGAAAATGAATGTCCCGAATATACAATATTGTTAGCAAAAGCAGAGTTAGTGTTATAAATATTTGTGTTTAAATATCTATTTATCAACTTTAAATGTTCATTTAGTTTAGTTTTGAATTTTCTATCTGTTTGACCAACATATGAAGAAATACAAAAAGAACAAGTAAGTCTATACACTCCAGATTTATGTAAAATTGGTATTTGATCTTTGTTATTAACTAAAAATAATTTAAGTGTGTTGATGTTATGTATTCGAAGAAATTCATTTTTGGAAAAACCGTGTAACTGATGTTGATAAATAGAAACACTGTTAACTTTGTCTTATTTATTATTATGATTATTGTTGATATTGTAAACGTTTGCAAAAATTGAAAACAGTGACCAAAGTATATGGAAGAGATCCAAAAATCATTTCATTATTATAAGGAAAATTGATTAAATTTTTGAATGAATGTTTTATATGAACTGTGAAAAATACTAATAATTAATTGAATAACCATTATTTAAACCAATTTGATGTATAATTTTGTGTTCCGTAGCAAAATTTAAAGAAGACAAAGGTATAGAAAATAGTCTACGAAAGTAGGGACGAACGGAAAGCAGCTGTTTAAGAGAAAATTAAGGTACATAAAAATTTAGATAACAACAATTACAAATTATATGATCATCATTCAAGACTAAATTTATTACTACATCAATGCTAACTTGATTGTCTAGATTTAAAAATTAGAGATTTTGTATTTTATCAAAGTAGTTTAATTTATAACAACCTTTATATCTTCTATCTTCACCATCCAATCTTCATAACGTTAGTTCTGTTTTTAACGCATCTACGTAATTTTGCTTTTTCAAATAATGAAGAAAATACATTAAAATCTGGTCTTAAATATATTCTTCCAGTCCATTTAAAACGTAAACATCTCGAATTTTTAGTTGTTAATGTAAAAAAGTTATTAATTCTCTAAAAATACCAGAAGCTAATATTGTAAGAACAGAAATTTTTACTAAAGTAAAAAGAATTTTAGGTGATCTAAAATAAAATTAAATAATAAATAATTTAGTTGTTGCAAAAGCAGATAAAGGTAACTGTGTAGTTGTTTTAAATAAGGTTGATTATGTTGATAAAGTTTTGGATTTTCTTTCTACCCAATCAGCAAGGAAACGTTTTTCTCATGTTTTAAAAACGTTAAAACGTTTTAAAATAATCGAAATAAAAAATGTTTTTCAAAAAAATATTTATGTTGCGTTTTAAAAATATTTCATTTAAACATTGATATTGAAATGTTTTAAAAAGGTTTTCTAAAACATTTTTTAGTAACATAAAAAACGTTTTTACTTTATTAGAAATTATACTTTTGCTTGCTTTCACCTATACACTTTTTTCTTTTATATATTGTAACAGAAACACAATTATATAAACTTTTGTTACATATTATTAATAAATATACATATTAAACCTTTTCATTTTTCTAAAAACTTTCTTGCAAATTTGAATTAAGTACTTAATAACCGCGTTTGCGCAAAGTACCAACACGTACCAGTATCTGCGTGAAAAAATGGCGATTTTGTATATTTAATTGTATTATATTTTAAGCTTCAACGAATCAACAATTTCCATGGTATTACCCGCTATGCTCTGTAATGTATTGTTAGTGTATCAGTTTAATCGTTTTCTAATTTGCGTTCTAGTGGAACTCAAATAGATACTTTTAGTATAAATCAGCATTTATGATGGTACGTTTGTATTTGTTTTTTGTTGCAAGCAGTTTTGCTGAAGTATATGAGTATATGTTATTTGTTACAGCTTGGTTACAGCAGTGGTACACTAAAACGTTCATTCTATGTACTTCATGATTTCCATTCTCTCTGATGTTTTAAGGTTATCAAGTTGATATGATGTTGGCCAAATGGGAGATTTGAACATGCAGAATAACCGATTAATCTTGGTATGTAATTTTTTCTGATATTGATGCATCATTATTTTGTGTGTACAAACTTTCAAAATCTTGGATTGTTAGTTCGGTGTGGAGGAACGGCAACAATAAAAACAACCTTTATTGTTCAGACCTTAACAACAGATAAAGGTTGCTTTTATTGTTGCCGTTTTTCCACTCCGAAGGATCCTATCCATGAAATACAAAAATCTTTCATTAATTGGAACCTTTTGTGAGCATTATTATAATTATTTCAATTAGTATAAAGTAATTACATAAATAATGTTTGTTTTACTTTTATGTTAATGTGTTAATTTTTGTTACAGGCACCAAATGCATTTACAGCCAATTGAGGTATTAGAGTACACGAATATTGTATTATTTATCTTTTGTAAGCATTTTAGGGTTGGTTCTATAATAATGGTATAAATGTCAGTTAAGTTATACTTAGTTTGATTGTAAAATGCTGTCGTTATTGGCTGTGTTATTGGTTAGTATAAATAAAACTAACAGCCAAATATGTCAGTATTTTAAAATTAAAGCAAATATAACTAAACTTACATTTATACCATGATTGTAGAACTGCTCTTAAGCATATTGCAATATTAATAAAAAGCGTTGATTATACATTAATGTAACATTTGTAAAATATTATAAATATATATAAATAATATTATAAATAATATTTTTTAAACATTTTTAGAATGTTTTTCTAATATTGACTTTGCAACGTAATTCTGGCCATTAAGACGTTTTTGCAATGTTTTTAAAAATGTAAATATATCTTTTGTAAAACGTTGAAAAAAACATTTCAAAAATGTTTCCTTGTTGATTGGGTAGTGATGACTTTAATCTTCTGTCAAAAGATCCAAATCCATCTTTTCTTTCTATATTTAAATCATCATTGAAACATGTAATATTTCTCTTAGTTCACTTGGTAAACCTAATAAATTTTATTTTCAAATTATAAATCCTTCCACTCTTTTATTTTATGGACTACCTAAATTACATGAACGTGGTATCCCTATAAGACCCGTTGTTTCTTTTCCTAATTCGCCTGTTTCTAAGCTTCCACCTAATAAATATGCTATTACTAATTCTTGTAACCTTTTTATTTATTATTATTAACGTACCTTTTCCTTCATCATCAATTTTAGTGTCTTTTGATGTAGTTAATCTTTTTCCGTCAATACCTCCAGATAAATATGTACTACTCTTATACGTAATCTTTTTTTTTCTAACAACTCTCTATATACCTTTCAAATTTTAGATCTTTGTTCATTATTAAATTTAGTTTTTAAACAAAATTATTTAAAATTTAACAAATATCTCATCTTTAGCACCTGAAATTATTATGAACAATTTAGAAAATACAATTTCTTCAAACACTTCTATGTTAAACAAAAGTTCTTTTTGGTATAGATAAGTTGATGATTGCCTAGTTCTTTTTAACGGTACTATTGCCGAATTAAATAATTCTAGTAATTTTATTAATTCTATCCACCCAAAAATAAAATTTACTTTAGATATTAAATCAAACAACTCTTTGTCTTATTTAAACCTTAAAATTTCAGAGTTTAATAATATATTAAATCATATTAAATTTTGATATTTTTCGCAAACCTTCTCATACAGATTGCGTTATTCCCTTTAATTCGTGCCATCCTTTTTCTTATAAAACTGCTGCTTTTCATTTATACTTTCACAGACTATTTTCTATACCTTTGTTTTCTTCTAATTTTGCTAAGGAACACAAAATCATAAATCAAATTGGTTTAAATAATGGTTATCCTATTCAGTTTTTATTAAATCAAAATGAGTTACACAAGTTATATTTAAGTACATTTATTTTGTTACGATATCGCACTGTTCAACAATGTTGCCGCTAAAAATGGTGCCACAATCTACAACAATTATCGGGGTGCCATATAGTCAATACGTCAAAATTATATACACGTGTATATCGCACAACGCCCTCTGTCTTATTATGAATGAACCAAACTGTATAAATCTGACCACCAATTGACAAAATGGCTCCCAAGCAATTTTTTGCGTGCGAGCTTAAAAAGTGTTGATAAGCTCTAGAAAAATTTTTAATGTAAAAGTACTGTGGCTCCCAAACTTGGGTGCCTCTTTGTATTTTTAGGTGCCACAATAACAATGAATACCCAATTATGGTGCCACGATGACAATTTTTATGTATATATATATATATATATATATATATATATATATATATATATATATATATTTATTTTTGTAACAAGGTCAGATCCGTTCGTCTTATAAACTAATCAACACTAGATCCGTTTTGTAAGGTGAGATCCGATTTTGGATCTCACCTTGTATCTATGTGTATATAATGTTTTTTCAAGAAGACATTTGATGTAGAGTAAAATTCCAAATTTTTGCCTGGAGCTCACTTTTTACCCTTTTTGACCATATTTATACACGAGCAGTTCAACTGTTTAAGCTGAAGAGGGCGCCTTAGTAATTTGATTGTATATAACTTCAATTTAGATTTTAGACTTAAGTCGAGATCCGATATATTTGGCAACCTGTCGGATCTCGTTTTATATGTGTTTTAAAGCTATTTATACGCAAAGATAGCATTATTTTTATCTTGCATACATTCCTACCGAGTCGATGTGCGTTTAAGTTACACATGTTCACTTAGATAAAACAAAATTGTAATCGAGTTGTTTGTGAAAGTTTATAAGCATTTAGACTAAAAATTACAGTAAAACCTTTCTTCATAAGATAAATTCTACAAGAACAATCAATGGTTACAAAACTAGTACAAATCACTGGGTTATACATTGAAAAAATTACGTATTTAAAAGTAATTATTACCGAAAACAATCACTGTTATCTTCACTTTTGTAATTGTCTTCTTGTTTTTCTTTAGTATCATTTTTCTAAGTAACGAGATTGCTAAGCTGCAATAGATTTGTTATGTTTAAAATTTCTATTTATTGCAATATTTCTTATATTTAAATTCACAGTAGATTTTTGTAGCATATTCGATTCATTGCGGTAATTAACTTTTTCTTGCATTTTCTAAATGTTCGTTATAAAAAGATTAAAACAGTTTTTACTCCAAAACAATGCTATTAAAACCACTAATTTTCTTATTATTTTTTAGTTTGTGAATCTCCAATCCTAATAATAACACCCATTAATTACAAATTATTTCTAAATATTTACAAATTTACCTTATTTGCTTTATCATATTCACATCTTATTCTTTATAGCTTGTAAGAAATAACATTCACATTTCTCATAAATACATTTCTTTTATTTACTAGCTGTAAAAGCAAATTGTTGTAAACAATCGATATTTTTTAAACTGACTCAGCTCATTCATATTAACGTTTGCTTAAAATCAATGTATTAAATAGCTAAAACTCAAATAATAGTTACACTTATAGTTTGTTAAATTGACACTGACAAATTGACATAAAATAAATACAGTTTGGACTGGTTTCGACATATAATTTTTAATTGTCGTTTTAGCTATTACTGCAGGTATACTACCAACATAAATTTTTAATTTCAGATTATTTATTTTTTGCGTTATTTGTTCTTGTAAAAAGTTTAATTTGACTTTGATTAATAATTAAACAGATTATAGTTGTAGAAAAAGTATAGCATATAATTCGTAAGGAATGTGTTTTACAAATTCTTTCAATAATTATTCTGTGGTAAGATACATTTTTATTTAGTAGTTGTATTACACTTTCAGGTAGGAGAGGCAAAAAAGTCACTTTTGGTAGATTTTTATAGGCGACGTTTCGTAGCGCTATTGAGCGCATTTCATCATGGCCAATAAAACACGGACCCAAGATGAGCTAATCGATAAGCTAGTCACAAAATTAATATTCAATAAACAAATAAACAATTGGAACTAACTATAAATAAGTTAGATGATGTTTGTCTATGTAAATGTTTTCTGTTTGTAATTTATTATATTTTTATCTCTACACTAACTGTTAATGTCATTGTTTGTTTATTTATTGAATTTTAATTTTGTGACTAGTTCATCGGACAGTTCCCCTTGGGCTCGTTTTTTATTGGCCATGATGAAATGCGCACAATAACGCCACGAAACGTCGCCTGCAAAAATCTACTAAGGAAGGGTTTTTTGCTTCTCCTACCTGAAGGTGTAACACAACTACTTAATTATTACTAAGACAAAAACGTTACTAATAAATTTTTATGTTATCTTTTCACTTTTCACTGAGTAATAGACGTGCGTGATAAAATAAAACTATGATTATAAGCGACTTTCGGCTTAGACCGCGTCGTAGTAAAACACCCAGACTTAAACTTGGTCATGGTCTCTTTTTGTGAGCCAAAACAATAAAGTAGAACTTGGCCTTCGTTCGAAATTAGTCAAGCGGTAACGGAAACATAACGTTCGTTAATCACGCTAATCGCTATTGGTATAAATATCGTCATTTATACTTTTTCTTTCAGTGACATTTACCACTCTGAAGATGCAAGCTGCAATGTCTTGCAAAACATCAGTTTGTTTGGGTTCACGAACGACAATACGGCAAAGGCCAAGTTCTACTTCTTGTTTTGGCTCTCAAGAAGAGACTATGACCAAGCCTAAGTCTGAGTGTTTTACTACGACGCGGTCTAAGCCGAAAGTTGTTTATAATCATAAACATATCAACCGCGAAAGTTTAAGAATTTAAAATAAAACTCATATAAATGTACGTCATAAATGCAGTTTCAATTTAACCAAAAAAAAACACGGATTCTTCTATTAAACATTTATGTTGGTTTCTTTTTTCAACGTAGGTATTTTTCCTAATTAACTAATAAAACGAAGTTGATGGTGTGTTAAATTACATTTGTTACAGAATTAGCGCAATTTTTGATAACTTAACATTAAAGCTAAGGTATATAAAAAAATTACTGTAACACGTAACGGTCAAGATGTTAATCTCTCTCTCCAAGATCTCAAAATTTCAGCGGAAACCTTTAGAATAGTTAAATTTACATTAAATTGTTTTATTAAGCTTGAGTTTAGTGCTGCGACTTTAAAACACTTCTTGTTTGATCACATTATACATTTCTAATTTTATGAGTTTTTACTTTATTGGATTAGATTTATTAGATTTAGAAAGATGGTATTTTGTAACTTTAACGTGGCACCAAAGAAGCATTTGGCATTATTTACTGATTTCCACCAAAGTGTAAAAACAAACAAATAACAAACACGCTTTTATTTTTTAATTTGTAATGCCCATCATTTATATATGTTGTTTAGTTTTAAGCCGAAATAATCATAATACAACGTTCATACAATATTAGTGAGATTCCAACTTTGCTCAAGAAAAAGAAATCAGGCCTATGCGTAACAAAATATGTTAAGACAGTTTTACACTTTCTGTTCGTTATACTATTAAAAAATTAAGACACAATTAGAGTTCATAACGTTTTTTATACGAGTGTTGCGGCTGCATAAAAGATATGCCATTTATGTAAACTCTGTAATTGAAACATAGAAACAAGTCAAAGTACTCTAAAAAAAAGTTTGGACATACACAAGCTGTTGTATTTTGCACGAATTTACAAATTATCATAACAGCTCTAAAAAATTTTCTAGTTTTACAAAAAATTTTAACTATATGTAGGTACATGACATAATTCTTTGTTAATTATTCAAAAATTGTATTACTTTTTTAGCTACACAGTATAACAAATTGAAGTTACGATTGTATTTGAAATGTTTTGTACTACAAATAATATGATTTAAAGCTCTGTGTAAAAGAAATATTGATTTTTGTCAAAAAGAATTTATCTTAAAATACCAGTACTTTATTTTGTAAATAATTGTATAGGTTAAAGATTTGTAATTGACCATTGACTATTCTTGATTTGATTATAAGTGATTTTCGTCTAACTTAATAGAACAAGCAGACTATTAAACTTTGATGGTTCCTAATAAGTTAAACTTGTCCGTCCATCACTAAAATTTTCAGTTTCATCAATGGCAATTAGCACTCTGAAGTTGCAAGCTGGAATGTCTTCTAAAACGTCAGTTTATTTGAGTTCACAAACAACAAAGACGCAAAAGTCAAGTTCAGTTTTTTTCTTTTGGTTGACAAAAATAAACTAGGATCAAACCTATAAATTCAAAATGGTTTCACTACAACGCGTTCTAAGCTGCAAGAAAAAACAAAAAAGGAAACACATAATGTACTTTTTAAATTACCTTAACAAAAGCTTTTATATCGACTCTTAAATCATCAGTTGGAGATAACATAAAGCATCTATTTTCTATGTATAAAGTGAAATTACTAGCCGTGACTTAGTTTGCTATCAAGAATTACGTAATAATTAAAGTTCTGACATTATTCGTACATTGAAAATTTTTGAGATCAACAAGTTATATGTTAATTTACAAACATACAATGATTTATCAAGTTACTTGAAGTTATCCTTAGAAAAAAATTGTAACTGCTCTAATTTCAATGTTTCAAACATACAATCATAATTATAATGTTAAAATACTGTAACTTGCTAAAAAAACTATTTTTGGATAATTGTGGATCTACGCAAGTAAGCAATATTTACTTAAAGTTTTAACAACTTCATTAATCTAAAGTAAAGATGACATTTTTTAGACTAAGACTAGTTAATTTGGTAACAATTTTTATGAAACTCGTTGGAAACTATTGTTTACTTTATGATCAGTTGTAATATACTATAAACAGTTCTTTCGATTAAAAAACTTCGAAATTTTAGTTCCATTATATGTAAAACATCAACATTTGAAATCAATGTATGTACTTATGGTCAGAAATTGTAGAAGAAAATAATGTGCAAAATAAAGATAAAAAGTTATCTAAATGGTTTAATCAATAAACTTTAAAAATGTCAATAAAATATATGTGACAAATCAAATAAAGTAAATTAAAAAACAGTGATTTAAAATTTAGGTTTAATTCAAAAAGATTCTTAATATCAAATGCAAGGCTAATGGAAGTGTCAATGTAGGTACATACATGTAAATGTATTACTCAATTAAACCTTCTTATTTACACTTTTTCTACTATTACAACTACATAAAACACACCAAACCATTATGTCCTAAGTGTCTTTAATTAAAAACTAAAAAAAACATATAAACAAACAGAAAAATCACTATAAAATTTCATATCGATCTAAACTTGAAAGTTTGATTTTAAATTGTATTTTACATTACTGACTTCTTTCTTATCTTAATAGTACAAAACTAATAGTTTTTATATTTCGAATGTTTTTACTATATTACTATAACGTAAAACAATAAGTATTTATTTTCAACTTGAGTTATTAACATTTGTGTACTAACGTTAATTTAATAAAATCCACTATTGAAAACGTTGTAAAATTCAACCTGCTGCTAAGTTAGACAACAAAATTAATTCAAAACGAAAGATAACTTTGTTTAATAAGAAGTAACTTAATACAATATTATAATCACAGTGAACTGAAACTTGTTGCAAGGTCACACAGCGGATTCTGTATAATAAGAGGTCTATTAATAGAATTAACTTGCGCCGTCATTATTTGTATCTTATTGTAGTTGAATTTTGCTCAACGTGAGATCCCAGAAGTTGACAACGCTGCTGGATCTCACGTTCACTCATGTATCTCTAAATAAACCAACATATACGTTGACTTAACTCTTATTCTAAAGGATCTAGTTTTGTTACTGGTTTATCAATTTGCAAAATCTTTTCCCCTCTGAGGGAAAAATGGTTCAGTTGCTTGACATAAATGTATTAAGGCAGAAAAAAAATTCTTATATTTTTTCCTTGTGGCGGATCTCGGGTTATCATGATTTTCCTCGGATCTAGACTTGGTACAGAAACAGATATATATATATATATATATATATATATTCATTTATAATAAATTTCGGATTGAAACTCGTGTGTTTTTATTAAAATTATTTTAGGTGCTACGTTTCGGTAAGATCACACTAACCTTTGTCAAGCACAAATTAAAATTAACTGAAACTATAACATAAACACTAAAACGTCAATGTCTACTTTGACTTCTTGTTTTAGTGTTTATGTTATAGTTTCAGTTAATTTTAATTTGTGCTTGACAAAGGTTAGTGTGATCTTACCGAAACGTAGCACCTAAAATAATTTTAATAAAAACACACGAGTTTCAATCCGAAATTTATTATAAATGAATAATTATACTCGTGAAAATATTAAAAACAATATATATATATATATATATATAAAAGTCGGTATTAAAATAAATAAAATAATTCTCAGAAAATGGAGAAACTTGAAAAACAAAACACTCATCATCTCTTTAATCTATCGTTGCTTTAAAGTTTTTGTAAAGCTACACATTACGCAGTAATTAAATATGTATAGGTCTTATACATTTTCTTTTTACCTACTCATAATTTCTAATTGTTCATAAATTAGTTCAACGCGTCACTTAGGTATTTTATTTATATTTTAGTGTAAATTCAAAAATTATATAAATTGAACGTTTTTCCGTATAAATTTGGTTGCATTTGTATCTTGTATTTGAGTTAATGTAGAACATAATAATTATAACAGCTCTTTAACACTCTGTAAAAAAATTTGTATATAGTTTTTGTAATATCCCAACAAACACAAGGATGTCCCAAGGATGTCCCGGGGACATGATTTTGCGGATCACTAAATGTCCCAAAGTCATCCCATTTTGGTTCTGTGTACGTCCTAGGAAATTCATGGAACGTTATTTTGTCACAAGTGTGTGCAGCCCTACGATGTCCTTATAGGACATCTTAGCGCATCCGCAACGGGACGTCCCTTTTAGATGACTGTAGGATGTGTAGGAGGTAGTCATCCATCCGTTTTTCTACATATTGAATTGGAAAAATATTTATATATAGTATAGAGTAATTACGACAGCTCGAGTACAGATTGTACCCTGTGGCTCGAGTGTGACTTAGTTTAGTAAAAAACAAGAATTGAGAAAAGAAAAAGCAACAAATATGTCGATTGATACTTTCAATGCAACCTGTGTTGGGCGAGATACGTTTTCTGTTGTTTAATTCATACGCTTTTAAGCAATGAGTTACTCGAGCTCTCGTAATTACTAGTATATATGTATATTATATTTTTATCAAGAAAAGTACATACCATTTCCAGTTAAAGTACATCTACTTTGTGGTTTTTTCAATTTCTTTTTATTCAGTAAGGAGACTTAACGTACTCCTCTGCGACTTGACGTAATGAATAAAAACAACTTGATCAAATAAAATACAAATTATTATTACATAAAACTATATTTTTAAATAATAATCCAAATTATATTTAATTGAAATAAATTTAGATTATTTCATTTTTTTATCTTCTCGATCCCGGCGT
This sequence comes from Aquatica leii, assembly GCA_035610365.1. Taxonomy (NCBI): domain Eukaryota; kingdom Metazoa; phylum Arthropoda; class Insecta; order Coleoptera; family Lampyridae; genus Aquatica; species Aquatica leii. The sequence goes on along the minus strand of CM069432.1, from coordinate 140,778,302 downwards.
TTAGCGTTTAGCCCTCCTTAGCGAGTTTTTTCTACTTTCTTCCCGATTTTTTTAAGTGGCGCCTGAAACAATGCAACTACATAAGAGATGTTAATTGTTATGTAGAGTCGATAAAAAATTAATACAAAAAACTAATTTTGGTATTTCTATGTAATCAGAATTTACATTTTTTCTAAATTAAAGAATTGATAAAGTGATACTTCTTTTGTAGAATTATTGATTGATCTTTTTGACGATTCTATTATTGATTAAATCATAAGAGATGATTTATTATAACCAGTTAATAATTGTTTAAATCGTATTCTAAAAAAAATTTTGTAAACGCGTCAGTTTTGCAAATACATTAAGAATTTTTATACGTTTCGCATTTACATTTCATCAGAGGAATGTGGTAAAAACAAAATTATTTCTAGACGTATTTTTAACTACTTAACTAATTATTGTGGAAATATAGTAATACAATACGAAAAATACGCACACTAATCATAACTATGAATACCAAGAACGCGATAACGTTATAGTTTGTTAGTTAGATTAGCGATTTTGTGCCTTATCGGTCATGTTGACATTTTTGGATGACTTATTGTGAATCGCCACGATAAAAGTCGTGAGATAACGTCACACTTTTAAACCTTTAAAAAAACATTTTTTAAATAATTTTTTGAGTAAAAAACTTTTTTATTACATAAAATAAATATTTTCAATTCACCTCATAGGTATGCGCGCGAGATGGGATTTTAAATCACCATTATTAATAATTGTGATCTTTTAATTTCAATAAAGTTTTATTAATTTTTAGTAATTCAAAATAATTATTATAAATGACGATTTTTATGCATTATAAATAAATACAAGGTACCACAAAAACTTACCAAATAAATTTGTTTATGCACTAAAACACCCAAAAAACGTTAGATAATAAAATAAAGAACAGATAAATAAAGTATAGTTAGAACACCAACAAAAACAAATACGAGTGCAAACAGAGTGTACCACTTTGATATACCAAAGGAGCGTACGGGTGTTGAGTAGGCACCAGAGAACAAGAAGGAAAGTGGGCACGCGCACTAAGTTTGCATTTGTTTTTTCCCGCATAGGACATCCCATCGTACGTTCTTCATGACATCCTGAGGACGTCCTATTAAAGACATCCTATACAGGTCCGTTTTAACGCCCGGGATGTAAAGACATCATTTGGACATAAAACGAACGTTCCTGGAACGTCGTGTGTTTACTGGGATATTTTGAATATAATTTTATCATGTATATTGTTTAATTTATGGACGTCTTACTATAAAGCTAATTATTTTCTATACACGGTAATAAAAGCGTTATATAACTAACGTTATACAAAATATTACGTTACACATATAACGTAATAGAGGTGATCCAGTAACGTTAAAATGGCCTAACAATAACGTGATCTGGTTGCCTGGGTAAAACAAGTAAACAAATACATATATTTGTTATACTATTGTTTCTCCGTCATATAAACTTTTAGATGTTCTAAAACAATAATTTATGTTTCCGAAAAAATTTTTAATAATTAAGTCTATAGGCATTTGGATTTATGAAGGAGTAGTCGTTAATTTTACATATATGTATATCATTTTATATTGCTAATATGTAATTTCTTAATTTTTTGCATAATTTAAATTTAGCAAAAGTAATATGTAAAAGTTTTAAAACAAGCAGAAAAATGTTTTGTCATAAATGTTTTGAATTTGTTGCACCATGGAAGAGTACATAAAACATTTTCATCATACTGTATATCAATATTGCCGGTGTAATTCTTATTTTTATAGGTTAGTTTGATCTTGAAGCAACGGTTTTACCATAGGTTTTACTTTCGTCGAATTGATTTTACTTCCACTTTTTTAGGAATTGCGTACATGAATTTACTCTTCCTTAATTTTTTTTATTAATTAAGTGATAACGATGGAAGTTTCTGATGACAATCTACGTACGTTGGGCGAATATCTTCAGCAAACATTAAGTCCAGATATTAACGTTCGTCGGCCTGGTAAAATATTTTTACAATATATTAAATTCAACTCTAATAGAAAAAAATTTAGCTGAAAAATTTTTGGAAGGAGTCGAAGTTAATCAAAACTATCCATTACTTCTCCTCCATTTAGTACATAAAAATGAAGTCGATATGACAATACGCACAGCAGGAGCTATTGCTTTTAAGAATTACATTAAGCGCAATTGGAATACGGTAAGAGTTAATAACTAATTATATGCAGTATGAAGCAGTTGTTTATAGGAAGATGATCAAGCAGATCGAATTCATCAGAGCGACCGTGCTGCTATAAAAAACTTAATTGTTACATTAATGTTGACATCACCTGAGTCAATTCAGAAACAACTTAGTGATGCAATTAGTATCATAGGCAAAACAGACTTTCCTTTGAAATGGCCTGAGCTTATCACACAAATGGTTGAAAAGTTTTCTACGGGTACTAAATTTTAAAGCTTTTACAGATGAATTAATTATTTTTTTAGGTGATTTTCATGTAATTAATGGAATTTTGAGAACTGCTCATTCATTATTCAAAAAATATCGATACGAATTTAAGTCAAATGAATTATTTGCTGAAATAAAGTTTGTTCTGGAAAAATTAGCTCAACCATTGACGGATTTGTTATTGGTAAAGTATTTGTTGTTTTAAATCCATAATGCACTTTAAAGGTGTTTATTACATTTGTTATTTTTTAATATTCTTTTTGGTATTTGCACTGTAATATCGGATTGAATTGAAATAAGAAATTTGACTACTTAGAACTGATGATTACTTGAGAGGTTTGAAGATGATCCTTTAATAAATAATGAATATTAATAATTTTCCAAATATAAACGTTTCATTCAAAACATCAATATGTGGATCATCCTGTTTTAAACTACTCAAGATTAAATAGAGTTACAATGGCTGTATTGCAATAAAAATAGTTAATTAAATAAAGGTAATTCATATATAAATGATAACATTGTCAACAGCCAATTAATAAATTTTATTTAATTAATTTACATGTTTCGACCTATTAATTGGTTAGGTGATCATCAGAAAATTATGGAGTAAAGAATCTTGGTTAACGGACAAACATAATTCATATCTAATTGAAGCACATAAGAGGAAAATATTTTTGCAAATAAGAAATGAACGTACAAACTGGCAATGACTTAGTTTTAGTTTTGTTTTTGGCAAGTACTAATATATTGTTACCTTTCTTTGCGGTTTGCTACAGTTATTTGATTGAGTCAAGCTGTAAGTCACGATTAATGGTCAAGACATAAATAAGCCTGGTGTTTAGTTAAAAATGTTGAAGAGCAAAATATGTTGTTTAAAAAAATGTTCTTGTTAATATTTATTGAGGGTTCAATTATTATGGAGTTCTGGCTCAATGTCAATATAAATGTACTGTAAATCGTGAAATCGCCTGACTAAATACAGTGGCTTATGTAATTACCCACAAAAGAAATACTATATTCTTTTTGTGCTTCTGTTCGTTCTGATGTATTTTCCAGCAGCATAATCAGACGGAAATTTTGCTTTTCGGCCTAGGCCGGTAAGTGTAGTAGAATTTTATAACTAGAAGGTGGCACCAATAAAGATTAATTTTTTACCTCATCTATAATTCTATCAGATTTATTAACATACACTATTATCTGTGTTATTGTTTAGAACAACACTAACAATTGCTAAAAGCAATAGTTTTATTTTCACATAAGTTAAATTGTAATGTAATTATAAAATTATATGATATTTATACAAATTAGAGATGTGTAGTTCCTGACCGAACTAGTTCAATTGAACTAGTCTCATCGGTGAACTAAATGTACTAGTTCTCAATCATAAAATGAACTAGGTAGTGCTTTAGTGCATTAATTCATCATAAATTTTGTTTTCGTCATCACATATCCTTGATTACGTACAAAACCTACATTCTCACTGCTTTCGCTACAAGAGCACATTCTGTTCGCCTTCGCAGTCGATTATCATCACGTTTGTTATAATAAATACTCTGATTATGTTTGTATTCAACCTATCTTGATTTTTGTATACCGCGTTCTCCTATTACTTATGTTAGTACATTTTTGTAGTTAATAAATTTTTAAAAAAAGCAAACAAAAAGCTTAGTATATAATTGTTAATTTTATTTACCAAATTTTCAATAAAATTAAGTACCTATTTAAAATATTTGAATGTTTATTTTTTATGACATGACAAACTTATTTCTGGGTACAGATGTTTGCAACGTAAGTAAATAGATTAGTAATAGCCGGAACACTGAAAAGCACGCGTCGTCGTTCTAATTGAAAAACAGAAGTAAATAGCAAAGTCATCATATGCAAACCTGCTACACCAATTTTGTTTTGTGGAAATGAACTAAATAACCAGTTCATTGAACTAGTTCTGTTTACTGAATGAGAACTGATGAACTAGTTCATAAAAAGGAACTAAAATTCCCATCTCTAATACAAATACAAAAAGTTAGCACAAAAAAATTTGTGTATCACACGTTCTGAAAGTATTTTGGGAGTATTTGCTCATAGTCGCAAAATAGCACTTTCTATACTAGTGATACAATGGTAATTTACGTAACAAGGGTCGAAAGTAAGGCATAGCATAACGAACGTAATTCATATGTAGTATTTACGATTATTTAACGTATCATAATGGTTTTTAACGTTATTGCAAAAGTAAGATTACTTTATGTTTTGCTGTTTTAAAAAGTATTCAGTATAAAATACAGTAGTTGCCAATAAATCTTAGTCTATTGGAAACGTAGTTAGACGAGCTCTTATTTTTCAGGCCACTATGCACTTAGCTACAGTACATGCAGAAGATATAAATGCATTAAAAGTCATCTATAGCTCGTTAGTACTTGTGTGCAAAGTATTTTACTCGTTAAATTTTCAAGATTTACCTGAATTTTTTGAAGATAACATGGAAACATGGATGACTAATTTTCATACTTTACTTACAACGGAAGTCAAGGCACTAGCAACGCCAGTAAGAAATTTAACGCGTTGTTTATTAGTTATTAATTTTTTTTAAGGATGACGAAGATGCAGGTATAATGGAACAACTTAAATCTCAAGTATGCGATAATATTGCTTTATATGCGCAAAAGTACGATGAAGAATTTCAACCGTATCTAGCACAATTTGTGACAGCAATTTGGGGTTTACTTGTATCAACCGGCTTGCAGCCTAAATATGATTTGGTATTTATTTCGTTTAACGTTTTAGCTACACATAGAGCACTTATTTTTAGCTGGTTTCAAACGCTCTACAATTTTTGTCTTCTGTTGGTGAACGAAATCACTATAGACATCTTTTTGAAGATAATAACGTGTTAAATAGTATTTGCGAAAAAGTTATTATACCCAATATGGAATTCAGAAGTAATTGTTTAAAGTTTTGCAAGATAATTTCTCAATTATTATTTTGTAGCATCCGATGAAGAACTATTCGAAGACAACCCTGAAGAATATATTCGTCGTGATATCGAAGGATCTGATATTGATACGCGTAGAAGAGCAGCATGTGATTTAGTTAATACTCTCAGTCAAAATTTCGAGGATCGTATTATGCACATTTTTGGACAATATTTACAGGTAAGATCTTGATTATGTATTTTTTTGTCTGAGAGAATAAAATCTATTTAGAATCTCATGGCGTAGTTAGGTGGTCGTGATCATTTATAAACTCTTCAATCCCAAATCTTTACGGACTGAATTGTTCAAATGCATTGTTGCTAAAAGTTATGTTATTTTTATCATTTGCTTACATGTACTAACACCCTTAAAACATGGTTCCCAGCGACCTGGAAAACCGGGAAAATCGGGAAATGTCAGGGAATAAAAAATAGTCAGGGAAATCATGGAAAAGTCAGGGAAAACTTGCAATTGTTTCACGAAATCAGAGAAATTTTTCAATCTTGCGAATTTTATGTGACCCCTCCCCCCATTATATTCATCTCTATTATGCTTTTCACATAAACAGTTTCGTTCGCAAAGATCGCTAGTCGAAATCAACTCCTGTATTTATTTATATCTCAAATTAATTTGATTATGACGGGATTGCAATTTATAACTGTGTACGTTTCATTTTTCTGCTTATAAGCATGTTTTTTTATGCATCTCAAAGCAAAATATATCCACAAATGTTGCTGAATTTATGTAATACTACGCATCGTTTGTGACACTAATACCAAAGATAACTAATACGATTAGAGTAGAAATTTTTTAGTTATAGTTTATTTTTAACCACTTTGACAGTTCATTGTCGAAAAATCAAAAGTTTCTAAATGATTTTTTTCTCTTTGACAGTTTCTAATTTAACTTATATTGTTTATTATTGTTTTGTACGTTCATTTAATAAAATTAATAATAAAAAGTTTCCATTTACTATTTTGAAACTACCATATTACATAGCTACGATGTTGGTAAAACACCTGGAAAAATAAAAGATTTAGTCAGGGAAAACCGGGAAAAGTCAGGGAATTTGATTTTATTAACTTGCTGGGAACCCTGTAAAATTAAACATAAAAATTAAAAAAAAGTCACATATTGTTTGACTTCTTTGCAAATTTCTTTTTTTTTTGCATACTTATATTTTTAGAACCTGTAGGTTTCTTGCGACGCTGGTTTATTGATTGATCTATGGAATTTGTGGAAACTATTGATTATAAATAACTTTAATAATAATAATTTAATAATTTTAAGTTTTAGAATTTTTTTTCTTTGGCCGTGAAAACTTTCTATATTTCACTATTAAACCTTGTTTGCCAAACAGGGGAACACTTTTATTGGGAACGAATTAAAAAGATATTAAATATAGTTCTAGATATGTTGACATTTGTATATTACAAAAAAGTAAACAATGAATTCAAAAATATGTTATAATCTCGTGCAGGTGCGTGGATATGAGACGTGTTCAAGGCCTTAACGATATGGACATGAACTTAAAGGTCGACAAGTTAAACCCATAACATTCTTATTGTTGCGAACCATGTGGAAACTAAGTACCTAGGATCAGTAGTATCCAAATTGATTGTTTAACGCCACTCCCGTTAAGATGAAGCTAAAAAAAGTACAAATAATAGAGGACGTGAATATAGAAAAGAGTCTACAAACTAAAGATTATTAAAAACATCACTTTTTAAAGATATAGTTCTATATCAGTATTCATAGTTTTCAGCGCTTTTACTATTAATTATAAGTTGATGAATTTTTGAATATGACGATACTAAATTATAATTATCTGGGGTGTAATAGCTCTTATCATCCAGCAGCCAACGTACACTTAGTGGTAAGATATCGGGGTAATATTCATTAGTATTACTACCGTAAATGCTGCGATGTCGATTGTTACGTTGTTTGCGTGTATACTTCTTTTAGACTTGCCACAAATCCTTTATGTTTTCTGTTTCCGTTGGAAAATATTATTCGGTATTATGTCATTAGTTAAACCACAGATAAATAAGGTATACAGATAGCCAACCGCATGCATTAAATTGGACGGTACTTTTCTGGCGGCCAAATGAAATTAGTTTGGCGGCAACACACTTGTAAGATTAGCGCTGTAATAGCGCTACCCAAAGAATAGTCAGAAAATGAATTGTAACTATGGTACATCTATTTGTTTGCAGATGGCTAAATATTTGTATGTATATCGTTATATTCTAATTATTGTGAGTCTTATCTTATTTTTCGTTATCTTGTCGAATTCAGCATTTGTTTATACAAGGAGCACGTATAATTGCTGGAAAGTGAACACACGATTTTTTTACGCTTCTTATTTTATGATAACAAATACGCATTTTACCTAAGGTGCTTCAAGTTATAAAATTATAATTCTTACATAATTTAACAAGAATGTATATATATAAATGATAATCAAATTAAATCTACGAAAGTTACACAAATGTCAAAAAATGTATAATTATATCGGAACAATTTGTTAATTTTTGAAAAAATAATTTATTGTCATTAATTTACTAGTAAAAACATTATAATAAGAAAACACGTATTTAGCACATTTTCTCTTGATTCAATAAAGTTCTTATTTTTTCGATATACAAGATTTCTTGAAATGTTGAGATGGTAATTTCCTGTTCAAATTATTCCACGCTATCACTTTCATTTTCTAAATTTTTTTTAGAAGTTAATATACTAGATATGCAAATATCCATTACTTGCTTGTTGTTAGCCTCACTTTTTTTGATAAACTAAAAAACTACTATTGTGCTGAATTGTGTTCAGTATGTGCTATCTTGTGCCCTAAAACAATTTCTTTTTTTCCTTATTTATTTTACGGAGACTATCAATCAAAAATTACTAGTGTGCTGAATTGTGCTCAGTATGTGTAAAATAATTATTTCTTTTTATATGTAGATTTTATGAAACAACAAATTGTTTTTTTTTAAATTTTAAAATATTTTATTTTTAGAATCATCAGAAAAAAAATTTGGTTTCATACTTTTGAGTACCACCAAGCACAGTGTCGTGTACTACTAGTGGTACGCGTATCACAGTTTGGGAAATGTAAGATTTGTAGATACAGTCTTTGGATACAGTACAAGTTATCCCTGTTGGTGATTCTGTTTACAAAATCCACTTTTCCTTCGTAGCTTTCTGTATGTTGGTGTCTCTGTAACAGTTCCTCCTAAGTGCTTTTTTAAGGTGCATCTTTTTTCTTTATACTGCAAGTTGTAGCTTTCCTTTTGGGGCCCCTTCACGTCTAAAAAAGTAGATTTCCATTTTGCTCTTTTTCTATAGTAAGCTCGATTGCTCTGTGCAGTGCGTTGATGTGGCCCTGAAATTGTTGGTTTCTAATAGATGCCATCATTAGGTAAAAAAAAACATGCAGCTTTGCTTACAATAAAAAATTTGAACCAATATAGTCTTAGTACCTAGCATTATTGATGTTAAAATTTTTTAAACTAACACGACAAACTAAATAGTTTAGAATAGAGATTCATAATATTTCAAATTTCTGGCAAAAAAATTGAACACATTAAGGCGAGGTTTCAGTCGATCTACAACTCTGGAACGCGCGTCGATATTATTAATCACATTTTAGCAAGTACTCACAAATATTTACTTACTATTGTAGTAATCTTTCAAGTCATCGATTTTAGAACAATTGACAATAAACGTGTTCTTAGAAGGAATTTTAGTTTTGTATAAAGTTTTTAATAAAGCGAAACTTTTTGGTATATTATTACGTCAATTGGGGTTTTTGAACTTGAACGTTTGTAGTGAAAGTTTCGCTTCGTTTAAAAACTACAGAACAAAATTAAATCTCCTTCTAGGAAAACATTTATTATTAATAATTCAGGGCCAATGACTTGGAAGATGACCACAATATTTGTGGTCGAAAAAGCTATATGACAAAATTTAAATTGTTCTGTTTAGTAGTTCCTGAGATTTGTAAGTAAATGTAACGGAACGACAGCAGAAAGTAAAAAAAATATTGTCATTTTCATTTTTCGTAAGCGCAAAAAATATATATTAAAACATACATATTTGCGGCGCAAAGTAACAAGTTTTGTCTAGTAATTTTATACTTCATTTCAAATGAAGAAAAAAACATATATTTGTACAAAACAAAGTACACTGAAAAACAGGTTACTATACAAAAATATTAATTAAAAAACGAGGCAAAAAAAATTACGCATTACAATTTTTACTTAGGTAACTTTACATTTATGATTAAATATTACTGCAGAAAACATGAATAAAGTATTGCAATTATTATTTTTTACTATTACAGACGCATGTAATCATAAATGTATACATGGATTGTTTTCAGTGTAGTCCAATAAACAGTAAGATGTCATTCTTCATTTTGTATAAAACAAAAAGACAACGTTATCTACTATCATAATAATAATTTTGCCGTCATGAACTCTGCAAATGGTGAAAAGATAGAAATTGTTTCTGCGGCACAAAATAGCACTTACTGAGCACTACTTAGCACAATAGTTACTTTTCATTTTATCGAAAAAGGCGAAGCTATGTATTATCGTAAAAACTTTTTTTTGTTCATAAAATCTGCAAATAAAAAGAAAGAACAATTGTTTTCACGGCACAAAGTAGTACATAATGGGCACAATTTCAGCACACTAGTTGTTTTTGATTTTATCGAAAAAAACGAAGTTATCTGTGAAAAAATTGATGGTTTTTTGTGAAAACAGTAAATGGAAAAAAGGAAATTGTTTTTGCGCTGCAAGGTAGCTCATACTAACCACAATTCAGCACAATAATATTTTTTAGTTTATCAAAAAAGGCGGGGCTAACTATACTGACATATTTTCAATGACGCTCTCCAAAATTTTCTCTGTGTTGTTGCATTATACACAAATTCTTGTACACGTTAACGAAATCTTTAAATGCCATATCGTTGATATCTGCTAAAGTTGCATATAAAGCTCAAAATAATTTTAACTGAGTAAGATAGTGGAAGAAAATCATCTTCATCCCAATCAAATTTGACTCCTCTTTCTTAAAAATCATGTTTAACAATGTCTGCTTTTTGAAAATAATTTATAATGGTTTGCTGTTTTACATTGATATTCCATATTTTGCTGAGATCTCTAATGGCGTCCAGTAAACTTATACTAGTGGTGTGCATGCCAATTATTTTTTTGGTAAACAATAAACATTTAAAGAAAAGTTTTGTGTCTTCTGCATTAAAAATATCGTCTTCAACGTACCCTCCACTTAAATTATGTAAGTTTTAAGAGTCGGATAACAATGTATTTTCCGTATTTTGCATCGATTGCACATTATAAGTAGGTACAACAAAAAAAGTCAGCTGAATCCTGCTGTTCAATTAAAATACCGTTCTGCATGTATAGCTTTATGTTTGCATTGCATTTATTCATTTATTCAAGTACATATTTTAACTGACCTACGTAACGTCACCTCATTTAAGCATCTACGTTATCTTCTAGTTGTTTTAGTGTACTCGTGCAGTTCTTAGAATAAAAACATTGTGTTAACATTTGTTTTTGGTGTCAGTAAATTACTGAGAAAAAATGTATAGTTTTTAGAACTAAATTAAACGTCATAACTAGGTCTGAGTAGTGGTATCAATATTCGATACACAAAATTCTGTATCACTCACCTCTAATCATAACATCATTATAACATCGTTTTTCATTTTTTTTATTTCACAGTGTCAATAAACTTAGGGCAGTAATAAATGTAAGATGTCCGTAATTTTCGATTTATTTGGCTCCAAATTTAAATATTTGAAATGTTGCATTAGAACAATACTTTTTGCTTGTATTGATGCTATAATTTTACCTTTTAAATTAATTCGATACACGCTGTATGTATTTACTCGTTTCTAATCAATAAAAAAAATCATTTGGTTATTGTTGTCAAAAGTCCCAAGTGTGATTCTATTAAGCGGCGTGCACTGTATTTATTTAATATAGTTTAATTCCTTTATTGGTGTTTAATTTATTTCATTATATCTACCATATTGGTTTTTACTTTAATAAAATATTTTTATATGTATACGTTGCCTACATTACAGCTTAAATTATCAGTAAAAGAATGAATAAAATATATAAATTATTCAATCATTGTATTTTTTTGTAAACTTTACATTTTTTATATTTGATTATTGGTAGTCAGCAAAATTTAACAGTTTCAAATTTCTGTTGTTCTGAGTCGACGATTCAGCTGATATGTAACCGACATTAAAGTTACCGTACATAAACATTATTAGTCACAAGTCCGTAAAAGTTTTAAGATAATTTCTACGAATTTTATTACGTCACTACTACAAGTACACCATCTGTCAAAGAAAAGACAATTTATTTCAAAGTTGTGATGATTATTTTATCTGCTACTCAAAATAATTTTTCTTACTTTACCATCTGTTGTTAATTTTTCGTACGTTACAAATATTATATAGTTAACTAACATTTTAGTATCCGTACTAACTGCCAAAACCTTCATATACGTTGGCTATCTGTATACCTTATTTATCTGTGGTTAAACCCACATCTGTACTTATATTTGCCTCAAAGCTATTAGCATTATTTCCATTTAAATTTGACTATTTTAAATGGTTTTGGAGTCCATCATTTAAATGTTTACTGAAACTTTTTAATCTTGCTTGGCATTAGCAATTATAATACGTTCTGCTTGTTTACAAGTGCTTTTAAAGTATTTATTAAGTTTGGTTTTATTGTATCGTTTACATACGGAATATAGTTTTTATTAACAGGACATTCTAATTAATAAATTTTAACATGCAATAATTCATTTTTATCTTCTAAAGTTTGTACTAACTTTCGTAGAAGATTCTTAGCTTCTTGTAAGGATTTGTTTTCTTGTTTATAATAAATATAGTATTCACATACCAAATTTGTGTTATATATAGAAATTGGTGAATGTAAATCACGTTGTTGTTGTGATAGTTTAGTAGATGCAGGTAACGAGTAATACTTATCCCTTTGTTTATTTTCCATTGGATGGATTACCCACGATCATGGCACACTTGGAAGATTTATCATTTTTTTCCCTATTTAGGTATAATATAATACGACTTTAACCGATGGTGTCAAGACATCTATCATATCATTGAAAAATGATAAAAGATTACATCTTACCAAGAGTTAAACCCAGGGGTGTTTGTGCAAAAATAATTAGTTCGGTTAGTTACAATACTATCAATTGTTGGTAATGCAAACTTTACCAAGAAAATGGTGAATACATTATTTATTACATAAATGAACATGGAAAGGTCGATACTACAAATTCTTCTACTAATATGGTTTTTAATAGTTATTTCACAAATTATTGTTGCCAAACGCAACTCCAAAATGACTGGTACATAATCTGTATAGAAATGAATCGTTGGCGTTGGTAGACTATATAGAAATGCTTATAGCAGCCAATGGATGATTTAGACGAAATATAACTTGAATTATTTTAGGTGATGTTAACAAAATATGCCGAAAATCCTGTTCAAAATTGGAGGAGTAAAGATGCTGCTATATATTTAGTTACTTCTTTAGTAAGTCGAGGATCAACTCAAAGACACGGAGTTACTCAAACCAGTCAATTAGTATCGATACCGCAGTTTTGCCAGCAACACATTTTAAATGAATTGGAGAGACAGAACAGTGAGTTTGTAATTTTTTTAAAATAAAATTTTATCAATTTATTTTGTATATCGTAGTTGATGAACTTCCTGTACTAAAAGCTGACGCGATTAAATATATTATGACATTTCGTTCTATTCTTCCAAGAGATATGGTGGTTGGTACCCTTCCTCAAATGATACGTCATCTTACTGGAGAAAGTGCGGTTGTACATACATATGCTGCTTGTACAATTGAGAAAATTTTGGTGATGAGAGATAAAAATCGAAACAACATTTCAATGTAAGTACTTCTACTTATATTTCAGTGTTTATATAATATTTCTTTAGGGTTCGAGGAGAAGAATTAGCACCATTAGCGGGAGATTTGCTATCTAATTTATTTGCAACTTTAGAAAAACCAGTGTCTGAAGAAAACGAATACTTCATGAAAGGTAACATTTTCTGAGCAAAATTAAATGTAAAAATTATATTTGCTTTATAGCTATTATGAGAAGTTTTTCAACATTGCAAGAACGAATTTTACCTTTTCTAAGTGCAATTCTACCAAAATTGACAGATAAACTACAACAGGTGGCAAAGAATCCGTCGAAACCTCATTTTAATCATTTCTTGTTTGAAACAATTTCGTTGTCTATTAGGTTTGTAAAATATTTTTTTCTATATGAGATTAATTTCGTTATCATAGAATTGTGTGTCGAAGTAATTCCACCGCTGTTACCTCATTCGAAGATATTTTGTTCCCTATTTTTCAAGGAATTTTGCAACAAGATATTCAAGAGTTTATACCGTACGTGTTTCAACTATTATCTTTGTTGATGGAATTAACACCAACTGGAAGTATTCCTGATCCATACATGCAACTTCTTCCTTGTTTATTGGCACCTGTTTTATGGGAGCGCCCTGCTAATATTAGCCCTCTTGTTAGGTTGCTTTGTGCTTTTCTTACTCAAGCAGCACCTCAAGTTATTGCTCAAGATAAGTTGGTAAGTGGTTTTATGAATTATTTATTTTATACTTTACACTTTGATTATAAGGAAAATTTATAAGGACTATTTTAACTTGAGATTTATGATGAAAGACATACTTTAATTCTAATGAATTTTACTTTTGTTTGGATTTTGGTTCAAGTGCTTATTTGAAAACTGAAATTTCTTAAACAATCAAACGTTATAGATTTTTAATCAATCACTATTGTATTTTAACGAGTTTTGAAACTTATTTATTTATAACGAAATATTTACACGATTAGAACTACACGTAACTAATTAAATCTAGCGATATATAAGAAAAACACTTATATTAATTTATGTGTTATTATCACTAGGTCCGCACTTTTTAATTTTATCTAAAACCATTGTATATAAATGTTACAGTAAGCCAATGTAATAGAATTATTCAAGAATAGTTGGTTACCTTAGTCTCCGATAGATATCGATTACGAATCGTATTTCTGCTTATATAAACGATACGTGCTTAATGACTTATTCTGAAAACGACATATCTGACTTCATATCATACTAAATTACATAAACATAGCCGAGTACGTAAGTATAACCATTGTACGTGAATGTTATAGTAAGCCAATGTAATAGAATTTTTCAACTCCCAATAGTTGATTACCTTAGTCGCCGATGGGTATCGCTTATATGAACCTTCTTCAAAATGAATTATAGACACAAACCTAAAAATTAATTAATGTAAGAAAAACGTTTCTAATCGTTTGTTTACATGCTTATTGACATAACTTTATTAATATAAATATTTAATACTTTATTGGTACTACGTACTTTTATTAGCGGTTTTCACATTAATTTTTATCGTATATTTGTTTTTAGTAAAACACCAAAAGGAGTTAAATTCGTATTATTACGATTTACTACGTATAGTTCAAAAGTATTAAAATTCATAGTCTGAAACAAGTTAATACGCACATTCCCGCACTGAAATAAAAGCATTATGACAAATCTTTTAACTAACGAAATCATACCAATGAATCATACACTGGCTTCTTATAGTAAAACAACTTGGAACGAAACACAAAACGTGTGATTAGCACATCAGCATTCAGATTTAATTTCAACACAATATAATTTGCTTTAATAACTTCATATATTTTAATTATATTCTGATTTTTGGTATAGTTTCTAACATTAATAATAAAATTTATGTACTAACATTGCACAAGATAAAACCAAAATATAAATGATTGAGAAACTTGTGGAAACGGTTAATTTAGAATTCTCGGTAATCATTGAAAATGTTGCATATAAAAATAATAGTCGGAAGGAAGAATTATAGTATGTAATTTCGTCAATTGCTCACATAATTTAGACAACTACCATTGTAGTTGAACTCATTAGTTCATTTTTTTATTGAGTACAACAAATTGTTAAAATATTTAGTTCGAGTAGAAAAACTATTTACTTACATAATGATTTTACTACTGCACAATATGTACCAACATTAACAAATAACAATTCTTATCACGACTAAATATAGTGAAAGTAACTAAGCGTCAATTTTTTTAAAGTAAGGAACATTTAAATTAATTTGAAGATTTTTACTATGTTTCACGGTCGAGAATTGCTACATATGTAACTTTAAATAAATAATCACACCATTAAACAAACAAAACAAGTGAAAACCGTTGTTAAAACGTAATTTTATTTTAAATGTTCTTACATATTTATAAAAAGTAACCCAACGTACACATGGTAGGTAGCTACTTAATGTTCGTAAGCCCAAAAAATATTTCTACACTCTTTTAGCAAACGTAATAAGAAAGTGTTATAAATGATGGATAATTGCAGTATTAAATAAAAATAAATTTAATGAATTCAAATCAGTATTGTAATACAAAGTGGACCTCTTTTATTATTTGCTGGTCCCAAGCTGCGCGACTTATATCAGTTGATTGTACACAGTTCAACATGAAAACATATACCATATACAGGGCGTATTATATACAAGGAATACCAAATGAGTAATTTTAATTTATCTTCTACTTTGTTAAAATAATGATCTTTTTAATTAGTTTGAAAGGTGAAACAATGTTTGTACTATTGACCAGTTTTATTTTACTTATTAAACATATTAAGCAATATTTAAATAAGGAATGGAGTACTAAGCTAAGGATCAAATTATTACACATTTATTGTATTTAGGTAAACACTAGAGATTAGGTACATTATATTACATCGATACAATTTAATTTCAAATAGTTTACAATAAAGTGTTATCAAATCTAATGCACGTCTCATAAAAGACAAAACATAACATTCATAATACATAAAAAATTGAAAATTATATCACAATTCATCATCTGACCAGTCACTCTTCGTCAGATGCACCACTTACGTTGAAACTTAAAGGTTCACAGTTAATGTCTAGTATATGTTCTCTTTCGATATATTCTTGTTCAACTTTTACCATATATTTACAAACTTGTAACCACTGATTTGAATCAATGCAATTCATTTTTTCTCGCAACAACTTCTCAACATCGTTTAACCTAAACGTTACGTTTTTGTGGCAACCCGATTTTTAATAATTCTCCAGATTTTCTCAATCGGATGTAACTCTGGATGATAAGGCGGCAATCTACAAACAGAGTGACCATGTCTTGCAAATAATGCATTAATATGATACTGCTTGTAATTTGGCTTATTTCTTAATATCAAATCATATAACTCGACCTTTGTTGAATTTACATCATAAATAATGCTATGTTCATCAAGCCAAGTTTTCTTTCCAGCCTTTCTACTATTTGAATGGAGGAATTTGATTGCTAAAACATTATAGTAACTAATTATCCATAACAATCACAGAATTCCTAGTAAAATTTGGAATTAATTGGTGTTCTAACCACCGTTTGTAGTTCAGAGAATTCATCGTGATAGTCACCGCTCTTTTGTCTAGATTTAAAAATTAGTAGTGCATTGTCAACAAATCTAGTTTCACCACCAGCAACGAACGATTATTAAACGTTTGCCTTTAGATATAGGATTCTTTAGTCTTTCATTTGATTTATCTGCTCATTGGTAGGTAGTTGTATATGAAGCATGAATGTAACTTTCATCGGTATAAATGATAGGACGTCCTTCAGCACGATATTTAGTCATAGCTCTTATGTAAGATGTTTGTCAACTACGTATATCACGGTGTTCCATTAGCAGTTGTCGATTATCAGTCGCTTTTTGCCATCTATAAACAGATTTAATTTGACAAATTGTTTAAACAAAATCGATTAAGAAACTACCTAAACACCAATTTGATTATAAGTTTTCTAAACGATACTTGTTTTCCAGTAAAACCAATAGTTTCATCATCTTTAATTTTATTATAAATTGCAACTAGCGTTGTTCTTTGTTTATTCGTAACATGAAAATTATACACGATACGCCGTATAATTTCTTCAGAACATTTGTCAACACTTGCCTTAGGAGAACTTTCGTGAAAATCTTGTCTTGGTATTTTAAAATCAGTTTCGGTGCCTAATTCAACAGCTTTGCTTTGCCTCCTCGAATGATACAGATTACAGTGGTGCGTGAAATACCTGTTGCTTGAACCACGGTATCGATAAGATTACTTGTGTAAATATAGTAACATTAGCTAAATGAAAAATTTAAGTATAATTAATACACTAGTAAAAATAATCTGCATAATTTATTAACTTCAAAACAATTTTGTACACAAAGTAGGATTAACTACAGAACAGAAGACGATAACTATGATTTTTGTACCTTTTTCATTCTTTTCTTTAAAATATTTATAAACATTCCATGCTGTTCTTACTAAATGTGCATTTTTTCGTTGCAGACGAAGATGCAGTGGGATTTACAATTACAATATGACTTTTCCAAAATTTTCATAACTTACCTATACAACGTATTTCCACAGTAATATAGCTTTGATAAAAACTGTTTCTAGAGTCTATAAAAGACAAAAAAATAAGCGAAAAACTAAATAAATATAGAAACCGTAAATGTAAACAAACAATTAAGGTGACGATACTCAACTGTATATTTTCAGGTCATTGTATAAATCATTCAACCGCATAAAACCTATAGCTTTTTCAGTTGCACGATGATTTTTGGTTTGTGCGCAAGGACCATTTAATAATAAAAGTACTCTAGTAAGAGATTATACCCACATTTCGACGTACGAATTCGTAATAAAAAATACCCGAAAATGTGATATCGTAGACGGTATACTTATCAGTATACATAATTTTAACAGTTAAAAATTTCATAAAGTAGGTACGTGACTATAAAGCAGTGTTAAATTACTAAATTAGTTATCAGATACGACTGTGTTCATAATTTATACTGACACAGTATAAAACTAATTGCTTACAGATTACTACTATCAACGTCAATTTAAATGCATGTACACAATATCAAAAATAAGTAATTATTTTTTAATGAAAACTATTCGTTACAATAGAAATTTTATTTTTTGTGAAGGAAGTAAAAACGTAAAGTGCATACATCTTTTAAACGTTGGGTAATTCCTCGAAACGAATTCCTTAAAAAATTCTAAAACTCATGAAAAACTACCTACTTTACACACTGAACTACTTTAGTAAAAGTATAAATTTACAAGTTAAAGCACCAATACTAGTTAATTACTGTTCACCCTCACATTTCCCTAACTTCTACCGTAACATACTCATACTCAACAATTGGAATCCTAATTGGAATGATTACAACTACTCATACTCACTTCATATGCGTACTGACATGTAATCACTCTATTCATACTCACCGAGTACAGTTTCCCCAACACTGCCATTATAAGTACTTACTTAAATATATTATTTATAGAAATCTTGTATATTAAAAACTTAAAATGTCAAAAAAAGTACTTTGGGCTCTTATTCTTACTGCATTCGGTATCTATTATTATTTTAACATCTGATCTGATACTTTTCTTTTGTAGTCTTAGTAGTAAATGCTGGAGTACTTCTTGTAATAGTTCAAGATTATCTTGTTTTAACTTCAAAATCAGCTCCAATCTGTGGATAACATAATATATAATAATTGCTACATTTCTAAGCTTGTTTTACGTACCATATTTTTGTCCCTTGCTGCTGACGTTTGACAAAATCAAATCCATAGTTCTTTATCAACTTTAATACATGGAAATATTCTGTACATTTAAATCTTCTGGAAGATTTAACATTCTGGAAAATGGTTCAATTTGAAAAAATGTGTAGTAAAGTATACTTCATTTTGCACATAGATGATGATCCTTTGTAATAAAATATTTTGATACACTGAGTAAATTATAACTACTAATAGAAATCATTGAACAATTAAAAGAGTAATAATCGAAAGATTAATACAACCGTGAGAATCGCTTGAACAGAAAGTTCATAGTACGGGACACTAAACGTATTAACATGTCAACTTAAATTTTTTTCGGGTTATAATAAAAAAAATTCAATTTTACTTTCCGCAACGTTGAATCTATGGTTTATTCCATTTGCTAATCTTGAACTGTCACGTTTGTCTAATGGAAACCGATAAAATTTTAATTCTAGCGTTTTCCTTTTTGAATTTTCAAAACTTTTGTCAACACATTTATTTCCCGACATGTCCTTACCTAATCTCCTATTTGATTAAAGAATGGATTTTATCAAGATTTTACAATTTGTACTCTACAAAAAGTTGGTTATGTTTGGGTTTATATTATAATACATATAAACGATATAAACCAATTAACGATATACGTTATGTAGATTTAACAGGTTGCTTTTTAAATAAATGTTTTCTTAGTGACATATGCTGTTTGCATCCTAAAACTTTTAAATTTTGGTTGCAACCAATATATGCGCTACGGTCTTTTTGCATCCAAAATTGGATACATTGGATTGGCTTACTATAACATTTATATACAATGCTAAAACTGATACTTGTTTATGTTAACCACACGTAGGCGACGTATTTACGTTTCACTAGCACCGGTAGTTTATTTATTTATCTTAGCACACACGATAATCACTTATTTATTTTAAATCGACAAAATCTTCTCGATTCAATTCGAAAAACTGACCTCAGCTCCTTTTGAATTCATTTTATGTTTCTTTTATCTGTGTCGAGAATTTTCTACATCATTCGATAAACGTTCTCGAAGTTGACAATAACTTCGAGAACGTTTCACTGCCTCCTTTTTAAGACTGTTCTGTCCCAGAACAGGAAACTGGATTGACATCAGTAGAACGCATCGTGACCATAGCGGCAGCTCTCTTCATTTCGGCAATTTTCTTGAACATAAAAGTAGCAGTCAATGGACTTTTCCTGATCCGATATTTTACTTGGATTGTAACTGCAGACCAACACTTGTACGTCTGTTCCTCAAAAGCAATATATTTCTAACTGTCTTCCAACCCAGTTGATCTAAGCCACAACCAAGCTTGGGTACTGCCAGTTGTGGAACTACATTTATCTCTTGAGATTCCATAATGCTCGCCACAGATTTTCGTATAACGGCTTTGTACGTGAGTACTTCTTGACGACCAAATAGAAAACGAAGCGTCGGTCACCACGTAGTTTTAAAACTTTTCCGACCGCCGGTTGTTGCCTTTTTAGTTCATCTAAAACATCCAAACTTCTTTTTAAATACGACTGCAATCCCTCTGGACATGCCAAGATCCTCGGGGAATTTAAAAACGGGTCAAAAGGGTCAGAGAAAATATGTATTTTAACGAAACGGAGAATTGATTGGTTATACCAGGAAAAATCAAAAGTATAAAACTATGAAAATAATTATTTGTGACATTTAGTAGTAAAGTTTTTGAACTGCTAATGAATCCTTCGTTTTGCGTTTATTATAAATAATGTAAATTTTGTTCTATTTTAAAAGTGCAGTTTATGCTATATTTATTCTTACACTTATCAATGCGTATTTTGCTTACTATGTGAATAAGGCGATTATAATTTATAAATTGTAGATTTAGTATAAGTTTTGCATAGAATTTTCGCCGTAAGAGACGTTAGATATTAGTCGTTTTTGTTTTCTAATGTTTATGTTGTACGCTACTTAAGCGTTTCAAAATGATTTTATAATTTATTAACATTTTCACCTGTTTATTTAATTTATTTATCTAAACATAGGGCCAAAATTATTGAATATCAAAGCAATAAAGGTCAGGAAAAACCTGGACAACAAACTAAACAAAAAAATTGTGTGTTTTCTAGAATAACGAATCTACTTTATTAAACAACACGTAATAAACTTACATTTTAACCTTTTAATAGTGTATATATCCCTAACTACGGTTGGGCATCTCTCCTTTTTAACCACGGACATACTCTTTTAGATATTATTTAGGTTATTGCAATGAGGTATAATATTCTAACGATTATTATTAATAGTAGTTTACGTAACAAGAGTCGAAAATAAGAAATAGCATAACGAACGTTAATGCGACGCGACGCCGCACGGCCGAGCGTTGCATGTGAATGAGTTATGCTATGATTCTTTCGACGAGAGTAATGTACATTATTTTTTGTGTTGCCCTTTATAGATGTACATTCTTTTTTAAAAAAATCAAAAAAAAATCAACAGAAATGTAATGTTGGTACTATATTTATTACTAAATCTGTCAGATGTGACATTAACTTTAACATCGTTTTTCTTCAATTTTAACTGAATTTCAAGATTTTTAAAATGATTTTTCCACCTGTCGCATACTCATTCTAATATATTAATTGACTTTGAACACTTACTTTTATGTGGATTCCTAGTTTTCATTTTGCCACCCTAGAGCTTTTTTCGTTCATTACGTAACTACACTAACGAACGAATATTGACGTTTACAATGTTGGCAGCACAAAAAACTAATTTATTTATACTAAAAATATGTACACGTTTATAACTAACGAACTAATTGAATCTAAGGATATTTAATACAAACACGCTAATTTATATAGTACACTCACCGAAAGATAAAGTCTCCGGATAACTTCTATTTATTTAAACATTAACGCTTGTTTTCATTAAAGTCACGTATAAGGTTATACTCCGTTATTTTATCTCAATACGTGTTATTCACTTATTTATTTAAACTTCATAATCTTCTTAACACTGCCGACTTCGAATTACTGAAATAACTGACCTATGATTCATTTGTATCGTTTTTATATATTTTGGCCAAACGTTTTCTATATCTTTCGGTGAACGTTCTGGAACTTGAGAATAATTTCTTGAACGTTTCACTGCCCCCTTATTAGGACTGTTGTGTCCCAGAACAGGAAACTGGATGCGACACCGGTAGAAAGGATCGTTGCCATAGCCACAGCTTTCTCCATTTCGACAACTTCCTTGACGATAAAAGTAACAGTCGATAGACTTTTCCTGACCCGATATACTCTTTATACTCTTTGGTTGGTATCTACAGACCAACACTTGAACGCCTGTTCCTCGGAAGACGAACTCCAACATGTTTCGAACTGTCCTCCAATTCAGTTGATCTAAGCCACAACCACGGTTGGGTACTGCGAATTTCTTAACATTGTGGAACTCAATTTCTCTCTTGAGATTCCATAATGTTTGCCACAGATTTTCGTATAAAGGCTTGGTACGTGAGTATTTCTTGGTGACCAGATAGAAAGAAAGCTTTTGTCGCCATGAAGTTTTAAAACTTTTCCGACTGCCAGTTGCTCTCTGCGTAGTTAATATAGCTGTCCAAACTTCTTTTTAAATACGACTGCAACCCCTCTGGACATGTCAAGATCCTCGCTCACGCAATGTGCGATGGCGTAATCTTTTTGTGTTTGGAACAGGTCTTGTTGTTCCTCGGTGGTAACTCCGAACCTAGCTTTTCCAGAACCTCCGTATAAGCTCATAAACTTATCGAACTCCATTCCTTCGATTTGATTTCTGGTTCTGCTAGTTATTACTCTGGTTTGGACCTGAACTTGCGTATTGTGGTTATCGCCAGCAAACGGGGCTAGACGATCGACGTGGACCACTTTTGGCTTGCCTCTGAGTGGTTTTCGGATGCGATATATAACCTCATTAATACGCTGCACGACTTCATAAGGACACTCCCATTGCCTCTGCAGCTTCGGCGACAAACCACGTCTTCTTTGGGGATTATACAACCATACCATGTCGCCAGGTTGAAACCCACCATTTTGTGTCTTGACGTCATATCTAATCTTGATTCTCTCGCTGGCAATTTGTGTGTTTTTACAGACCTCCTCATGTACTTCGTCTAGCCTCTTGGTCAGCTTCCTGACGTAGACTTCTCCAGCAAGTTCTTCTTCTGGTCTTTGTCCAAATTGGAGGTCGCCTGGCAGTCGTATTTCGCGACCGAGCATCACACAGGATGGTGTTTGGCCTGTGCTTTCGTGAACGGATGATGAGTATGCCATTAGGAAAAGGTGCAAGTACTGATCCCAATCTCTTTGGTGTTCGGACACTACTTTGGGTAAGTATATTCCCATTGTTCGATTCATCCGCTCAACCATGCCATCAGATTAAGGATGGAGAGGCGTCGTCAGAGTTTTCTTAATTCCCAACAGTCGGCGAACTTGTTGAAACAGCCCAGACTCAAAGTTGCGGCCTTGATCGGAGTGTAATTCCAACGGAACTTCAAACCGACAGAAAAACTTTTACTAATACATCTGCAACTGTAGCTGCTTCTTGATTGGGTATGGCGTAAGTCTCCGTCCATTTCGTGAAATAAGCCATCGCCACCAGGATGTATTTATTTCCCGAGTCAGATTCTGGGAACGGTCTTGCGGTGTCAATTGTTATTCTTTCTAAAGGGCTTCCTACGTTGTATTGCTTCATTGATGCTTTGCGCTTTCTCGCTGGACCATTTCTTGATGCGCAGACCGTGCACTTACGGCACCATTTCATGACGTCCTCTTTGCAGGTCACCCAGTAGAATCGTTTTCGAACTTTCCTCAATGTCTTCTTAATGCCAAAGCGTCTTCCTGATGTACTATCGTGAAGATGCTTCAACACTTCTGACACCCGGCTCTTTAGCACTAGCAACTTTAGTCTGTTCTCGTGCCCTCGACACTCTCTAGGGATCGCTTAAGAAGACCGTCTTCTATTATCAAACAGTGGGACTGCGCCCAATATTGATGTTTCTGCCCGAAGCACTGATTTCTTCCCATGTTGGTCGTCGGCTGTTTTCTTTCCAGTCTAGGAGTAGTTTTATTTTAGGATCGTTTTATTGTTCCTACGCAACTGCTCAGGTTCTCACTCGTCATCAACAATTTTTTCTTCAAGTCGCGAACAATGGCTGCAGTCCGCCGGACATGGTCTTCTGGACAAGGCATCAACGTTCCGATGAGTGCTTCCGACACGGTGTTCTGTGTCATAGTCATACTCTTGCAGTCTCTCGATCCATCTTGCCACTTGTCCTTCCGGGTTACAGAACTGCAGTAGCCATTTAAAGTGGCGTGGTCTGGTCTCATTAAAAATTTTCGCTCATACAAATATTTGTAGAAATGTTCTATGGAGTTGACGACTGCTAACAGCTCTCTCCTAGTCACGCAATAATTCCTTTCTGGCCTGGTCAAAACCTTGCTAAAATACGCGATAACTTTTTCTTGTCCATCTTGAACCTCCGAAAGGACCGCACCTATGGCTAGATTGCTTTCGTCCGTATCCAAAACAAATTTTCCATCTTCTCTTGGATAACTCAAAATCGGCGAAGTGACTAGGGCCTGTTTTAGTTGATGGAAAGTATTTTCGCAGTCTTCATTCCATCTAAATTCACCTCTTTCTTCGGTCAATTTTGTCAAAGGTTTGGCAATAATTGGCAAATCCGGGTACAAATCGTCTATAATAGATGCACAACCCAAGGAAAATTCGGACCTGATGTTTGTTGACTGGTCTTGGCTATGCTTCCACTGCTCAGATTTTGTTTGAGTCAGCCTTTACTCCAGCTCTAGATACGACGTGGCCAAGGTATTGCACTTCCTTCTTAAATATGCCGCACTTCTTTGGGTTCAGTTTGAGATTAGCCACACGTAGTCGCTGGAACACTTCTTTTAAGTTGTTCCAGTGTTCTTCAAGCGACCTTCCAACCACGATCACGTCGGTCAGGTAAACCAAGCACGTCTTGCAAGACAGTCCTCGCAAGATGGTCTCCATCATACGCTCGAAGGTTCCAGGAGCGTTCCACGGGCTGAAGGGCGCCACAAACCAGTTCCAATCGTAAAAGCTGTTTTTTCACAATCCTTGGGTTCCAATTGTACCTGCCAGTAACTAATCTTTAAATCTAAGGTGGGAAACACTGCGGATCCTGACAGGGTGTCTAACGTATCGTCAATTCTGGGTAAAAGGTAGCCCTTTTTGGTCACGTCGTTTAGCTGTCTGTAGTCTTCGCAAAACCTCGTTGGTTCATCCTTCTCTTTTACGAGTACCACTGGGGATGCTCATCATGTACTTGAAGGTTCAATCACGCCTTCTTTCTCCATATCCACGGTCTTCTTTTTCAACGCTACTGGATCATAGTTGATATGTAAGATCCTTACTTGCATCGTGTTTTTCACTTGTACTAAAGTTCTACCAACGATTGGTTCAATCGCCCGTATGTAGCCTTCTCGGAGATTTCCATCCAGGCGTGCCATCACCACACTTTCAGTCCTAGCAGACAGAGTCACGTCTTCACTCAATAAGACTTACAAGGCTGCCTTCTCTGACGAATGAAAAGGAATTTCTTTATTGTCGATCATCAGGACATTCTTCATATCCAAATGGAACCCATACTTCTTTATCACGTCCATTCCTAGGATAACTTCTTCTGTGATTTCGGCTACCAGTGCTTGATGGTCAAGTACTCCCAAACCAATGGTTACTTTGACTTGTCCGTGAGTAGGTATTTTTTTCGCCTGTCGCCGTTTGAAGTCGTACTGTTACTGGTGATGTCTTCTCGTATTCCAATAACATGTTAGGACGAATAATGGTCTTCATCGCTTCCGTGTCAACACGTAACTAACACTTCTTCCATTGATCTTGCCATCGAGATAAATGCTATGCAATTGCTCCATCGGCGATGCCATTTGAATGGTAATCTCCGGAACCTGACTAGGTGAGATTAACGTTTGTCTCTTTTAGCTAACTCGTTTCAAATTTTTGAGCGTTTTTTTGTCTTCTTTTTGTATTTATTACGATGCCGTCGTACATTGCCTATTTCACCGCAATTCAAAGTCATCACTCCTCTTTCCCGAAGTATTCGTCGCGCTATCTCTTCGATGCTTTCCAGTGTCTGCGCGGGTACTTCTGCAACACAGCAAAATTTATGACCGTCTCGTTGCGATGCTTGTTTTGCTGCTTTGAACTGTAATGCATAGGTTAAAGCGTCATCTAACGTCTTCGGTCGTGCTAACTGGAGAGTTTGCTGCGTTTCGCTGCCTCGAAGGCCGTCCACAAAGGTTTGAATAGCCAATTGCTCCAAGAAGGTATCTGGTGCTGTAGAACACGCAAGCCGTGTTAATCTGGCGATGACAGCCTCAAACTCTTGAAGAGTTTCGGCAGCTTTCTGAACTCGACTTTTAGTTTGAGCTTGGTACACTTGTTGAAGATGAGCATCTCCATTTCTCATTTCTTAACGTGAAATTAAAAGTTCGTAATTTTCTTGTAGGTGGTCAGGAAAAGTTTGCAAGATTCTAAGAGCTTCTCCACGTAAGGACACTATTAAAGCCGTCGCTTTCTGCTTGTTGCTTCAGCCATTGGCTGTACTTGCGGCTGCAAACTGCTTGTAGTAGGTTGACCATGGAACTTTACCATCAAAATTTGGAGGTATAACTTTAAACTTGTGAGTGGTTTCTTCCCTATGGTTCATTATTAAATCTTCACTCGTGACGCTTCCTTCGCCGTGACAATTCATTTGGTTCCTTCTTTCTTTCTCTCATTTTTTTCTCTAGTTTGTCTTCTATGGTTCTTGAATTTTCTTCTAACTTGTGTTCTAATTTGTCTTTTACTTCTTCTATTTTGTCATTCATAGATTGTTTTTCGTTTTCTAGAACTTCGCATATTTCTTCCCTTAAATTTAATATGTCTGCTTGAGTTTCCTCTTGAACAATTTTGATTTGATTTCCTACACTTTGTTCCTCAATAGTCTTTATTTGATTTTCCATGCTCGCTCGTATTTCTTCTTTTAAACCTCTAGACTTTTCTTCCATTTTCTGAGAGTGCTCGCATAGTTTTTATTCATATTTCTGAAAATTTTCGCCCATTTTCTTATTATTTTCTTCCATATTTTTATTCATCGATTCGAGAATTTCAAATATTTTTGAATCCCTTTTAACTGCTTGCAAACGCGTCACCGTAACCACGAATAATAATAATAAAAAAAAAGTTTAACACTAAATTTTAATAATGCCAGACACTAGTTTAACGAAATGGAACAGCTGGAATTAAACGCTATAAACAAACAGGTGAATCGCGAACTAAAGTTTGATTATTTACGCAATCAATGTTTTTATTATGGGAGCGATATTAAATTACTTAATGGTATTTACACTAAATATCGCGAAAAGCTTATTTATTTACACGATGCTATTCGATACTCCACACCTGACATCAATGTAACGATTATTATTAAAACTAATTTATTTATACTAAAAATATGTACACGTTTATAACTAATGAACTAATAAAATCTAAGGATATTTAATACAAACACGCTAATTTATATAACTTATATTTATTTAAACACTAACGCTTGTTTAGATTACAGTCACGTACAAGGTTATACTCCGTTATTTATCTCACCACGCGTTAATAACTTAATTATTTAAACTTCATAATCTTCTTAACACTGCCGACTTCGAATTACTGAAATAACTGACCTATGATTCATTTGTATCGCTTTTATATATTTCGGCCAAACGTTCGATAATTTTCTATATCTCTCGGTGAACGTTATGGAACTTGAGAATAATTTCTTGAACGTTTGAATATACTAACTGGGGAAACCTCTACGTACGCGTATCCCCATTGCTTTCGGTCAACCACGTTTGAAAGGTAGAAGTAAAATTAAAGCTTGACTCAAAACAATAAATTGATATATTTCTTAAGTTAAAAATACATATCATTAAAAATAAAATACAACATTATGTATTTTAAATAAAATTAATTTAGTTCACTTTAATCTAATGGAACTACTTACCTTAAAAATACGTCAATATTTATAGGTTTGCAAGTAAGTTTTTAATCGAAATTCAAAACATATATTAATTATTTAAACAAGTAATTTTCCACTCACGTGATACGTTGCCAAAAGTCTCTAGAATTGGCTGAATATAAGTTTTAAATGACATTCTACTTATTATTACTTTTTTGACGATGGCCGCAAAATTAGTTTTTCGTTAAGGGGGTTCTAAAACGATCGCTTTGATGCGTCGCAAGCTTCTACAAAATTCGCTTTTTTGTAAAAAGTATAAGAGCTAGAAACTTAAAAAAATACTGAACTAATTACAAGGGCTAGCTTATAAGAGGTTCTCTAAAATTTGCGTTTCATTTTGTGTAACGTTTTTGGTCTGGTCATAAATTTTTCAATAATAATATTTATTTTGATATGAGAACTATGTATTTAATAAGCTAAAGACACATATCTAGGGCGTCATTTTTTGCTAATAATCGATGGTACGTTTACCATGTGCTCTCAAAATTCACATAAAATTGCCTAAGATTGATTCGTTTTCTACTCATTTTTTTATATTTTTAGCTTCAACATTACACAATATTTCACAAGACGGCTATACGACTAGCCTTTGTAGAGATCATTTCACGACTAAAGAACCGCGAGATGCGCGTCGGATAAATACGGAATTTGACGATCATGCAAAATAAATGCTAACTAAAAACATCATCTGTAAACGATGTACATTAACTGTAATGGTTTACCTTTAATTGAACTAAAAAGTGAATGCATACAAGACGATAAATATAATATAAAAAAATATAAAACACAAAGATAAAAAACAGTTTGTAACAACTTGTGGACACTTCAAACGCCGTATGAACAAACGTTTTTTGGTTACCTAGTGTATTGACATTCGGAACAAAATTGGTTTCTGCGCAGCGGTTCTTTAGTCTTGAAATGAACTCTAATTATTTCAGTTTTTTTAAGTTTCTAGCTCTTATAGTTTCAACGCAAATGCAAATTCTATAGAGACTTGCAGCGCATCTAAAGCGGCCGTTTTAGAAACCCCTTCTTCTTCCTTCTTCCCGTTTATAAACCTTTTTATTATAACTAAGTTAAGATTATTAAATTTATTATGTATTATATGTATTTTAAGCAACTAAAATAGACAAAACTAAAATTATCGAATGTAATCCGAACGCTACAAAACACTTAACTATACACGATAGTTTGCTTTCTTCTCCGGGTGAAGTGGGGAAATACATAATACCGGACCGGACCATACTAGCATACGGAGTGGTTCCTCCAGTAGTTATTTGTTTAACCTCATTCGGTTATTATGACTGGGAGGAGCTGTATTGTTTTCACTCTCTTTGTGCTCACTAACCACTACTTCTTCAATATGTTTGTTACTAATATTAATAAAAGTAATGCTATAATATCTATCTCCCCGTAATAATTGCTAATGACACGTTAGTTTTTAATCTTTGATTTTCTGTTCTGTTCTGAGGAACTGATCCTACACTCTAAAAAACTTCGATTTTGACAACTGCTTCAATGCAGTCATTCGACTCTGTGATTTATTCAGTGCTACTCATATAGAACGCTATTATATCTTTTTCGGCAATTACCTCGACTGTTGTAAATGTTTCGGGACGTTCCAATATATTTTATGATCGTAATGCATAAGGCGTATTTGGAATTTTTGTAAACGCGCTGTTAATTCATGAATGGGTATACTCTGCAATACTTCAATTAATTGTTTTGTGGTCGGTTTCGATTGAGATAAACAGACTGGAAATACATCCGTGAAATTTATCACACGCCGAAATTAAATGTAGTGTTTCACACTCTATCTGAGCCATTCGATAACTTTGCTACCCTTTCTCGCTTGAATTAAATAAGCTTCAATGGGGTATGAGGAATTAGAAATAGAACTTTTTTTGTATGTATTAAAACTAATTAAAAATGACTTTCTTGTAATAACTTTTTTATTTTATAGTTTTTGAGGTATATCCCAGACAAATGAAATATCAACGATGTTAGAGGTTCTAATATAAAACATTAGCAAGGTACGCCCCAATACTACTTTCTCATTAATTTTATGGTTTATGATTTTACCTTAAAGAGCCTTTGTCTTTATCAAGAGTAATGCCTTTATCTCGAATAAGTTTTAATACGCATGAATTAATACTCGTATATCAACGTAATTTATAACACCGTCAATGCCCGACAAGATTTTATTTAGTACAATTAAAAACTGTTATGGAGGGTAAAATTATACGGAATGGCAATTTTTTCAAGATAAATCTTCTAAAAGGTGTGTAAAATTATTTAATAAATTAGCTTTTTGTCTAAACGAATTTGATAAAATCCTAAATTCCTACGAGCTTAGTGAAATATTTTGATCCAGCTGTTTTTTTTCTTAATCCGTTATTTTGCTGAAGTGCTCAGATTCACACTACATTTTTGTTTGCTTGACTCTTTTATGGTCTATCAAATTTTTCGTACTCGTGACGTGAATCAATAAGTCTAAATGCTTTTGGCTGGGGTGCAAATGAATAAAACGTAAATGGTTTTTGGCAAATGGTGCTGTATGGTTTCTGTTTCTACACATTGTTCTTAATTTGCTAAATGGAGTCTTAGCATGCAGTTCTCATTCAACTTGCTCTATTGAAAAGTCGCTTTTATAAGGAAAACTTCAAATGTAGGTACATTCTTTGCCATTTAACCAAAGAATTCAATAATATAGAACAATAAATAAATGTTTTTGAATTATTTAAATGTGATGGTAAGAAACAAAATGCTAACATGAATATAAACATACATATAAACTACGTACACTACTTCATGTCACTTTTGGTATTTGTTCTCACTTATGTTATTTTAAAAATTAAATTTTCAGGTTGGTTTATTAGGTGTTTTCCAAAAACTAATTGCATCGAAGACGAATGATCATGAAGGTTTTTATTTAATGCAGCATGTCATTCAACACGTACCAATGTAAATTGATATTGTTGTAATATGTATTTACTAATCAACTTTTTGCAGGGAAGCTTTACAGCCATACCATAAACAGATATTTTTCTTATTGTTCCAACGTTTATCATCAAGTAAAACTACTAAATACGTCATAGGAACCATAGTATTCTTTTCTTTATACATTATTAAATTTTCTGCAGACGAACTTGTATCTACGATAGACGGAATTCAAGCACAGTAAGATAATTCTCAATTATAGTTTATTCTTAAAGATGTATTTAATTTTATAGAATGTTCGGTATGGTCCTGGAAAAGTTATTTTTAGCAGATCTTCAAAAAGTCTCCGGATTAATCGAAAGAAAAATAGTTGCTTGTGGAATAATCAAATTATTATGCGATTGCCCAGCAATGCATTCAGGAAATTATCAAAAATATTGGGCTACTCTATTGCAAGCACTAATAAACTTCTTCGAAGGTCAAATCGATGAAAGTACATTTCCAGATGACGATCTTGTGGAAATTGATGATACACCAACTTTTCAAACCGCTAGCGCAAAATTAAGTTTTGCTAATAACAGTAAATCTGATCCTCTTCAAGGTAATTGTTTTAAATGTTTAATATGTACGTATATAATTGTTTTATTTAGGTGTTTCTGAACCAAGAGAATTTTTGGTACAAAATTTAGCAGCTTTGGGAAGAGCACGACCTGGAGTTTTACCTGCCCTTGTAAATAATATCGATAAAACGGCTCTTATGCATTTGCAAGGTTACTTGTCTAAGTTTGGAGTTCAGTTAGTTTAATTATTTGTAGGATTTGTTTTAATATTTAAGTGTTTTGTAACTTGTTGAAGAAGAAAGTCTGTATAACGTTATTGTCTCTATATAAACCTTTTTATAAAATTAGAAAAAAATTTTGAACAAGTCTTATTTGGAAATATTACAGTGTAGATCACATATGCGATTGTAAGTTATTGATTTGTGATAATTGCTAGTAAATGTCTTAATTTTTGAGATGTTTGTGAATTTTATTTGAGGAATTTAACCACATATACTTGCAATAGCGATATTTGATAAAAATAGTTTCGAATAGGCCGTAAATAATGACTACGCACGGTATTTATGTAAAAATTAATTCGATTTTGCTTTTGCATGTTTTGTAACAAATGCTTTCTTACTAACAAAAATGATAATATGAAATTTTCCGACTTACTTTGTATTGGAATCACTTTTGTTTATTAAACAAACTTGTGGACGTTTGTAAAGTTCAGTATACAACAATTGGTACATGTACCTACGCACTTTGCATTCCTTTTCCATCTTATATACGAATTTTACATCTTCAGAATCATCGATTAGATTCAGATTTTGCTTCTTTAAACTGTACATGAAGAGTAGATTTAGAGCAAACTGCCCAGTGCTTAAGGTTACAATTTTTTCTTAGCTCATAAAATGTTCTTGGATCAAAACATGTCGAAGTAAAAGTTCTTGTAGTCAGAAAACATTTCCACGCTCTTATTATTTCTACCTATTACAGCGTTACAAGCCTGAAGTTACCCACCAAACTCAAATTGGTGAAAGCATATTCTGTAGACTAGTTCTACACAAACCTTTTTACGAGGAAGCTTGGTTTCAATGCATTTATTTGAATTTAGAGAAGGGTTTTGATCAAGCTTTCTTTCAGTAGCTGTAGTACACTACAAATCTACTAACAGATGCAAGTTATTTATTTCAATTTATTTTTTGTGAATTGTAAAGATGCAAATAATTTTAATAATTAGTTGAGGGTAGTTTGTACCTCTTTCCGATATGTTTGTGCAGGTTTTTTTTTTGTGTTGGGATTTAAACAGATCATATCTGTTTAATTGCCGTAAGTTTGGGATGTTTATTGGTATATTTGTTCACAAGTCAGTTGTTTTATAAATTTCAATTATGTAATTATTTTCATTCAATTAGAGAAGCTGAAGGGGTTTCTTCTTTCATGTTCTTCCCCTCAAACAGTGGTTCTTGAGAACATGGAAACTTGTTATTTGAATAAAAATATTTTTTTATTTTTGCTGTTTTATATGGTTTTATTTAACCTACTACAGCCTTCCCACATATCAAAAATATGCAGTGTATAACAAACTTCATGTACCCTACAGGGGGAGATGTCGGTGTGTATTTTTAGTTTTCAAACATTAGTGGATTACTTATCAATTACATCATATTATCCTATCTCAAGCCACTTTTAATTCGTTTCAATCTATAAGCGATTTGTTCTACAGCTTAACAATACACTTTTTTGATAAGTATAAATTTATTGCCTTACCCCAAACCAATCTTAAATTGTAGCAATAACTACTAGCAATTAACAGACCTTATATGGAGTTAAAATCAACTGTCAACAGGTAAGAATAAGTTAAGAGAAATGTTTGATCCAGGGAGCTTATAATCCAGCAGTTGCAATTTTTTCAAAAGCTTTCAGATTTCGGCATAAAAAATGTGTTTTGGTTCTTTTAGGGAAAATTTAGTTAGTTTGTGAAATGTAACTTCGGACGAACAACTAGCCATCAGTCAATTTTAAAATATTTCCTTAATCTCAATACATACCCTTTTTTCTAACTTTACCGACATTAATTTTATAGTCTACATCAGTCACATAATTTTAGGACTTGCAATCACAATTGAACCATTTTTTTTAACGAATTAACTACAAACTATTTAAAATGCCTGCATTCTTAGTAATTCTTTTTATAGCTTTGAGCATACCCGAAAACGAATATAGTATTTGTGAAATCGGCCAACTGTTAAATATAATATCAGGTTATTTTGACTAACGCTGTTATAGCTAACAAATTATTTAAAATTAGACAACAATTTAAATTTTCTATATAATTATAGGTGCAAATGTACTTTATAAAAGAAATATAGTGGTTTTAATAATTTATTCATACATCAA
This sequence comes from Aquatica leii, assembly GCA_035610365.1. NCBI lineage: Eukaryota > Metazoa > Arthropoda > Insecta > Coleoptera > Lampyridae > Aquatica > Aquatica leii. Next base: position 140,744,122 of record CM069432.1, on the reverse strand, counting down.
TATTAAGCGTAATCATAGAGTAGCAATTTACTCTATGGCATAAAGCAAAACATACATAGTCTAGTAGATTCTTAAATGATTAAATTTACTAGGCTACCATGATTTTTTTTTTTTTTGAAAAAGCTTAAGCTGCCCCTTTACTTTCGCAAGCAAACTTTCTAAAGTAACATAATATTTGGTGTTTCACCAAAATATTTTCCCCCCCAAGATGTTCACATTTCAGTGTCACATAGAAAGTGGTACATTTAACTATATTTAACAGATACATGCATCTTAAAATCAAATTAAAAAAAAAGTAAAAAGAATAAAATAATTAAGCACGATTAGATAAATAACTGACCCTATTAATTTGAAATGTTTTAAGTATTTGATCCCATTTATAAAAACTATATTTAATATTAACCAGAACTGATAATTTGAGCTTTTTTAAAGATTATATAAATTTTCAAAGAAAAAATATAGGTCAAAAGTTATAGCAAAAGAAATGTGTCAGTTGCTTATAGGTTCTACGTCCACATAATCCAGCACGTGTTCCTGCATAATAGATCCAACACTGCAAATTGGTAAAGAGATGGTAATAGGTAAAGATGGCAAAATCCACTCAGCGTCTCTGTCGATATTCATGGTTTTGGCCAAAGATGCCGCAGTCGTTCCAATGACAAAATGATTTTCAGTTAATGGTAAGATATCTTTGAGAAGTATCCATACATTTTCGTTGGCCACCACATGCACTTTTGGAATAGGAAAACCGTTAAATGGACTCGCTACTGGAAGAGTATATGCTCCCATATCTTCAAAAATTAACCAATCGCCGACATGTAACTCTGGTAATAAAGTCTCGGCAACAACTTGATCTAAACCATCACAAGTCGGTCCCCAGATACTACTCGAATGTAATTTGGAATGTGGGTAATCCTGTAAAATAATAGTTAGTATTGATCAAAATGATGCAACATTTGCGTCTTGCCTTTAAAGGTTGTCCAACAACTTGCTGATGATCGTAGAGAATGCAATTGAAACTTCCGTAAACGCCGTCATTGATGTAATACATATAATGAGTTGAAGGAGCTTCCGTGACAAGGTCCTTAGTAGCAACACCTCTAATGGAATGAATGTTACATGCCAAAGTATAAGCTGAAGCTACATAAAATCGACCAGGTTCAGCAATAATATGCACAGATGGATCTGGGAAGTAATCTTCTAAAGCCGCGTTTATTATTTCGGCAATCTAAAGAGTAATAATTAATGTTTTGTATGGATTGTAGAAACTAATACCTCTATAATAGAAGTACCCTGCCCTCCCGGATATCCTCCTCCAAGATCCAAAAGATTAAAATGGTAGCCAAGAGTCGCGGCGTAATCAAACAGTTTACGAGATTGAGCAATAGCTCTACGAAATACACCAGGTTCTCCACAGCCAGACCCGACGTGAAAGCTAACACCGACAACATCAATACCTAACTGTTGAGCTAGGCGAAGTAACTGAGGAGCTTCATTATCGGGGTCACACCCAAATTTCATACCTAGTTGACACTGTGCGACTTTAGCATCACACCGTATCCGAATTACCATCCTAAAGAAAACCTATAGTAACACACAATAATGAAAGATATAACAACTTACTTAGCGTCAGGAAATACACTTTTAACCTTATGTAACTCGATCTCATTATCAAAAGTCATCGTATTAACGCCAACATCAGCAGCATGTCTAATGTGACTAATAGGTTTAGCCGGATTAGCGAAAATGATACGATTTGAATTAACTCCAAGATCGAGAACTTTATTAATTTCTGCTTTGGAAGCACAATCAAAACCAGTGCCCAACGCAGCAAGTACTTCAAGGACAGTGAGGCTGTCGTTACATTTTACAGCTAAAATGAAACTTTTAAATGTATAATTTTATAGAAAAGTATTTTTACCGTAATGTGGTTCCACGCGTGGAAATGCTGATTTCCAAATTTTGTGTTTGTTGACGATATCGCCTATATCGCAAACGTAGAATGCATCTTCTTGCGTGCCAGTATCCGCTATTTCACGAATGACGGACCATACGTTGCAGTTATTATTCAATACATGTACACGATCGTCTTCTACTGCATTGATCTTCATTTTTAAGTTTTTTTAAGCACTATTAAATACAGTTAAAGGCTATACGAAAAGCAAACTAAAAAAAAACCGTTGTATTTTTGCTTTTTTTTAACGATTTCGGAAACCCAGAATAACGCCGTTAGAATTAAAAGCGTTATTAAGGGTGGCGTTTAAATCATTAACTTACGAGGCAGCTCTTGCTCAGGATAGTGCAGCGTGTGTGTATAAAATACAAAGGTTTACTCAATACTTAGGGGAGCTAGCAGCTCCAAGGAGGTTCTCCGTCTAAGTATAAGCAGTAGTTGTATGGCAAATACGTTACTCGAACGGCGGGAATCACTCGCCGCTCAGCACAACCCTAAAATACATTTCTTTTAATTTGTCGTTTATATCAATTAAGTAAGTAAGATGAAATTTGTCAAGTTAAGTTCCATTTAAAAAGATAACGCATGATAGGATTGAAGTTAAAGTTCACAAATCTTCGATAATGTGGTAAAGCTTCTAAACGTTTTATAAAATCGACATGTTCACGAAAATCACGAATCTCAGAAAAAATATAGTAAACATACCAAATCAAGAAAAAAACCGTTACAAATAGGTATAAATAAAATAAAAAAGTAGAGAAGCGCCAGACACGTGTATTCCATTTACCAATTTAAACAATACTGCTTTAATTGCCTGTTGAACTGCGATTAACTCATCTGACATTGATAAGAAGTGTGATGGCTTCTTATAATCAACAAGCTTAACATATTTTTTCTCGAATAAAGTATAAATTACTTACCTTAAATGGTGTTAATGTTTTATTTGCTTTGTAGCAATAAAACATGAAAAAATTTGAAGTTTCAGCCCACCAACCGGCCGGGAAACTTAAATTTCCGCTTAGAGAAGTAATTTTCGAAACTAAAAAATCAACGGGAAAAAAGAAAAAATAAGTAAACCGGCTGGTTGGTTAGGTGGCGTCTGCCTTCGTCGTCCACAACTCTGTGTAGTAGATTATAACTCGGAAAATAAACTATTTGTCCATAAATATTTGAATATATTTTATACTACTCTCCCCACTACTTCAACTTTATCTCCCAACTAAACCATTTAATATTTATCAATGTATTACTCCCGCAAAAGTATCGTCATAATTTCAACGAATGTTTTTTGATGACGCATAGTTATTCAGTATAAACAGGTATAATTATAAGTACATTATTAAAAAAAGGGGGAAATTTTGTCATAATCTAAAGAACGGTAGTAGACTAGGTAATTAAAAATTAAGCAATTAATGTTTGATAACGTAATTTGTTTAGTTCTCAGACAAAGATGGATAAACCAAGGTAACCGAAAGTTCAAAAAGAAAACGAATAGAATAAATGGGTTTAAGTATAATAAAAAAATGAATGAGAATTTTTTTATCCCATTATGAATTATTTCACAATATGTATTTACTTGACAAAAACAAAAAAAGATAAATTTCTAGATCATGCTCTATTTGTAAAATTTTAAATCATTGCCCTTGTGCTGTAATTTTCTTGTGTGAAATTAATTATTGTTTTTTAATCGCCGTGGATGACCTATTGATATTTAACCTTTACGTCTTACGATATGACTTTAGCTTAATGAAAACATTCAAAAACGCCGATGTAATAAAAGTAATACATACTTCCAAAAATTAAAATAAGTAAATAAATAACGGTGCAAAGTTGGTTATTTTGAATTGGTATGATTTAAACACTATAGATGAATTCCATATTCAACCTACGGAAAATCTGTTTGAAGTTAATACACTTTAATAGACGTTTAGTAGTACGAGTAGTAGTCGTTTTATATGATTAACACAATTCAATTTGATCTTAACTATGCACAATTAATTAAACTTTTATTACCATTCTTTCTAATTCATATTTTCGTCATATTTGCAACCAATTATTTAGAATTTGATTAGAAATGGTAAAATATTTACTTATGCGTAAAGTGCAAAATCTACACTGATCGTCAACAACTCAACAATAAATTAATTTACCACGCTTTTTATATACTACTATAACTATATTATGTTTTAAATTTTTCGAACAATTTTTTAAAAGTCTTATAACAAATTTAACTTCGATGTTCTCACAAAAATTACTATTGATATTTACAGATATGTACTATAGGTACATATACTACTACAAATAGAAAAATTCAATCGACCTATAATACAAACAGTTCATCTGATCCAGATCATAGAATATCTTTAGCTCAAGACTACGTGTGTGTAGATTTCTTTGAACGAGACGCTTTAAGAGGGCTGCCTTATTCTTTTTACTATAGAACACGCTATATGATGAAAGTAATTGTGCAATATTTAAAAAGATAATCTAGAAAACACAATTTTTTTAAAATAAAAAATTCATAAATGGCATAAATAACAAGAAAGCGCAATGAAGTGTTTGATTCAAATAAAGCGATCAACTTTTTTTCCCTGTACACACAGAAATTTACGTGGTGTGATGAAAATATTGATTCGTTTCGTTCATTTGTAGTTAAATATAGTATAATTTACTGATTCCTTAGTAATTACTATAACCGATTCTAAGTACTAGGTACTAGTCAGTTTGAATACGTGTTAATACAACATATTAATTTAATAAATGCGACGTATTTGAATTGAAATGGTCTATAAATAATTAGGTAGTATATATAAGTACTAGTTCTTATATAATTAATACTTTAGAATATAATACACCAAACTAAAAAAACAGTTTGAACGGACAATCACCTAACTATTCACTGAAATAATTAGTAGAAACGTCTATACTACATTAGACAAGCGATTTTTTTACCACGTTATACTTAAATCGGGCGATTATTTTCAGTTCCCTAAACCGCATCGGACAATGAAAAAAAAAGTTTTGCTGAGTGCTAACGAGTATTCTTTAGAACATGCCAATTGATGCATACAAAAATACTTAAGAGTAGAATATTTTATTTATTTATTTATTTAAATTTAAAAGATTCCGTTTTTATTTTTATGGTTGTGTTAAGTTTCGCGTTGGTAATGGTGAACGGGTGAATTATTAGTTTAAGCTTTAGGCACCCCAAAGCAAAACAATGCCACAACATTCTTTTTTCTTTTTCAGCCAAGGAAAATTATAATTAGAGTACAACAAACCAGATACTATTCTGTACTCGATCAGCAAAAAGCTTCAAAATCAAAAACGTTTTGTTGAGACTCGAAAAAGAACTTAGTGATTTGTTGTAGTTAGTTTGCTGTTTTTTGAGACATCAAGTTCTTGATAATAAACAGAAGTTAATGTTAGTGTTTCTCCAAAATACTTTCACTATCGAAAGAAACGGAAATACGAAATACTTACTGTAGAAATTCTCGTATTTTTTTATTACTCTCTAAGAAAAATGTTTGTTGTGGTTGCGATGTGCCAAGAAACGCTTATCGACTGCAGTCTTCTCAAAAATGATACATTGAAGAATACTTAGAAATATTTTCCTCGATGACGTATACAATTACAAACAAAGTAATCAAGTGTATAACACGTGTAATTTTTTGAAAATTATTATTGATAACGATTTCTCAATTTTCCAGATAAATACTATAATAAAAAATCAATTAAAAGCTATAAGAATAATGATTTAGACGCTATTATTGACGCAAGATTATTTTACAGATCAGTCAAATATTTAAATTTGATCTGTGTTCCTAGCGTTATTTAAAAATTCTTATACAATCGTCATAAATTAATAGAATTCCATTAATTTATAACGATAACAGTTTGGGTAGATTTGATTTTTGACTATGAACTATGAACATTGTGTTTACGTATATGTTCAATGCGAAATTCATTATGTTTGACCTTGGCCAAAATACGTTTCTATTTAGTTTCGTGTGTAATTAAAAGAATCACGAATTTATACCAGAAACAGGAAATAGTAAAATGAGCGCAGTTTCGTCTTTTTTTAAATCAACTTCATGAAACTTTCATAATAACACCGTTCTTCCGTTTTTCTAATTAAATACTAAACGAATTGGATTATTTTGGTTCAACAACAGCAGATAAATGAGAACACAAATCTGCATAACTTTTAGAATTTAACCAAAGTTAAATTTTTACAATTTATACCGGATTATAAAATATTAAGTATTTTGATTTGATGAAAATGAACGTAAAGTTGTGACCTTGTATAAGTTGAGTTTGTCAGATCTGTGATCAGTTCCATATACCATGTGTTTCGAATAGATGACGTCAAAGAATTTCCGCCCGCCACTTACCAAAAAATTGAATCATTTTCAAGAAAAAGTAGATCTATCAAAAACTATTTGACGTGCCCTAACGTTTTTTTGAGGAAATGTATAATATATATCAATTGTTATTAATATTACAATGCTTATGCTTTCTACATTTGAATTTAGCAGTTTCAATGAAAACACATAAATATTGACGCAATCGTTTATTTAATTTCAAGTACTATTATAGTACTTAAAAATCAATTGGCTTGTGGAAAATCAAACACGTAATTGTCATGACCTTTATTTTAATAAACGAAAAATAAAATTGGCGTGGTCACCACACGACTTTCCTATAAGGAATTTCTACATATTTTTTATTCTCAAATTGAAAAAAAAAACATCCAAGACAAAAGAATGTAGAGAATTCAGGAAAATGAAAGGTTTATAATCTTATTCGCTTGAAAGAAATAATAGTGAAAGTAATAAGTATTTCACATTAGACAATTTTATTTAAAATGTTTTCATACTACTAAGTGATATGTACACGTTTGTATTGACTTCCTAGCATGCTATAATTTATTTGAAATTTTTCTTCTCAATTTCATTCAGATATAACCGAAATATGATAAATTGAAGTTATGTTGTCAAATCAACTAACCCGTATATTTGTTCGCATCGAGATTGCTTTCCCATTTAGTAAATCAGTAAAAATTGTTATTGTTAACGTATATTGCTTTCCCTTCAAGATATGGAATTTTTTTCTAAAAAAAATCGTCGTAAGCAGGATTCGAACCTAGATTATATTTGGAATTCATTTTAAATTATAAATTAAATATCTAATAAACTGTTAATGTCAGAAATTTTTTCCATTGTAATAAATTGCTAGGAAGAAGTATCTTTATAAGAAGCTGTAAAAATAATTAAAATAATTTAGATACGTACAAAATTATTTAAGAAAAACTGTTAAAAATGGCGGATACATCCACTTCCGGTTTCTTTATCAGACACATCTTTTGATAGAACCGGGATAATATAAAAAGTTACTAGGACTTTTGGTTCGAGAGTTATCGTGGGTACATCGTTACACACAGACACCCAAATTTTTTTGTCAAAAATACATTTTTCTATAACTCGATGTTCTTTAAGGTGAGCTTTCGTTGTACAATCGGAAGATTAAGAAAGCAATTGTTAGAGATCATTTCATGACTAAAGAACCGTGAGGTGCGCGTCGGATAAACTCGGAATGTGACGATCATACGAAATAAATTCTAACTAAAAACATCTTCTGTAAACAATGTGTCAACTTAGTGAAATGGTTAATCTTTAATTTAATAATGTGCACACATTAAACGCCTTATGAAAAGTGCAAACATTTTCAAGTTGTATTGACATTCGAAATAAAATTGGTTTCTGCGCAGCGGTGCTTTAGTCTTAAAATGATCTCTACGTAAACTCCATTTTCCGAACCCTCAACTTCGTGCTATCAACAGCGAAAAGACTAAGGAATTTCTTTGAATTTCAGCATAATAATGAGGTTAAAATGTGTATCAATGGTTTTGTTTCTATAATATACTCGAGATATGTACCTATGTAAATATTTATATAAACAACTTCGCGAACGAAATCCATTTTCTCAATTCTATTTGTCTCAAACTTTTTTCACAAATACTCTTAAGTTTGACTTACTGAAGTACAACTAAAGAAGACTAACGCACGAGTTGGGAATATCACTGCTTTATACATTTCTTATTTTTCTCCGAGGGGTTACGCACGGCTGTACTCTGGTGTACATGCTCTGTGTACTCATATGTAATCTGCGGTACTCATATGTACTCTGCACAACTCATATGTACTCATGTGAATTAATGTATTCTGACAGTATACTCATTTAAATTCATGTGTATTCAAGGTGTACTCATATGTACTCAAAATATACTTTTGTGTAAAATACGCCTCCAAATGAACTCGGTGTATCACCGAATGCTACCGAATCTGATGTTTGCATCAGCCGGATGATTTTGGTAGTGCTTCAACTGTTTTATAAATGTGAAGGTAAATATTGTATTACGCAATGTTTTTAAGAGTTCAGTAATTTATTTACTATATAAACTAATTTCAATTTCTCATACTGATTGCTTGATTAATAATGAAACGCCTACTTGTAAATACCCGATAATAATTTACAGATTCCAAATGAAAACACTTATGAATTTTGACCTGTATTTCTATATGGAAGAAAATGAAATTGTAAATGCATCTATTAAATTAACAGTATTCGATCAATTGGAAGATCATATAAATACCGTGAAGGCTTTTCCAAGGTACATAAAAACATTGCTTGTTGTAACGGGGTTTGATAGCATTACAAGTTTAACCGAAATAAACGATGATATCAAATATGTCGAAGAATTTGCAGTGAACAAAATCCTTAAAATTTTTTCTAGCGAAAAGGAACGATTTCTTAGTATGTAAGCAGCATGCCCTGAAAACTTTGAAATCGTAAGAGGTCACAAGAAATTGATATTCCAATTAGTGTTACTTTAAAAAAAAATCAAGAACAGCAGAAATTTCATCCAAACCAATTCGAAAAATTGATAAAGCGCTCATGTCAGTTGCTGACTTTGATTTGACCTTTAAAAACCATGATCTGTCAGTTCGGGCTAAATCTTACATTAAGAAAAAAATGCTGAACTGGACCTGAGTATTAAAGAAGTGTTAGAAATAAGTTAATCGAAACGTGCCCGCCGTTAAAAATGTATATATGTGTGCGTTGTTAATACATGCGTGAATACAGCGAGTAGTAATAAAAAGCGTTAAGCGCGGATAAGTCGCATGCCAGTTGTACTCGCGCATTTATTTGTTTTAAGTTGTATTTCTTTTATTATAATGAACTTTGATTTCACTTCATTTTTCTGTCAGGTTATGGGCCCAGAAACGCCCAAAGTGCTATTTTAAAAAATAATAGTGTGTAAAGTGTAAGTGAATCATAACGATAATAAGGAAAACGCGTGGCGCGAAGGATTACATTAAAAAATGGCTACGGCAACGGGTTTCGCGAACATTAATTAAACAACAATTAACAGAAGCAATTATGAATTGTGCAAAGTGCAAATGAAAAGTGTACTAGTTTTCAATGATTTGTGGCAATACGTCAATAGTATGGAAGTGAAACCAACAGAAAATTTTATTAATTGGATAAACAAAGATTCGAAGGCGTTGGCATTAATAAATCTTTCTATTTCGCACGGGCAGTTAAATCATGTAAAAAAGGCATGCTCATCGAAGGAAGCATGGGATGCACTTCAAGCGATATTTGAATCGCGCGGCCCGGTAAGAAAAGCAGCTTTGTATAAGCAATTGTTACGTATGGAAAAGAAACCGAATGTTAGCATGACACAATATTTAACAGATTTCACACGCAATGCAGAATACCTGGACAAAGCAGGAATTCAAATTCAAAATGAATTATTATCAATTATGCTGTTAAGTTCGTTACCTACAGATTATGATAGTTTTACCATTGCAATTGAAACGCGTGATGAAATACCGACGCTTGAAAATTTAAAAATTAAACTTATTGAAGAGGAGGCGAGACAGAATGATCGATCTTCAAGAACAAGCGATATAGAAAATGTAAGCACTGCTATGATTACAAAAGGTCATTCATACCAAACGAAACAAAATAATGTTTCTGGGAAGTATAAATACACGAAATCCGATACGCACTTTAAAGGCAAATGTTTTAAGTGTAATAAATACGGTCATAAAAGTCGAGATTGTAAATTAAAATTTAAATCTAACGAAGCAAATAAAGTGAATGACGCGATGACAGTTATTGCATGTAATACGGGAATTGATAAATCAAATTCGTGGTACCTTGATAGTGGCGCAACGAAACATATGTGTAACAATAAACAAAATTTTGTAACTTTAGATGAAAGTGAACAATTAAAAGTTTATACGGCCGCAGAACATTTTATAGAATCCACCGGAAATGGAGACGTAAATTTAAATGCGAAAATAAACAATCGTTTCACGAATAAAGTAAAATTAAAGAACGCATTATACGTTCCCGAACTTCGAAACAATTTACTTTCTGTTTCAAGTGTTACCGACAATGGTTATACGGTTACCTTTATGAAAGATAAAGCAATTATTAATCGAAAGGATGGTTCGGTAGTTCTTACAGCATCAAAACGTGATCAACTTTATGTAGTGAACGAAAAAGAAGAAAGTGTTGCATTTGTACGTGACAACGATGTTGAAAATTTAGTTAGATGGCATCAAAGGTACGGACATTTAAACGTTAACGATTTGAAAAGAATGGAAAACGAAAATATGGTGTCTGGTATGAATTTGAATTCGAAAATAAAAGAATTAAATTGTGAAGTGTGCGCAAAAAGTAAAATTCATGTGCAACCGTTTAAACAATCGACAAATCGTGAAAAAGAAACTTTGGGTTTAGTGCACTCAGACATATGTGGACCAATGAAAACTGAATCATTAGGTGGCGCGAAATATTTTGTAACGTTTATTGACGATTACTCACGTTATATGGAAGTTGTTATGCTCCGAAATAAGTCCGATATTTTCCAAGCTTTCAAAAATTACAAAACAAGAGCAGAAAGACAAACTGGCCATCGCATAAAAAAGCTTCGAACGGATAATGGAAGAGAATATTTATCAAGTCAGTTCAAGAGTTTCCTTGAAGATGATGGAATAGTACATCAACTAAGTGTTGAGTATACACCTCAGCAAAACGGCGTTGCAGAGCGAGCTAATCGAACGTTGGTCGAAATGGCACGTTGCATGATGTTACAAGCTAAGCTTCCAGATTCCTTGTGGGCCGAAGCAGTGAATACAGCAACCTTTTTGAGAAACAGGTGTGCTACTAAGTGTTTAAATGGGACCACTTTGAGGCATGGTCGGGAAGAAAGCCGCACGTTAGTTTTCTGAGAATTATAGGCAGTAAAGCTATTGCATTAAATAAAAATCAAAGAAGAGGAAAATTTCAACCAAAAGGTGATGAATATGTGCTGGTAGGTTATTCAGATGAATCCAAAGCTTATCGTTTGTGGAAACGAGGAACAAAGCTAGTCATCAAAGCTCGAGATGTAAAATTTATCGAGAACATTGAACCTAATGAAACAGCATCAAAAGAAATTTTTATGCTGCCAGATCAAACAGTTGACATGACGCATGAAGAGGACGATGAAACCTATGAAGATAATACAGAACATAACTTAAAAATAGAAGTTGAAGCAGATGTTCAGGAAGAGAGTTATCAAACTGATGAAGAAGAAGCAAGTCATAGTACTCGACGAGGACCAGGTCGTCCAAAACTCTTAAGAGATGGTCGCCGAGGTAGACCGTCAAAGATTTACAAAACCAAGATCAAAGAATGGGTAGATCCCCAATCAGCAACAGATGCTTTGAAACATGAAAACAAAGAAGCATGACTAACCGCCATGAAAACGAGTACGACACATTACAACAAAACAAGACATGGATTCTTGTACCAAGGCCAATACATAAAAAAAAGTTCTAACAAACAGATGGGTGTTCAAAACGAAATTTGACGAAGATGGAAAATTAAAAACACAAAGCAAGGCTAGTAGCCCGCGGAAACACTCAAAAATATGGGGTCGATTATGAAGAAGTGTTTGCACCAGTAACAAGATACGAAACAATCCGTACGTTATTGGCAGCTTGTGTAAATGAAGAATTGCACGTACATCAAATGGATGTAGTTTCTGCTTATGTGCAAAGTGAGTTACACGACGAAGTATATATGGAACAACCGGATATGTTTGTTGAACACGGCAACGAAGAAAAAGTCTGCAAGTTATTGAAACCACTATATGGACTGAAGCAATCAGGTCGGGAATGGTACAATATGCTGGATGGTTATTTGACCAAAATTGGAGGTAAACGTACCCCAGCAGATCCGTGTGTTTACGTGTTTGGCGAAGAAGATGAATTGGTTATTGTGTTAGTTTACGTTGACGATTTAATTTTGGCTGCGAAAAAGATTCAAAATCTCGAATCAATAAAATTGAAATTGGAGTCATCATTCAAGATGGTAGACCTTGGTCAAGTTAGCAACATCCTTGGAATCACTGTACAACGAGAAGGAGCTACAGGAAGTATTCATCTTTCACAGAAAAGGTATGTTGAGGAATTAGTTGAAAAGTTCAATATGGAAACTGCAAAGACAGTGTCGACTCCGATCGAACCTAACTTGAAAATTTCAAAAGAAGAATGTCCAAGAACAGAAGAAGAAAGGGACGAGATGAAGAACAGGCCGTACAGAGAATTAATTGGAGGTTTGATTTATTTAGCTAATGCAACTCGTCCAGATATAGCGTTTGCAGCCAGTACATTAAGTCGTTTTTGTTCCGATCCAGGAAAAAGTCATTGGGTTACTGCGAAACGTGTATTGAGATATTTAAAAGCTACATCTCATTATGGCATTACGTATGTTAAAAATGAAGAAAACCTCATGGCATACTCAGACTCGGATTGAGGTCCAATTAGTTGGAAATCTAAAAAGCAATCTTCAGTAGCATTATCAACAATGGAAGCGGAATACGCGGCGCTTTCAGAAATTTCTCGTGAAGTTGTTTATGTTAGTAGACTGTTAAGTCATATGGGTTTTTATAAATATGCAAAACCACCAGTGAACGTCTTTTGCGACAATCAAAGCGCAATTGAATTGTCAAAAAATGCTGTGTTTCATAAACGAAGTAAGCATATAGATATACGTTTTCACTTTACTCGTGAATTAGTAGAAAATAAATATATCATCATTAACTATGTAGAAACGAATTATATGCTTGCTGACATTTTAACGAAATCTTTAACTAAATGTAAACACGATAAATGTGTAGAGATGTTAAACTTAAATGGATCATGTAATTAATATGTAGGGCACATATCGATAGGAGGAGTGTTAGAAATAAGTTAATCGAAACGTGCCCGCCGTTAAAAATGTATATATGTGTGCGTTGTTAATACATGCGTGAATACAGCGAGTAGTAATAAAGAGCGTTAAGCGCGGATAAGTCGCATGCCAGTTGTACTCGCGCATTTATTTGTTTTAAGTTGTATTTCTTTTATTATAATAAACTTTGATTTCACTTCATTTTTCTGTCAAGAAGATATAACGGCTAATATAGATTGGTCAAAAGTAGAAGTATCGGATTGAAGATCACATCACAGGTGAAGTTTTACTGCTCAAAAATAGTGAAAGTTTTAAAAAGAAAGTGTTTTCAACATACATGTTTATAATTGGCGGACGTTTACTATACGAAACGTTGTATGCCAACTTAAAAAATGTAATTCTGTCACTAAACACTGTATGTTGGTACATTCAATCAGAGGAACGAGTCGAAAAAGTATATTTAACTTCGATCGTTTAAAAGAATTTTTAAGACAAAAAGGTTTACCAATGGTAGTATGGCTGAGTGAAGATGGTACAGGACTAACAGAGAAAGTGGAGTATAACGCAGTTTCTAATAAATTGGTAAGACTCACGCTTCCTTTGAAGGACAATAGACTGCTTGAGACAAATGCATATTTGGCCATATCTGCATATCGCATGCATAATTGTTTTCATAACTGTAAGTATTCTAATTATGCCTACGTGATAATAACCCAAGCTTTGGGTGCGGAAGCGCCATCCTTTTGTGTTGGCTTGTTTGTAACGAATAATCGGTTTATCCATGAAAATATTTTGGAAAGATGGGAAGTTATGGATAAAATGGCTTCTGATAAAAGCGATGAAATTGGTTTCACAAAAGAAATCTGATAACACTGATACAAAGTGGTCCTGGTATCATTTAATATTAATTCTCTGGACGTGCATTTAAGACACAATTCACATTAGTACTAAATTAATTTACAAATTGGTAAACACCAAGTTTCAATAAGTCACAGTCAAGAATTAATTAGAAACGTTTCAAAAGATAACCACATGCTAACTAGTACAGACATAAGCGGCGAAGATAAAAAGAATTTTAAGAAGCACAGAAATTATTTTGTTGTTTCATTTCCTTACTAGCTTCTGAAAACGCCAAAGAAACTAAAACATATTTGAAACTAATTCATAACATCTTATCTTCATTTTTGGGCAAAAATTTAAGCGTGAGCGAGAACGAATATACAAAATTTGATTTGTCGTATTCTTTATCAAAGGTTGGAGACGATGGATAATATCGACTCAAGAGTATACGTTATCAAAGCAAAATTATTTCTACTAATTCATTTCAATGTATAGAACTCAATTCATGCGCTTTTAAGTTTAGTTCTGAAATTCCAATCAGTTTCTTGTTTAAAACCAGAAATGTTTTTGCCCTGGTTGTTTTTTAGTCAACCATGTGAGCAGCTGCTCAGGTCGGCGAGATCTTTAACGTCTACTTTTTCCACCATCATAAATATTTCAATTTTACAATTGCTATTGAACATACAAAAATAGATTTGAAATCATCAAACATCACATTTTTCAAAACACGAAGAGTTCACGAGTCGACGCTAGTGGAAACATTTGATGTAGATTATTACAGTGCCGACAAATGATCTGAAATTGTTGCAATGAATTAAACTTATTAGGATTCAAACTGGATGAAAATTGTTTTGCTGAAAATGCAATTCCGCAATCCAATTCCGATTTAGATGAAAATTCCTTGAACCACTATTCTGCATTTTTTAAAAGTAAATTTGAGATTCTTATACAAATAAATTAATTTGTTTTTCACAGTACAGTAACAAATTTTTCTTACAGTACTTTGGCAGTTGATTATTAATTTGTTCTTGATTTATTTTTTATTCAATATTAATTAATATTTACCATTCTTTTGTAAACATAGTTATACCTGAAAAGGTGTACTATACATACATTTTTATATGAACCAGATGTACTCATGTGTACTCTGCTGTAATCACTGCACTCATCTGTATTCAGTGTACTCATCTGCATTCAGTGTACTCTTCTGTATTCAAATGTACTGTACTCAAGTGTACTCATATGACCGCAACGTGTACTCACTGTATTTGTACTCAAGTGTACAATTAATTCGCTTTTCTCATAGTTTTATGTGCTTAACCATGAATGTTTTGGTATTAACGTCTACTTTATTTGCTGGAAAGATTTTAGTCTGTTTTTATCCCTTTCATTAGTTGTTTCATCCATTACCGTCTTTACGTAATTTTGTACAGTTTACAAGTCTATGTGCTTACTTCTCGTCCTACTTTATTACTAATCAATGTTTTTTATAAAACCTAATACGTCGTGATTAACCCCTCGCTTTTCTCATAGTTTTATGTGCTTAACCATGAAGGTTTTGGTATTAACGTCTACTTTATTTGCTGGAAAGATTTTAGTCTGTTTTTATCCCTTTCATTAGTTGTTTCATCCATTACCGTCTTTACGTAATTTTGTACAGTTTACAAGTCTATGTGCTTACTTCTCGTCCTACTTTATTACTAATCAATGTTTTTTATAAAACCTAATATCTTTGCATTCTTTTCCTCTAAAACATCACTTCCAGTCCTATATGTAACTACATGCTCATCCAAGATTCGCGAATCTTTATACTTTTTTTCGCTTTGATAATTTTTTATTTGTTTTCGCCTTTCAAGTCAAATTATTAATACATCGTTAGACTACCTTCATATCTATTTACTTTTGTGCATTTTCTTTTTCATGATCACTGTTCCTGAAGATTAGTCTAATAAATTTTCAGATATTTTAAAATTTTTCATTTCTTTTGTTTCGTTGCTTACACAATTTTGAAATATAAATTCGCTTGATATCTAAAATTTCCTCTTTCTTTTATTGTCTTTAGTACATCATTGTTTGTATAATACACATAATAATAACAACAAATTATTAATGACAAAATACTTTGAGCCTTTCGAAAGGGAGCATTGATCTTATGCAAGTTAGTGATGTATTATTTGTACGACGAAAATATAATGTAGTACTTCAACTTCTATCGATAAAGAAATAATGTTAGATAAAAGGTTCATTGTTAAAGAATACATTGTCACCAAGTAATAATTCCCTTTTTAGTTAAACGACGTTTGCTTTAGATTTTATCGAAGAGATACTGATAGCTTTATCATTCAAAAAGCATACTTAAGAGTGACTGCAAAATACACTACGTGTATCGTCTTTAAGTCACTTTAATTTCGTAATTACTTATAATTATAAACCAAAAATAAAAGTTGTGGTTAACGCCGCCACGCGTATAAAAAAGCAATATTAATAAACCAAAAACGTTTCTTATCTGTTAGTTCGTTTGAATTCCGAGATTTCATATATTAGGACTGAATGCAAATCGATTCAAAACTAAAATAAACATTCACCTATCGAATCTTACAAATGAGAGAACTACGAATCGAAATTCGATTCTTAACCTGTTGCTATATATTATGTTGTGTAAATATAAAATTACGATTAATGCAAAAAAGCATTTTAAATAACAATACAAGATTACATCCAGCCCATGAACTCTATAATTTTTTTAAATTTAAAACCAAAATCAGTTTTATAAGCGAAACCAAATCAAAATTTTGGTAATCATAAAACTTTACCGAAAAATAGAGACCGTTTAGTAAAACCTGAAAAATAAAGAAACTGTGGTTATTTATTTCATTTTTTACCAAATAAAGCTTTTAAAAATATAGCTTATAACGCTTATAACACGTTAATATATTTGATATAATAAATCCTTAAAATGTCAGCACATTATTCTTTTAAAATACAACTTGTTTCCAATGATGAAATTAACTTTTAGACTTTAAAACCTCCTATGTCTAAACGGATATCTTTTAAAATAGTGAGATAAACACACGATTGCATAGTAGAACTAACCGTTTCGAACTAGATCAAATTAGTTCAAAATGATACTATTAAGTTTGTTCGATGACGTACGTAAGTAGTGGGGACTTAACTTATCACTGAGAATTAGGACAAACCCAATCAATTCATATTTTTTACTTTTAAATTATGTACATAAGTACTATTATGCTATGATCGTTTAAAAAATAACCACTTTGTGAAATTAAAGTATATCTGATAATTGAACCTTAAAAAACAAATTAATTTACATTAATTTCAGCGAAATAAGTTTTAATAAAACACAAAAAATCGTTTAATTGTTTCAAAAGCGACGCTTCTGAATTGTATGAATTCACAAAAAAAAATTAAATACGTAAAATTAGAAGAAAAATCGAAAAATCGTTTTTTTTTAACTTTTAAAATCAAGTTTGATGTTTAAAAACAGAAGTCAATAAGTAGAAATTGTTTAGAAAATAATCGGTTGAGTAAAAACGTTTACAAAGTAAAAATTCCGACAGTCCGGTGATAACTTAATGAGACACTTGTAAATTTAAATCGTTGACTAAGTTAAGTTCGGTTATTGCATAGTTTTTAAGGTAAAAAATACCTTCAAAAGTAAACATTCGAGCACAAAAAAAAGTTTGTATCTTTTATTTTTGTTTTCCAATAACACGCTTACTAAGTAAGCGATTTACACTGTACAAATAATTATCATATAGCATAATTAGCGTCAAAGTTGTTCATAATTTCTCCGGTCAGTTCTTTTAAACAGCATTGAGATTTTTGTTTAGAATCGAATTTCTGATTCAGTAGTTCTTCTATTTGCTCAATTTGTTCCTCAAAAATTGCAAAATAGTTTTTTTCCTTAAATTACTTTCATTCGAAAAGACTTCCTTGGTTAAAATCATTAAAATGATCTGTATAGATTCAAAATGCTCAACTAAAATTAACTGCCATCGTATGAGCTTATATGTATATTAAGTTTTAGTTAACTGTCTTTGTACAAATTTAATATTAAAAAAAAATACCTCTTTCTGTTCTGTTTGTGCTTTTTTAGTGTCTTTTTCAGTGAAAAAATTATTTTTTTTGGTAATTTATCTTCGAAGTAGATTTCAAACGACAGAAATAACTTTCTCTTTAATTCGTCTTACAACTTAAAAGTAATACTAACAACGTCATTAGCTGCATTAATCTTGCTATTATGTGGATTATAAGAAATTCTTCCTAAGCGATAGTGGCGCTTTTGATAAACTGAATTAGTTACCTACGAACACAACCTTATTTTTCTTTTAAAAACAAATTATTCTGCAACGGTTTTTAATTACTACTTCCACGGAAGATAAATGATAACCGTATCATTGCCATCGAGTGACTGACATTATTTAACATTACATTACATGCTAGTTATTCATATTTTTATAAAATTTGTAGTTGCTACAACACGACATTAATTACAGACATAGTTTGCTTATTGCGGGTGTTACAGTGAGAAGTGATATTAGTTGATTGCGCATGTGCACTAGACCATGTACATTGTTTTGCGATAACTGAATTTACATTGCTCCTGAAATAAACAGCAACAGACGAGAAAAACCTAAATGTTTTTAGATTTAATAGTGTGCACGACGCTTATTGGAATCACGAATAATGTTATATATCGGGTAATGTTAACACTATATTAAAACACGGACTGGACGTATGCTACTACATAAAAAAACATCGTTTATAGTAATCACAATTTCAGTACGTTATAAAATTTCTTCCCAGGTTTGCTTCTATATATGAACAATAACCTATTTTGCATGAATTTTTTAATCGAATTTTAAAAGAAAAAGAACTTTTTTTGTTTATTTGCAAGCTCAAGTGATATCAGACCTCTTTTTCTTTGTAAATTAATATGGCCAGAAGTCTGATTATTCAGTTATCGTCGGTGTGGTGACTATGTGCCGCCCACTCACTAACTTATCTTAGTGGATTGAATAAGTTTTGTTTTAAGACTTGGACATGCCTGCGCAACAAAGAGGTAATGTCCTAAAGAAAAAATTAACATTTTACAATATAAGTTGCCAAAAATAAGTCTGCGGAATGGTGCTGCGCCATTAAAAATTAACTACCAATAATTATAATAAATAAAAACAGCATATTTTGATTTATTTTTGCAGTGTATTTATTTATTCGAGTACGTATTTTGACTGACCTACGTAACATTACTTCATTTAAACATATGTTAATATAATACGTTATTTTCGAGTAACTTTTTATTTTAAGTGTACTTGGAAATCATGTGTAGTTCTCAGAAATAACAACTTAATTTAACTACCTCTTATGTGATAACATATTGTAGTTTTTGAAACTAAAATAAACATACTGGTTTTTATTTAATTTTAATCACGGTGTCAATAAAATTAGGAGACTATTTAATAAGAAATCCATAATTTTCAATTTATTTGGCTTAAAATTTGGAGTTTTTTAAATACATATTGGTATAATTTCACCTTCTAAATTAATCAGATACCAGCTCTATGAATTTATTCCTTTCTAACTAATAAACATGTTTTTAAAAAATCAGATTTTGTTATCATGCGGTTATTCTTATCAAAAAATAATATTAAATGGTAATGTGTGACTATAAACGTAATATTGTATACATATATTAATACAACCAAACCATATTTTAATCAACCAAACGGTAATATATAGCTGCGTACGCGTTAATCAGTGTCCTACCAATAAACCATTATTTCATTAAAGTTCATTGACACCTTGACATTTATTAGCCGCCCAGAGTAAAAACAATACACGGCCACAGATTATAATGTCCTACGGACAGATGTATCAGTGAGACGGAGAAACGAATATACAATAAGGATACATAACTGATTTAAAGGGACCGCATGCAAAGCGCATGCGTTCTTGAACAGCTGTGCGAAAACAATCCGAATTTTGTTTTTAATGTTTTTATGGCGTTGTTTTGGGTTGACTCTTATTGAAAACATCATTAATGCTTTGGAACTTTGAGTTTATTTTTATTGTATGTATTAGTGGTTTAGCGTGTATAATAATAGTAGTTAATTAATATGAGTGACGAAAAGACTGGTGGAGTTTATTGTATTTATAAAAATTGTAAGAACACTTTCCACAAATCTCGGGGCCGTGGAGTCAAATTTTTTCGAGTGCCAAAGGATGAAACAATCTAAATATCTTCCTTTCTCTTTGTTGTTACTTCTCTTTTACTTATAAAATTCTTTCAGTATTGGAGCAAAAAGTTTACGCTTTTGGCAAATTAATATTTATTATTTTAACAATAATATAATAAAGAAAAGTTACATAGGTATATACCTACCTAAAACATTGACAAAAGCCTTAACAATATATTTTCAAGTAAAGGTAAAAGGTAATATTGCGTTGGACAAAAAAAATTAAGTCTGGCAACGTTACATATAACCCGTTTAAATGTGCGAGCTCACGGTGGCGTTTCGAACAACATCAAAAGAGTAGTACATCTGTACATTATAATCTGTGACACGGCGTTACTGACCATATCAGCTGATAGAATATTCGCGCAGAAATTGGTGACTCTTTGTGTTCAAAACTAATGAACTCTAAGTTGGTGTTTGTTTAACAAAACAATAATAATATAAGTTTTCTAATGCAATTTTGAATTGCCGCATTTTTGGTACCTCAGCAAAATGGCGATGATTTTTAATGCCAAATAATTTGTCCTGTCGAACATAAAAATAAACCATGCGACGCGTTCATGATACAGCTTTTATAAATGATTTTTGCGAAAATGTTTCATTAGTTTGATTGTGATTAAATAAAATTACAAAATAATGAATAATTATAAAATATATACAGTCGAACTCCTATATAGTGATGTTCAAAATTCCCTTCAAAAACATCATTATATAGAAACTTCATTATATAAAATTTATACTTAAAAAATATGTAAAACACAAATTTAAACGTACATAACAAAACTTTCGTTTTGTCATTTTTCACCAAGTTTACACTTAAACAACTTGAAACGAAAAAATTGCAAATGAAACGTGTTCAATAACAGGACAATACATTTCAAAACTCGAAGGAAATCTTATAATCCTCCAAACAATTCATGCATTTATGTCATTTACAAATGTACAGAATTTTTAGTACCATTACTAATAGCCTTTCTGTATTGTAAATTAAGAAGTCTTATAATCCACTTATACGTTTAATAATGCGGCATTGTAAAGGTAAAGTAAATTGTACGTGATTCCAAGAAAACTTTAAGTAGTTGGGTAACATTTTCTTTGAAAAAGATCATAATATAGAATTTGAACATCATATTTTAGAGGTCAATATCCTAAAGAAAACATCACTAAATAGAAAAAATCATTAAATAGGAGTTCATTGAATGGAGGTTCGACTGTAATTGTTTATACCTAGTACAAGCTTTACATACAATTTTTTATATAATAGTTAAATTTAGGGATTTATTGTAAACGTTCTTTTAAACAACCTTTTTTGTACCTTTTGAGGTTAATTTTGTCTAACTATTCGTCTTTAGCAATCACACATAAAATGTTATATTTTTATCGCTATGATAATGAATACGGTCACCATTCTCGGTTGTTTAATAATTAGGTACATATCTGAATCAATAAATTGTTGATCAGAGTGTTAACGCGTGATTGATTTTTTCATTTGTTCTATTCTATACAAACACACCTTGAACCAGTAAATGTAATTTAGAAATAAAACTATTACATGTGTCGTTATCAACAAACTGTTTTCATTTATACGTATTTTAATACGTCGAGCGCCGCGTTAAATTTTCATATTTATTTTAAGGTGTTGAAATTATTTCTAATTAATTTTTTTAATTCTATGACCGTCTTTGCAATACAACAGTACAATTAAGCTGGCGCTCTGAAAACAAGTTTATTAAATACCAAACTACTACTAAGGTAATTAGACCTATTATGATAATTTTAAATATGCGTTTACATTACATAAGTATACCAGTGCAACCTTATAAAACCTTGACAAAAATTAGAGAATAAAATTTGCTTCACTTAGCAAATGATTAAATCGCAAATCCCGTAAGATAATCTGTGGAAGTAAACTATGAAATTCTCAAAGGGTTATCGGATAGTATTAAGCATACGTTATTTATATTTCCGTAAAAAAAAGTATCGAGACATAAAATTTATAGTATTTTATAGCTATTACGATTTTTTTAATAAAATGAATAAATCCAAAATACTATCTACAACAACAAAAATTATTGTAATCTAAAAATTAATAAACAACTCAGTTCGGGGCATTGACACATGAACAATAGCAAAAGTATCAGTAGTACTTTCTAAAGCAACTCAATTGTTAGTTTAAGTGATTATAATCCTTTTGCAATTATTACAACTTGTGTTTGAATATATAGCTAATACGTGTCCAAGATAAGAATGCACATCATGGAGATCTTGTAAACGGTAAAAGATACAGGGTGGCTTAAGATTACGGAATTTAGAGTCTGGGCGCAGGGTCTCAGAATGTCAAGTACTGTAGCAATATGCCTCAATATTGTTGTCTGATTTTTTTAGTGGCGTGAAGACGAAGGTTTATAGGGTCTTATGATATAATTTTTATATACAATTTTATCGCTAACTTAAAACAATTACCTTAGGTATATGACCTACTATTTGGATACTTTTGTCATTTTTTAGAGAATCAGATGCATATTAATACACATTATGTCAGAGTGTTGTTCAGGAGCAACACTTGACAAGTTTTCTCCATAATTCTTCTTCAATTGCGCGCCAATAATTTGCGTCTTACAGTAGCAGTAGGCAGTTCAACGTATTTGAGATAGATGTCGCTTATTTGTACATTTAAATTACAGGCAGAATTAAACAACGAATAAAGTATTTATTTACAGAAATGAAATTCTCCATTTAGTAAATTAACTCTGTCGACGTGCAAGATGAAATTATTATGTAGACACCTAAACCTATAAAACTAACTTAACCTTAAAGTTTTACGGTTATTTTTATACACAGTGTTGTATAAAAAAACTTTTAAACATGTTTAGCATTTTCAATGCTCCATTGATACACCAAAGCGACAACGGACGATAATTTTGCTTGAAAGGATCTGTGATACAAAACCAGATATTTTCGAAACTAAAGATTTAGAAAAAATCATGAATATGGGACCAAGAAAAAGAAGAAAACGTAACCAGGGCAGTATCCAGTGTCGTACTATGTTTTATAGACGTAGATTATGGAATCCTCCAATTATGAAAAAATGAGGTTTGCTGCGTTTGCAACAGGCGAGAAGCAATTAGACAACAGCTTAAAAAAAGTAAAACTGGAGTAGAGTAGAAATAAATCCATCTTCGTTGATTTTAACTTGAACCCATTCGATATCTCGAGCTCCTTATTAAATTTGAGAAAACCTTCACCTCTTTCGTGTAGGTCAAAAGAAGGATTTGCCATTGTAAACGTTATTGTAACTAACAGTTTAGGTAAATACCACTACAGCAGTGCCTACAAGCAAAGTTTTTTTTGTTGCTTTTTTCCGGTTGCAGTTGTTTACTATCTATCAGTTAGTTGTTATTCTAATTTTTTGTTCGTTTAATAGTTTCATGTTTATTTTTTATGTTCGTTTAATATTTTAATGTAGAAATAAAAATTAATATTTTTTTTTAATTTTGAGGGCTTGTCAATCGCTAAAAACTCGATCACAGCGTGATGTAACCGTGTGACCTTCTGTAGCTTCTTTTTCACCGAGTATTTTCGTTTTTTGGGATTAACATAGTATAGTTATATGAAACCTACAGTTTAATTTAATTCTTATTGATCTAACCGCATAAAATCGATCACGCTACTCACTACATCTCAGTGACACGTAAAAAAAATTCCAGAAAAAAATTGATTAATTAAAATTATAATTTATCTAGGTTTAAATTTAATACAAATAGTCCTGTAAAAGACCAATACTTTTTTCGCTAAAAGTACAATGGAATAAAAAAGTTTTTGAAAATTGTTATTTTATTTGAAGGTAAAAAATTGCAGCACTGCTCTGTTTTACGTTGAATTTTCGCTAAATGCAGACAAACGGTGGAATAAAGACGTTGAACTAATTTGCTCCTGCCTACTATCAAAGTAACGTCTAAAACCGAGATTCCCACTATTATTACTCAAACTATTACCGCGCAGCTGAAGATCGCCTGCAAAGTCTCATTGTATTTCTGAAAATTAAGACTAAATGAAAATAGCAGTAATTGGTAATAAAGATTGTATGATCTTTATTACCAATTATATCATTTATATATAATATTTTTGATAACATTAAGATTTAATCCGATAAAAATTATAACTTATAAATATCGTGTAGATGCCTGGTGTATGTCTGTTTTTACAAAAATACTTGTAATTCCATCATAAATCTAAAATGTTATTACTAAATGTCTCTTTTGTTTTTAGATCGCAACAAACAAAAGTAAGCTTGGTTAGTTAAAATCAATGTTTTAATTTAAATTATTTTAAGAATTACTTAAGACCAGTGATTTTTAAACTGAGACAATACCTGGCGACACTTGAATGGTTTAGCTTATTTATAATTATTGTCATACTTTGCGCAATAAGTAGTTTTCATAATGTTACTCTGAAGCAATGATAATGAAGAAATTCCACTGGGTAATGCAATTTGTTGCATTGTATATAATTTTAATTTGATTTACGTATACATGTAAAGATAATAAAAATTTAAATTTAATCGTTTTATATTTTTAATTCGGCAATTATATGTGTAGAAGCATAATTAATGTATTCATAAAACTTTATTCGGGGATTAATTGAATCAAGAAAATGTTCAATTGTATAATTATATAGTTATTACTCGTATTAACCGACGAAATGGAATATAAAAATTAGTTCCAGCAGATTTGACTACTGGATAACTAGTCAACAAATTATTTGCTTTGTCACAAAAACACTTATAATGATAAAAGGTCGCTCAACATTGTCAAAAATTATACGTGAAGCTATTTAATCAGAAAAAAATATCTTGTATAAGTAGTTAAATTGTGTTTTTTGATATTCATTTATCACTGTTATTTAAAGATTAGCGTTGGAAATTATATTTTAAGATAATAAAAATTGTAATTTATTCGATTCTTTAGAAGAAACCCGCAACCGTTTTTTACTAACCTAAAACTAATGAATGAAAAAAATTGTCACTAAGAAATTTTAAAAGAACAGTTTAAAATGGTTTTAATCTGTAATTGTAATGTCAAAATTGTGCTGAATATATCACGGATGTCAAAAAGATGATAAATTTTTGAAGGTGTAATATATTGCCAAAACGTACTATACCCGATTGAAATTATTTTGAGCGAGCCTTGTTTTATACTAAATTACGCTTTTACCTTTTTACTTACATTTTGGTGTTTTGTTTTTGTCTGATGTGATTTTAAACACCACATTAACCTCGAAAGCGTCACTATTTCAGATGATAGCTAAATTGAAATACGGCTACGCAAAATTGAATCAGTATATTGTGCTTTCATTTACATACAAACTGGACTATATATTCGCAATAACCAAATTTTTTAAAAGAGAAAATAATTTAAACAAAATCCAATCTTAACTAGGACATAGACTTTTGAATTTGCTCAAGAAGCATTTCCATTCTGTATTTCATTATAGGCTGCCCTTTTTTAGTTTTTTTATTCAACTTCTTCAGTTTATCTAACTTCTGAGCTTTATATTGATTCTTAGCTTCTTCACGTTTCAGTTTTTCATTAGCCATCTCTTCATTTCGCTTTATAGCATCTTCTTTAAGCCTTTGAAATTGTTCACCCGCCTTTTTAAACCTCTTCAATTTCTGTTTTGAAGATCCCAGTTGAACCTTACTTTCATGTTGAACTTCGTTACGTGATTCTTGTAAATCTGTATTTAAATTATTTTCATTATCATCTTCTTCTCCATATTGTTCGTAAATTTTTTGTACGTCATACTTGGGTTCATCTTTGATTTGTTTATAATACTCCTGTAAAACAGTTTTCTTTCTTTCGTTTTCCCACTGTTCAAGTTTGTACTTTTTACTGTATTTCTGAATTCTCCATTTCTTTTTATCAAATGGTTTTTTGAATTTAACTCCTTTGGTATTACCAACTTTTGAAACGTTCTTGTTTTTTTCAGATTGAATCCGTGGTTTATGTCTTTCTTCCGGTTTTTTATTCATTATTTCTTCCTTATCAGACGATGTAACAAAAAAGCTCCCAGAACTATTACTCGATGGGTGTAAGAACTTACTGCTTTTTAGCGTTTTCTGTACAAAAAATGTGTCCTTTTTTGAATTCTTTATTTCGTTTTTTTCCATTTTCGTTTATTTTAAGCGCAAATCTTCACTATTGACAACCTGAAAAAAGCTTGATTTATGTATAAAAAATAGAAACAATTATTATTTAAAAATATTTTTCATACATAAAACACACTTTTTATCAAGTTTGAAGTAAGTGAAAGTAAATAAAAAGAAAAAACTTTTGCTTATTTGATTTTCAAACATGCGCAAAATTATTTATGTGATTTCAGACTAATAAAAGTGCATTTTGTGATGTTACCTAAGTATATTTCGAATTTTAAAAATAAGAAAGAACAATTAATTAAGAAATGGTTTTATACAAAGAAAATATGTTATTAGTGTGTAAAAATTGTTGAAAGTAACATGACGACTCAAGTTCATTTGTTAGGATTTAGCCATTAGTAAAAGTTAATGTAATTAAAACAAAGTCCTACTGCGTACACAAAACATTAATTACGTTTTTAAAATTAACTTATCAAAATGGATTTTATTAGTCAGCAGAATGAAGTTGTAATATTACTAATTGTGAATGGAATGCAAATATTCATGTACATCCCATTAACATTTAAGCTCAACCCGTTCTGATACTAGAGCTCAAGCAATAACACTACTAAACGTTGATTAACTTATTTTAGAATAGTAGTATTCCCCGTATATTGATTAATTTACATTCAATCCATGGCTGATCAAGTTGTCGTTAATGTGAGGAAACATGCATGCCTGTTGTTTTCAGTATAAGTGGTTATTTACACATATATTAACATGTATTTAGCAACATATAGCTTATTCACAGCAATTCAAGTTTTAGGGTTTTTATTCAAGGATAAAAATAAAAAAGACTAAAGAGATTGTGAGTAAGTCTGAGAATTCACGTATCAAGTAATTATATTTCAACAACGACAAATTAGGAATTAATTTTTGATTTGAGATTATTTATGTTAATCATAGTGTATTTACGAGACGACGTCGATCTTGCAAAAATAGATATAAGTGAAAGTTTTAAGAGTAAATGCCAATAAGTTTTTTTTTAAATTATGCCTTCTCTAATATCACTTGGCTCACCAAATTTAGTTTTATACATTAACAAAAGTTAAGATTTTATAACAGTAATAAGATTGTGCCGATTACGTTAACTGCAAAATGTAAACATTAGCTGGATAATGAGAACCATAATACATGTCGAAAATAATTTAGATAATAGTAATCCACATAAGTTAAATACGGATTTCTAAATTGTATGTCCTAAACCCATATCGAATCTATACAATACCTTAGCTCAAAGAATATATAAAATCAGGAAGGAGCATAATTGTTTCCTATTTGACAGCAGCGTGCTGTCGCAAAAAGATACTAACATACTAACTTGAAAAACAATCACGCAGATTTCTACATTCATATATTTGCATAGTACTTAGTCAGTTTTATATACGTATAATATTTACACCAATAATATTAACCGAAGTTCAAACACGCTAATGTCTACAAACAATATGCCTACGCAATGACCATCATAACGACAAAGACATAACAACAAAGTGAGTCAAACTTGGTTTTTGATAGCCGCGTTTCCGGCTTACTAGTAGTAACCTTTGTTAGAATGCAGACGTTGAAAATAATGTAAAGAAATCAAAGAAAATATATCATACAGATTACGCAGCAAATATTCGTACCGAATGTGGCCTTTGGAACCTATGTGACAACTTGAAAAACTTCGGGCAGTGATGTAAATTTTACTACTCGTGGTAAATTAGTATTTCGGCTTCGTACAATTTAACATTCTTACACTAATACATTTTTTCCAAACACTAGTGGGAAATTGATAAAACAGTCGTAATTGTACTCAAATGTATAAGAATATGTATGAAAAAAAAGATTTTTATAAACTTCTCAACCCTGCTTTTACTTTTTTACAACACAGTACTAAATAAGCCCTTATAAAAAGAACAAAGTTGTATATGACAAACCAAGTCGAACTAAACGAACTGCAGTTACTAAATAAAGTAATTTGTAATACTACAGTTGTTTGCATGTTGCAAGGTTAAAGCTCGCGATAACTCCAGTTAACTGTTATGTAAACACAGAATTGTATCAAAGAAGGAAGTTTTGAGATGTGAATATGTATGCAAAGCTCTATCTGTTTCTCTTTATTACCGCATCTTATTTTATCAATTTCCAAATATAGAGACATCTCATCAACAAATCTATTCAACTTAAACCTGACAACTCTCCCTTAACACAAACGTTTAACATTTGCACATTACTTTAAATTAAGTTTAAAATACATTTTATGCAAAGTTGAGAATCAACATTTATAGTATGAGCCGTAAATTATTTGAGTAAGGTCTAAGGTCGATTATCTTTAAACATCAGTTTGGCAGCACTGTGAATGTATGAGAACATGTTCATGATATAATCTGTTGAAGGGATATTGAATAGCGCACAATTCAATTTAAATACCTAGTATAACTCGACAAATGATCCTCTACATATTGAATGGTATTACTGCACCGATACTGCTGTTTTAATTGATAAAAGCCTCAGCAACAAAAACAAAGCTAGTACAACTTTAATGAAAATAAGTTTGTAACGGACACTGAAATTGAACTCGCTAACAATATTTTAACTTTTTTTGATGTGCTGATCAAGAAAAAAGGACAAGAAGATAGTGTCAAAGTGATTTTTAATCCAGGTATACGAGACACGAAGGAAAACTTTTTTTATTACACAGTATTAAATAAATAAATCTGGTATTTTTCAACTAAGATTCCCGTTTTCGGATTAGCGCTTTGTATTAGTAAACACACTTTTTGTCTTTTATCTCTGATAAATTACAGTTGTACATACCTCAATAACAATAGAAACGTAAATTGTTTCAAACAAACTAGCGGTAAAATATTCTACTCATAAAAGATACATTATTCCTTTGTGAAATTTCAAGAACCGCACTAATCCAAAAACGGGAATCCTAGTTAAAAAATACTATGTTTAGTCCAAAAATTAACCCAAGTCAAAAATATTACTACGCTTTTACGTTGTGTTTCATTCCAAAGAAAAATTAGAAAATATAAGCCCAGTGATATTAATTCAAAGCAAAACCACTTATCTCATAAAAGCTACTAAAAATTGCATAATCAGAGATATATGAAGTATTAGGGCAAACATAGTTGCAAACAATACACTACAATAAACGGAAACAAAATGTGATTATATTTATTACATGTATAACGAGTAAAGAATGGTGATCATTGCCAACAAGTATGAAAGTTAAAAATTCATATGAGTTGGCAATGCTCATTCCTTACGAAATATACATTATAGTTTTTCTATATC
Source organism: Aquatica leii (assembly GCA_035610365.1). Taxonomy (NCBI): domain Eukaryota; kingdom Metazoa; phylum Arthropoda; class Insecta; order Coleoptera; family Lampyridae; genus Aquatica; species Aquatica leii. The sequence goes on along the minus strand of CM069432.1, from coordinate 140,714,295 downwards.
TTCTAAAGTCAAATAAAAATTAAACTTTTTACAAGAACAAATGACGCGGAAAATAAATAACGTAAATTTAAAATTTTGTGTTGGTAACACCCATATAGAAACGAAACTCGTATGACCAAGGTTAAACATTATTTAATAGCTTGTAGATCAGACACTTGGCGCTAGTGTTTTAATTTGTAATTTAGCGGTAAATTTAAATTCAATATGTTAAATGTTTTATATATTTATTAACTACAATTATTTGGATCTATTGACATAATTATAGAATTTGGAAACATAAAATTGACAATTATAAAGAAATAAATTTTATAGTTTTGAAAATGATATAATTATGTCAATACATTGAAATAGCTGTAGTTAACTAAAAAGAAATAAAAAATAAGTCAAATGTGGTCATACGAAAGAGGATATATTCTCTTTGATGATGACATATTACAATGGCGACGTTTAAGGAATACTTCATACATTACTTACTTAGTCTAATTTGAAGGTACCATCTACACGAATCTGTATATAAAAGCATAAATCACTTCACATAATTTCTAATATGATTAATACATTTTATGTAACAGAAATAGCAACCTCAAGTAGTCACGAGTTCATTAAATGTGATACTTAGCTTTACCAGTTTTTAACTTCTCTGAGATTTATAAAGTATATATTGTGTCAGAAATGCCATCGAATTACTATTTGTTACATTTCTGTAATAATTTAAGTTCTCATATAGTACAATCCTACAATAGTAAAACAATAAATGTTAATTTAATATGTGCAATAATTAATATAATTATTGCAAAAGTAACAGTAACAAATTATGGCATATACTTTGAAAAAGGCTATTGTATAAAGCAATTATGTGCAGCAAAATTTCAAACACCAAAACTCCAAATTAATATTTTTCTTATACACTCACCAAGCTTCTGTAAGCTCAACCTGAACATAAAAATTAGGTCACTTATATGTAAAAATCGCAAAAGTTCTATACATGAACCTAAAATAACACTTATGAAATTACACTAACAATACAAATAACACTTGGTAATACAGTCGTTCTATACACTATAGGTACTATATACACTATACTTAACAACAAAACAAACTTCAGTGTCTTAAAACATCAAAATAACAGAAACAGCAAAACCGCGCAAAACTAACAAAATTTAGGTAATGATGACGTTTATGAATGACGTTTAAAACGTTTACCGCGTTTTTTCAAAAAGACTAAATTTCGAATGATATCAAAAACTATCGAACTAAAAACACTAGCGCCAAGTGTCTGATCCACAAACTATTTAGTAATTTTTAATCTTGATCACATAAGTTTCGTTTCTAAAGGTAATACCTAAAAAGACAATTAAAAAATGATATGTCAAAACTCTGTATTTATTTTATATTTTGTCAGCGTTTATACTACAAGTGTAAGTACTAATAAAAACTGCAATAACATAAGCATAAATAACAACGTACATATATCAGGCATATTCAGAAGAAACATCTTGATATCTTCCAATTATCGATAAATGCCAAAAAATAATTTGTCTTTTCTGAATTGTCATGCAGTTCAAAAAACTGATCGATCTTAATAAACACAGAGTTCTTTAAGTTACTTTAAACAGGTTACTGCAAATTAAGTAACTTTGTTATTTGACTGATTCGAGTACTTAACCTGTCAAACATACGAATTTAGTAAATACCGTAAGGTTTCTAAACACCCGATTATTCTAATAACCTAGAAGTTAGTTTTTCTAAAATATATTTACATTTAATAGCATACAATTACCACTACATACAAACGTTTGCAAACATAACCTAAAATATTTAATTTACAAACCAAATTCTTTTTGATTCTATACATACCGTCGAAACTAATGCAATGCCTTAATTATGCTAGTTATTGTACAGTTATTCGATAGGAGGAGCAAATAAATGACTAAACGTTTATTAGCGACATTTCGTACAACTGTACTGTAATATATTTGTAAGTAGAAACCAATATTTAACATAACTAATATCACAATAACTACATAACTTCAAAACGTAAAAACTTTCATGAAAAAAATGGAGCGGAGTAGCCCTTAACTCCAACGACACCGACTCTTATACAAATATTTACATTAAGATTAATTATTACACTACTGATACTTATAAAAAGTCAATAAAAAATCTTGTGTGGTTTATTTGCTCATCCTAGCGAAGAACTACAATAACCAGTTTAATTAAACTCAATATTAAATGAAGAATAAAACAACATTAGATGCTAATGCAATAGCGTCCACACAGCCCTAAATCATTTTTGTTTTCAAATTTTATAATTTGTGCGCAGAAAATATTTGTACAAGTCTATACTAAAGTATGTTTTCATAATTGATTATCCTGTACGGTAATAGCTTTAACCTGTACGGATATGACTGACCTGTACAGTAATTAAATTGATAAAATGAAATGCACAACATTGCCTAAACGCTAATAAGCATACAATATGTTCTATTATGTGTTATTCGTAATTTTTTTGTGCCGCCCTCAATCAGAACCAATATACCTTCGTTAGTGTAGTTACGTAACGTAATCGAAATATACGTAAAACTATGCTACTATTATTTAGGTGGAAGTGTGTCTGGTACAAAATCTGTTGAAAAGTTCTGAAATGTAGTTAAAATTAGAAGGAATAAGAAGGAAATTTCACAAAGTATGTATGTTAATATCGTCGAAAGTCTCATTGTATAACTCACTCTCATATAGCGTTCGACCTACGACCTCGCCTCGCACCGCGTTAACGTTTGTAATTCTGTTTCACTTTCGACGCTTGTCACATAAATTACTATTAAAAAAATACAACTTACCCGCTTTAATTGTAACAGACTACGATACATTTATGGCTGAAACCGAGAAAAATAAAACCAGTTTTAAATAGAAAACTAATACCAGTAAAAGAAAACCTTAAAAAACCTTGAAGTAGAGTAATAAATTTATTATCCTACAATTTACTAAATAAATATTCATGAATATATGTATAAAAAAACAATAATAGTGTTTTTCTACTAATTCTATTCAAATAATGGTTATGAATTAAGTTTCTGATAATGAAGAAACAGATAGCCATTAAAAAATTGCATCTAGTAAATTTTGCTTCTGAGTCTACAGTTAAATATTTGGTTCAATATTTTCAATTGTTTTTGAAATTAATTATAACTCATATAGAAGGGTGTTCCCTGAAGTAACGGACAAACTTATCATGTGTTCTAAATGCGATTAAGATAAAAAAAAATGGATATACACCATAGGCCATTTTCCCTGTTGTTTTTCAGATATCGATAAAAGAAGAAAGCTGGATGGTGTCATCCAGACTCCTCGGTTAAACTCAAACAAAAAGATATGTCAAAAATGTTCATTTTTTGTATGGAACTCCATTTTCTTTAGCCAAAAATGACCCCTTACTTTGTACAAATTGAAAAATTCAAAAAGTATTCAATAAAATAATACTATAACATTAAAATGATATTGATTTTTTTCAAAAAATGTTCTTCTAAAGCACTATTACATTGAAAACAAAAACGTTACGAATATATGCATCAACCCATTACATAAGATCAACTGATATTCGGAGTTTGTATATAAGTTAGAAATTTTGTTGCAAAATTGAAATATTTTCGGGGTTTTCGGGCTCGATATCAACACATTCTAAAAAATTCATAAAATTTATATTCGTAATTAGAAAATTTATCAACTTTGGAAAAGTAATTAAACTTGACGTTTCATACATGTTCACATGTTCCTTAGGAATGTGCTTTCTTCCGAGATCAACTCAAGAACACACAAGAAATTAAAAATCAAGCCGAAATCAATTTAGTCAACTTAACTGCAGGTAAAATTTTCACCGCAAAGTATATCGCTGTTTAAATTGCCTATAAATGCAATACGTAACCACCGCCCGTCATTTACGATATTTCCACGTGTAAATTCGCAAAATAGCATATGACTCATCAAGCGGTTGCATAACCACACCAAATGTTATTAAATAACTTTACTAAATATGTGAACCAAAGATAAAGAACCATTAAAATCGTCACATTAGCATTCATTGCGGCCCCACACACTGCAACAATTGAATATAATTTTCTATCACCTAAATGCAGCAAGTGACTGTGTGCTCTGAATAAATAACGTCTAATCGTTGGTCTTATTTAATTATATCATCGCGGAGTATCTTAAAAAAAGCACTCGTTTTAGAATTTACCACCAAAAATATTACTAATAGATTTAAAGTTATATGCATTATGAATTACAACCTACACTAATGACGTTTATAAACTACTTTAAATGATTTTCGTGATGCTTTTATGTTTTAATATTTAGACTTTATTGAAAAATTAGATCTTATAAAAGCTAAACACAAATCGTGCTGTTTGTGAATATGAATTCAAAGCGCAGTTTCTCTGCCGCTTAAATAATTGTAATATTTTCTACATCATAATTAAAAAGCGCTACTAGAATTCTAACAAATAGCCTTAAAAAAACAAATTCTCATCTGAATCAGTATAAATGAAACTTTAGATAAAGATAAAAAACGTTTTGCTGGTGAACAACCAATAATGACCAATAAAATTGACAAAGTCAAATTTGCCTAAGAATTAAACAGAGAAATGTTTAAATGACAAAGTAAAAGATATGAGTGATAATATCCACCGGTGTGAAGTTATCCATAAATCCAGCCATAAAAATTCTACCGCAGTTTAAGTAACTCAAATAAAGATTTAAAGGATCTATTTGGTAATGACTTAAATATAAATATTACGAATATATGAGAGTCTAATCTATTATAATTTATCAATAATTAAATTATTTGTTTCTAAACTATCAACAAATTAATAAGTGTAACTTTAAAGTCGATTTAAAGTATGAGTGCGCGGTTTAATTTTTATGCAAATTGGCACACTTACAGTAACAGACCATGTACAATAACATATTAAAAAATAAAAGTGTGCAAAAAAAGTTATTTAACTTGAACGACGCTTGGTGCTCCGCGGCCTGTAACTATACGAAACTAAACTTTGAAGTCGATTTAAAGGATGAATGCGGAGTTTAATTTTTATGCAAATTGCCAAACTTACAGTACAGACCATGTACAATATACATATTAAAAAACAAAAGTGTAACTATTTTTGCAAAAAAAGTTATTTAACTTTAACGACGTGTAATGCTCCGCGGCCCGTAACTCATAGTTTAAATCGAGTTCAAAGTTTACCTTTGTAGTTACAGGTTCTGGGCGACCTTAAGTGTCGTTAATGTTAAATAACTTTTTTTATAAAAATAGTTACACTTTTGTTTTTTAATATGTTATTGTACATGGTCTGTACAGTAAGTGTGCAAATTTGCATAAAAATTAAACTGCGCAGTCATACTTTAAATAGACTTCAAAGTCTATCTAGGTACGTACGGGCCGCGGAGCATTACGCGTCGTTAAAGATAAATAACTTTTTGTACAGAAATAGTTACACTTTTGTTTTTTGATATGTTATTGTACATGGTCTGTACTTAAGTGTGCGAATTTGCATAAAAATTAAACGGCGCGCTCATACTTTAAATCGAGTTCAAAGTTTAGCTTTGTAGTTACAGATTCTGGGCGACGTTAAGTGTTGTTAATGTTAAATAACTTTTTTTATAAAAATAGTTACACTTTTGTTTTTAAATATGTTATTGTACATGGTCTGTACTCTAAGTGTGCCAATTTGCATAAAAATTAAACCGCGCAGTCATACTTTAAATCGACTTCAAAGTTACACTTATTAATTTGGTGATAGTTTAGAAACAAATAATTCAATTATTTATAAATTATAATAGATAAACTCTAATAAACCTGCAATATTTCTATTTAAGTTATTATTACCAAAGAGATACTTTAAATATTTGAGTTACTTAAACTGCGGTAGAATTTTTATGGCTGGATTTATGGGTAACTTCACACCGGTAAAATATACATCTTCACAGAGTATCTATTTTTACTTATTTGATGTCGTTTTGGCTATTAAGATTGGAAATAATAGTATAATTTTTACGTTGTCGCTTGTGTGGTAAATAAAAGAAATCTCGTCACTAGATAACAGGAAGAACTGGGATTAAAGCTGCACATAATTACCAAAGTAGTAACTCTTGGTTGAGTAAGAGAAAACGAGGACGACCCTAGATGAAATGGTATAATATGCAAAAATAGGGGTCTTGAAGAAAAAAAGAGCACAAGATTAAAGATAACGAAAAAAAAAGAAAACCTACATCCAAAAATTAATTAAATAATAGTTAAAGAAGAATAGTATTGTCAGCGAACGCAACAGAAAAATGTGAAGATATAAAATAAGTTGATGTAAATGTACTATACGTATTGCTTATTGAAATGCAGAAAAATGTTCTTCAAAGTTTGTTTCGAATAACAAATAGCACATAAAATTATTTTGACTGATAAAGCAGCCTGTATATTGTTGCATTTTACAATTTTTTTACTTACATCTTTTAAAGCCATTTTGTTAATATGTTCTAAATTTGACCTAAAATGTACCATTTAGACGTAGTTTAACAGCAGAAAAATCTTCCGATGCTTTCATAAATTAAGAATATCTTTAAAGATTAGGTAGTAAGTTGTGGTTTGATTATTGTGTTAAACACAAAAAAGGTATTTTATGCATTGCCAACTATTGTCACAATAATGTGGTAAAGGTCTTTGATCATAAAGTTTTATAATTTTTTAATAGATGTATATTAATTTTTTTAAATGGAACGGTACATTATTCTGTTAGATGCAGAATTATATTATTTTATCTAAAAGTCTAAATGGTACATGTCAGACAAAAATTGTTATTAACAATATGATCTTAAAACGGTTGTTTCATTTAAAAGAAACAAGTTAGTTAGCTCTCCGGTTTTTGTTAGAACCGGTAGATCACTATTTTTTGAAATAATTTTATAATATTGTATTCTATTTTCAACAGAAATGAAGTTATAGAGAAAATACGTTAACGTGGAACACCGTGTAGAAACGTTAGCCTGAAATAAACAAACTTATTTTTTAAAACATTGATTTAGCACGTCATACTTGCTGCTATTCTTTGACCCAATAATTAAAAAGCCATTATATATTATTAACAGAAAATCACATTTTAATTATTTTCCAGAAAGGAACTTGCCATGATTTGCTTTAGTTGTATAAAAACCAAATGTAGTGGCAGTACTCCAAGTCGTAATACAGATTTTTAAGAACTAAGTAAGCAATCGCTTCTTATAATCAATGAATCAATAGTGTTTTCAAAGTACTAAATTTAACCGATATTGTATAAGGGCCGAAAATAATATTAGGAACAATTTATGATTCAATACGAAGTCCCTTGCGTCATGACTAGGGATCTAACGTCATTAAAATTGACAGATACAATTAGGTGTCGTTGTCTCGAAACAATGAGCATCCACCACGACCTTCATTATTCAAGGTAAAGTCATAAATAATTTAAAGAGGATTTTGAATTAAATACATACATGAGTTTAGTCCTTATTTGGTGTACAGGTATATAGATTTAATATTGTCGGTGGAAGAAAACAAATCAATAAAAGAATATATTACGCGAAAATCAGGTAAAATTACACAATACTTCTGACTATGTTAGAGGTGTCGAATAAAATGTGTACCAATAATGCACACATCAGCTAATCAGAAATAAGGTGCTTATAAAGCAAATAAAGAAAATTGTTTCATACAAGTGGAATCTGTTAATGTTGTAAAAATATATTAATATCAGCAGGAAGCACAAGGTTCAACAAAAATTGGTATGAAGCCAAATACACATTGTTGCAACACTATTTCCTTCTAAATACCTACAGTCTTACAAAAAATACTATTATCGATAAGATTTTCTTGATATCTATCCAGTTTATGCACAAAATATTACGGAAGTAAAGGTAATTGTTACAGATTGAGTTAGAAATCAATTTAAATAAAGGAAATCCGTTCTAACCTAATAGTTAATTTCAAATAAAGAACATTAATTCCAGAACATAACCTCAAAACGTTTTTGTAATACAATTTACGCGTTTTCCATAAAAAAAATAAATTACTAGCACTCAAATGAACTAGTGCAATTATAACGCATTATATAAATAAATGTATTTGGAATCAATATTTTATTAGCCAATAGTAGAAAAAAAACGACGCAACAATTAAGATTCTTTCTATACTAATCCGTAATAACACGCAATTTAAGGGCATTATTTCTAAATCGTACTAATTTGTTGTAAGCTTATTTATCGAAATAATTAGAATCGTGACGAGTTCGTAATAATTAGTTCAAAGATCAAATATGGAACTTAACGATAAAATGGAGTTGCTTACCCTCGGTAGCCACCCTCTGGGTTGGCAGTAACTTTTCGGCGGAATTTTGGTAATTTGTAATAACAGATGGTGAAAAACCAAGAATGCCGCTAGTCAATCAACTATATTTAATGGAGAATCGAATCTCTTGAAATTAACCATGCCGGTGATACGACAGCACCTTTGTTAAAGTGAACGAATAATCGTAGATGACAGAGCCATCACGTAGTATTCTTACGAAATAAATCTTTCTGTAACCAATTTTGCGGCAAGTTTAAATTGTTTTTTATATTGCACAATAATTTTTGCGTGCATATTTGCAATTGAGCGACCTCTACGTTTATATATAATATAAATTTATTCAAATTTTGTAAGTTTAAGGTTGAAGTAAATGCAAATTTCAAAACACATAAGTCTAAAAAAAAACTTCTATACCTAAAATTAAACATTTTTTGTATTAACTCACATTAGATAATAGTAGTTCCTTACAACAATTTCAATTTGTTTGATTGTTTTGTTTTAGACGATTCAGCTTGCAATCATTTAAAATCATAAATTAACTCCGCAGCATGCTTTCTTCAAGTCGTTAATATTGTTTTTAAATAGATTAAAAGCGTAGTAACGGTTTTAAAATTTTACCGGCACTACTCAATAGTGGCTCAATGTTATGAATATTTTGAATTTATTAGTTTATATTACTTAAAAGATGCATTTCGATATTTACTTACAACTGCTTGCAATATAGGCAACCCACAATACAAGTGCTACTAACGCCAAATCTAAATTTAAAATTTTACAATTCTACAAAAGTAGTAGCTGAACGCAAAATAAGATCAAACAAACTTGATTTATCTGTTTTATTAAAACGATTAAAACTTAAACTAAAAATTAATTTTTGTTTTATTGCACGTGCGATCACAAAAAGTATTTACGTTTTTAATTAACTCAAACATTTACTTTATATATAGTGAAGATGATATCAAGAAAGTGACGTGAATCTTTGCTGATGCAGTTTTCAATTCCGTCCTCAGCATATACGTATTAAACCTTGATACTGCCAGGAAGTGAAATTTTTGTCTGTTCAATGTTAAAGGATAAAATATACTATATATACATATAGGTTGTTACTTTGTGTTTATCGGGTTCTTGGTTATTAGTTACTAGTTTATTGCAAAAGTTTTTGGCTCTACATTTGTAAAATTTAGGTATTTAGAAATGGATAAACGGAGGTGTTTATTGTGTAAAAATAAAAGGAAAATTTTGTTTCATAAGTAAGTTGCAATATTTAATTTGTGAAAAATGTTTATAATAAATGAAAAGCATATTTGGTTAGGTCGAGTTAGCTTAATACTTGCCAAGTGAATAAGACATATAACTTTAGAATGTGCTATATTTTCTTCTTCTTCTCATTTCCTTTTGCCTTTTCAGGCGTTGGATTATGGATCACGGTCCTCTTTAACCCATTTCTTCCATGCTTTTCTATCTCTTGCTAAAGTTTCCATCTCTTCCTTTGTTTTCCCTTTTTTTTCTTCCATGTCCTTCTATCTGGTCTAGCCATTTTCTTCTTGGTCTTCTTCTTTTTCTGTTTCTTGGTTTCCCTACTTTTATTATTCTTTTCGTCAGCCGATCGCTATTCATTCTCATGACATGTCCGTACCATAGTAGGTTTTTTTCTTTAATTCTTTCTAATATTGGTGTTTGTTTTATTTCTTTCCTTATGGTTAGATTCCTAACGTGGTCCCATTTTGTTTTCCCTGCTATTTTTTTGTTTAATCTCCATTGCATTAATTATACTTTCATGTTTTTTCGTCCATGTCCAATTTTCCGCTGCATATGTGATTGTTGGAATTATTATTGTATTGTGTATTTTCTTTTTCGTTTCTTTATCTATTTCTTTATGTCCTAGCATATGGTTGAGTGCGTAATATAGTTTTTTTTAATTTATTAGATCGATTTGTTATTTCTGCGTCTATTTTTCCATCATTTGTTAGTATTGTCCCTAGATAGTTGAAAGTTTTATTTATTATTATATTTATTTTTTCTAGAAATGTGTTCTTGCATTTTATTTCTTTGTGTATATTCTCTGTTTGATTTTCATTTATTATCAGCAATTTTGTTTTGTTGTTGTTTGCTTCCATTTTTATTTCTTCTATTTCTTTTACCCAGATATTTAATAATTCCTGTATTTTCTTATGTGAGTCCGCTATTAGAACTACATCAACCGCATATAATAGACTATTTATTGATATACGTTCTAGCTTGTTGTATCCTACTGTCGTTTTAAGTATTCTTTCCTCTTGGTTTGTTTTACTATTCTGTACATTATTATCAAGAATAAAAGTGGGCTTAGGCTGTGTTATGTTTTTAAAAATTCAAAATACATATACAAAATAACCCAAGTAACATCGAATATTTAATAAATATTCAAGAAAGGTTTGGAATTAATTAAAAATATTAGAAATATTTATACAATATTAAATAAATGTTTTGTGATAATATTCAAATTTAATTAACCAACTAACATTTTTTTAATGTTTATATAATGTTTGTAAATGTTTTAATACTATCAATTTATAATGTTTTTAAAATATTTTCTTTATATTTTTCTAAAACCATATATTTTGTATAAATTAAATAAGAATAAAACAAAAAAACACAAACTATTAACTTACTATTAGTACTATTAAGTTTCTGTTATTTTTTATAAAACGATGCTGCTCAAATTTTAATTTTAATATACGCGGTTAAAAGTTAAATATCGGCATAATCGCGACCGCATCCGAGCACAGTATCCGAGTTTGTTTTGGCGGTTTGATCTTTTTCTCTACAAATGTTTCTATGTATGTCCAGCTAGTTCATACACCGATTTGTGTTTTCTTTAAGTGATAGAAGTTACTGCATGTTCTTTAAAAGTCAGGTAAGTTATTAAAATTTAATTTTTAGCGATTTGAACGAATTAATTATTTTGTATTGTTACATAACCTATATTCGCGTTTTTCCTCGTTATTATTAACACTATTAACACAGTTTTTTCTATATATTTTGTATATTGCCAGTATGCCTAAATCAAAAACTGTAAATAGATATTTCTATAAGAAGGTATTAGAATCAACCAATGAATCGATGCAGTTAATTAATTCTTCTGCTCATCGTAAAAAGATTATTTTACCTTGTAATGTAGATAGAAATCATGAGGTACCAGTAAGAAATGGTACCAATAAGTTGTATTTATCTCAAATGGTAAAATATGCTATTTTTGTTTCATTACAGAATAATCTTCATTCTACACAAGGTTTCCCCACATTTGCAAATTTCAATTATAAACTGAACGCAGTCGTTATATTGTGTGTATTATTTCTTTAATTCAAGGGCATTATTGAATTTGATTGCTCATCTTATTTTCTTATATACTACACCTATTAACAGAAAAGAAAAAAAAGTATAATTACAAAACACTTAATTTGTTTCAGAAATTTGCCAGAAAGGAAAAACATCAGATAGTCGAAGGTTACAGGAAGTTGATTCTACTGAACACAAACATTTAATTCAAGAAACGCTCAATAAAAAAAATCAGAAATTAGTTTCAGACCAAAGTGATAAAGAATTCAGCAAGGAGTTTCAGGAAATAAATTCTCGAATTGATGGTGTTACTTCTGCCTTAACGCAACTAATAACAGAAAACGGAGGTATGGTTCTAATGGTTTAATATATTTGTCATTGAAATAACATTTTTTCAGAATTTCAAAGGCAGGTAATGAGACAATTTCACATAATTAATGCGCGAATGGAAAACCAAGAAGTAGTTATGAAAATAATAATGATACTTCTGCATCTCACGAATTTAATGAACAGGTAGAAAAAATAATGAATATTTTCCCTATACGAAATCTAAATGATATAAATAAAACTGAAGAAATTTTGAAAAATCCTCAACAAATGAATATAATTGTAAGATAAATAACAATGTTAATATTATTGTTTAAATATTTTTAAACTGGCAGGCTAAAGAACTTTCCCGATTAGGAGGAGGAACAGTCAAGGAGATTACTAAAAGAATTATGTTCAGTATCATAAATAATGAAACTGCACAACTTTATAGTTGGGAAGGTCAAAAAGGCAAACAAAAATTTAAAGATTTACTACTAGGCAAGCTTATTATAAGTACGTACATATTCTTATAACTACTAATTGAATTCCACTTATATATTTACATGTAATTTTTTTTATGCAGCTCTATTCATTTCGATTATCTAACTATCGATAAAGTGTAGGCTGACAATCAGTAGTCTATTAATATTAGTAACAAAAGCAGATTCCATGTTTATTTTTGTGGAACGACATTGATAATTTTACATGGAAAAGTCACCAGTGACTAGATGAAAATCATTAATTAACTATTTAAACTTGAAAAATTGTTGATGAAAAAAATTCTTACAATTGTGAAATAAATTTTTGATTTAAATGGCACAACATAATGATACTTAACGTTTATTTGTTGTAATTTAAAATCAAATGTAACAAAATTTTAGACAGATAAAATGTTAGCTTTTACATATAACTACTCTTGCAACTTTTTCTATTTATTTGTTGTTATTTGTTACATGTTACATACAAGATTTTTTCTAATTTTGAAAAAAAAAATAAAACTTGAATTAACCATATTTTTAAATACCATTGACGTCAGAATTGCATACAATTAAATTCAAACTTTAATCTGATATTTTCGGTGATACTATGGTTACAGCTAGTTATGAAAAGCTTTACAAAACGACACATACTTTGATTATGAAAAATGACATTTTATGTATTATAATTAGAAAAATTTATTTTATAGAAGCAGTTCGATTAAATGAAAAGACAAAAGAGGCATCTGAAGCTGATATAATAAAACCTTTGAGGGAATGGCTAGTACGTGCAAAATTTAGACGAGTTCAATCTAAGTAAGTTAAATATCAAATTGATTTTTTTTAATTTAATGACTCTTTAGTTCTCAACCTGACGATGCTGCTGATTTATAAATTTATAATTACTATTGTACCTACTATTAAGTACCTATAGCATTATATATAGAAAATAAAAGTTGATTTAAATGTGTATTTGAAATTTAATCTAACCCCCGCAGGAATGCAAAAGAAATGACCTAATAACATTTATATAATCTTAAGAAAATGATTATAACAATATTTTTAAAATATTTACACAAACATTTATTTAATGTTTTAATGACGTTTATATAATCTTAAGAAAATGGTTATAATAATATTTTATGAATATTTAGACGAACATTTATTTAATGTTTTTGTAACATTGCAAAATGTGATTTTTGCATATTTATAAAACATTCTTTAAACATTAAAATAACTTTAAATAATATTTATTAAATATTCAAATATTTGTTAAGAAATGTTCGTTTCATGTTTAATAAAGGTTTTCATGCTACTTGGGAAGGTACAGACGCTTGCGCGAAAATAAGAGATAATGATTTATACAAATGGCGAAATATACGTTTTTGGGTAAAAGTTAATGGCAATAAAGTTATAAAGTTATAAACTACAAAATACGTTTTATTAAACTTAATTACATTTACAACTACATACACAACAGGCTGTCTCCTTGCTTTATTCTTTTTCTCAGTGGCGGCTGGTGGTCAACCATACAAGAGGATCATTTAAAGAAAAACGGAATGATCCCAAAAAAGCTAAAAAACATTCTTACAGTAACGTGATTTATATTTAAGATCAATTATGTTTAAGATTTAAGATATTCGTCTGTAATTACAATTACCAAAATAATCAATAACAAGCTCATTAAAATTTGCAATGTTGCATAGAAATGCAAATCTTTCTTGTCTCATAATATTCCCAATTGTGTAGAAATGTTTGAATACTTTTTAACACAGAGAAATATTGCTCTCTTTCCACTGTAGTCATATCTAAAGTCAATCAATTGTTTTATTTAATGTATGTACCTATTTTGAGTTTTTACAAACTTTTTCATTATAGTCTTTAATTGACATCACAATTGGTTTTTACTTTTTCTTTTAAATGCTATAAATCCGTAACATTATTTTTACAACATAATGATTAATGCATCATCTGAAAACAGTAAACCTAAAACACTAAAATCTATTATTTATTTCAAATCCACAAATCCAATCTAACGAATTATACACAGATTCTTTAAAATTACTGCCACCTTCTTTATTTTTATGTTTACTGGTTGGTCGAATTTGAAGTAAAGGCTGAGGACGAGCATTCAATTTAAATTTTAGATGTGTAAACAATTATTAGCTATTCATTTTTTAACGTTTTGTACCACAATTATTATGAAACAAAAACTACTGTCATATGTGATAAGAAATCTGTATTTAACACACACGTGCTGCGAAGATAACGATAGATGACGTAAGTCACGTAAGCAATGTAAGCATTGCACTCAAAGATAATTGCAAAGTATTATCTTTGGCGTAGGCGGCCCGGCTGAAGACCCTGCGAAACCATTTAAACATTTACTTATCTTCTTTTCTAACTCGCATAAAATTGTATTATGTGTGTATCACTCTTGATTACAACAGCTATCATCGTAATATAATGTAAATGCGGGCACAAGTTCGTGTCAGCCTCGTGTAGATTCGCAAGCTTTCGTATCTGTTCCGTTTAAATTGACAATTTTTTAAACGCTGATAATTTGATTTAAACGCAAATTTTCTGTAATTTTAAAGCAAATAAAATACCATTCTTATTGACCAAATGACGTAATAGAGAAGCCGCCACTGCCTTTTCCCATCTCAAATTGTTCTGATCGCTGTCCTGCGATTTGTACTTTGTCTTCAGTTCACCATCTTCTTCTTTTTAGGGTTTTATTGATGTTTCTTCTTCCACATACTTCCTCCGCTATCTTTAGAGTAATTTCTTTGAATTTTCCCCATTTTGTCTCCAGGTCTTCTTTCTTTGTTTTCTGTAATAATTTACGAAATTGCTTATTTGTCTTTTCTTGGTACTCTTCTTGTCTTTCCGGTTTTTTAGTTTGTATAGGGCTATTCTACTGTATATTATTTCTGCACTCTTATTTACTATTTCTTCTATTTTTGCTACTAGTCTTTGGTTTGAACTTATTTCCGCCTCTTTTCTTGTCTTTATGTCTTGTATTGTTTCTCTTATTGTTTGTGTGAATACTATATAATCTATCAAGCTTTTTGCGGTACGTTCTTCTGCCACGAAGGTGTACTTATCAAATATCAAATAAGATCTGTGCGCCCCCTTTTTTTCTCACAAATGTTCCAACAAAATGCTAGATTTTTTAATCTTTATTTTTATTTTCCTATAAGGAAAGTATAACGATCGCATTTTTTTTGCAAAAATATTTTTTGCAGAGTTTTATGTTTCAAGTTTTCCTGAATCAGAAAAAAATATTTTTGAAAAAAAAATTTGGGTGTCTGTATGTGTAACGATGTACCTACGATAACTCTTGAACCAAAAAACCTAGTAACTTGTAATTTTGTATGGTGCTGGCTTTTCATATTTTCTAGATGAGCCTGATAAAGAAACCGGAAGTGGGTGTATCCGCCATTTTTAACAGTTTTTCCTATATAATTTTATACGTATATAAATTATTTGGACTATTTTTACTGTTTCTTATAGAGATCATTCTTCCTAACGATTTATTAAAATAAAAATTTTTTCTAACATTAACAGCTTATTAGATATTTGATTTATAATTTAAAACGAATTCAAAATATTATCTAGATTCGAGTCCTGCTTGCGACGATTTTTTTAGAAAAATCTAAAGGGGAAAGCAACAACCAAGCGCATAAATATAAGAGTTAGTTGATATGACAACATAACCTCAAATTACCGTATTTTGGTAACGTATATCTTAATTAATTCGAGGTGAAAAATTTCAAAAAAATTATAGCATGCTAGGAAGTCAATACAAACGGTTACATATCACTTCAAAGTAGATAGGATGAAAAAATTTAAAAAAAATGTCTAATATGTAATAGGTACTTAGTACTGTTACTATTATTTTTTTTAAGCAAATAAAATTAATATAAATAAAGTTTTCTGAATTCTGTATATTCTTTTGACTTGGATGTTTTTCTTCAATTTGAAAATAAAAAATATGTAGAAATTCCTTGTAGGAAGGTCGTGTGGTGACCACACCAATTTTTTTTAAACCGTTTATCAACGCGTTTGTATTTTTTTCAAACCAAATTGCATTTTCAAACTTGAAAGTTGTTGCAAAACCGGCTTACGTCATAGAGCGCTCTCGAAAAACTAATACTAGAAGTATGACATTTCAGCTTTTAAAAGCAGTCGCACAGCGCACGCAACATTCATTGAGTATTGTCAAATTGTGTGTATGTATTGATTAAACCTCTTTTACCGCCTAAAAAAACTTTTTAGTAAAATAACACTAGCTGTTTTAAAATTTGCGCTCTCTGGCTCGTGCGCCCTCAAAATTTGTGAGCTCGGAGCAGTTTGCTCCAACTGCTCTAGGGTAGCTACGCCCCTGGTGTTATTTCTTCCGGATTTTTCTTTTCATCTTCTGTAATGTTTTTAATGCCCCACTCTTCTTTATTTTAGTAGTAGTAGTTTATTCTTCCTAATTACCGCTCTTAGCCCTTATTTTCTAGCATCTATTATTTGAGAGATTAGTTTGTTTCTTCTTTTCTATTGTCTTCTTGTCTAGGTCATCATTCATTTCTATTTTTGTTCCTGCCAATTTTTTTGATTTCTCATTTTTCAGTATTGTTGTAATCCCCATCTTTACTGGTCTATTTTTATTTTCTTTTCTCTTTCTGTTGATAAAATCTATTTTATTTTCATCCAGTTGAATCTCCATTTTCTTTCTTATTATTTCTAGAATCTTCTCTTTCAGAGTGTCTAAGTCTTTCTCTGCGCTTTCAGGTATTCGGAAGATTATTAAACTTCTTTTCCTTAGCTCATTTTCTAATTTCTCGATCTTAACTACCTGGTAATTTATAGTCTCTTTTAATTTTTTCATTTTCTCTAAATGTCGATTCATGTTTACATTTGTCTCATCAACCTTTCCTTCTACCTGTAGTAATTTTTTCATGATATCGTTTAAAGTTATTTCTTTATTTTTAGTCATGTCGATTTCTTTCCGTTGCGTTCTCTATTTCGTAATTTGTAGTTTTGTTTTAAATTAATTTACTTGTCTATGGATTTTACGCGCGTTAAAATTTTAGATACTGCCCTGTCTTATTGGCGCTGGCGGATCGCGTTTTACGTGTTTGTTACGCACCAGCTCAACGGTCTACCCGTTGCAAGTTTTTTCTGTTTATTGTTCGTATTTATTTAACTAACTTGTTTTGTTGTTTTGTGGCTTCTGTCTTCTCCTTCTGTATTACTTCTATATCACTTATTTTTTTATTTACCTTTGAATTTGTATTATTTTTATCCAAAGATTTAACACTGAATTATAAATGTCGGCCGTGATCTTCACAAATATTTTGAAGAATGACTTTATGCAGCAAAATTTGTTGGTCGTTTATAACTAAACCGCAATATGCAGTTCCATTTATAATAAAATGCTTTAAAAATACGCATATATAATTTACTGTTATTTTCATCTTTCTTATTTCCTTACCTATTCTTGTTAATTAAGATATAGTTTGCCGTACTATCAAAGTGCACATTATACCTGATTAGTACCAATTAGTACTTTAACATGATTTTAACATTCGAATTTTTATTTTTATTCGCGCATGCGTATAAAGGTAATTTCCGCTTACAGAGATAAATCTGCACTGTAACTGTAATCAGTGTTGTGCATTATCTAGATGAAATTATATAGATAATTCATCTAGATAATTTTTGATCATCTTTTTCCTTATCTAGATAAAAGTATTGAACATTATCTAGGTGATTATCTTAGATGATCTTTCGGTTATCTATCATGAAATTATCTAGATGATTTTTTAAAGTAACATACATTTTTTGTTTAGATTCGTTGTTTTGTAATTTTTATATTTACAAACATAATATTGTTTGTAATGTCTGTGGTAATGTAATACTCTGTGGTAATACGGTCCAGATCGCTAAAACCTAATAAATAATCGCCGTAGATGCTTCGCATTTTTGCAACTCTTCTGCTGACAAAAACTAGACTCACATGACCTTGAGCGTAAATACATGCAATACGAGATATAAACAAAAACACAACTCAAATTACTTTTTAAAACAGAACCAATTGCTTGCGATAAGTATCTTATCGTCTTTAGAAACAATAATAAACTTTTTGATATACATACTGTTACGTCTTTATTTATTAAAAACTAATTTATTTAAAACGACTAAAACTACGTTTACTTATTCTAGAAATATACACTTTTAAATTAACCGAACTAATTAAATCTAATAATAATATTTAATAAAAACACTTACGCTATAATTTATGTATAACCGTTGTATAACACTTAAGATAAGATAACGTCCTCGGATTTCACACTTGTTTACACTAATTATCACATACACGATTATTCTTGATTTATTTATGTAGACAAACACGTGCTAACGATTTATTTTCACTTGATAATCTTCTTAATACAGCTGCATTCGCGTTTCGACAATAACTGACCTACGATCTGTCTCGTCGCTATATAAAGACATACGGAAATCCTTCTCGATCGTTCGTCACTTTTCGCTATAACTTCTAGAAAATAGATAACAGCATTCTAGAAGGCTCTTGCGTTTGCAAGTAATTTCTTGAACGTTTCAATACGTACATTTATTCAATACATTATCTTGCACCATTCAAACATTGAGATTAACAACTACTAATTCTGTAGTTTTGAAAATTTAATTAGTTGAAGTGCCTACATAGCAAAATTATGCCCAAATAAAAAAAATGCTTGATTGAGAAAGAGAAAATTCACGACTTTTTGAGCAGTTGAAAGTGACAAACCTCGATACACGTGATTTAGAGTTCTTTTAGAAGACTATTTAAGTCATGGAGCTTTTAGCTTACTCTTTAAATCAACTTGTTGAGTAAGTAATATTAACGTTAAATTAAAGTCGCAATAAGATCCTAATGTAGACCGCGTAGAATAAAAACGCTCCTATATAAATCAATGATGTAAATTATTATATGAGTACAATTACTGACAACCTGTCAAATATAATTAAGAAAACTGCATTTGGATTTGTTGCACTTACAATTACAAAAAATACCGAGCAGAGCATAAACTGTTTAAAATAACCCAAATTTTTTAGAAGAAACAAAACTGTTTGCGTTTTTTTAAAAGACAAAAGCTAATTCTTTAAGTGATCGCTGATGTAAGCTCTCAAAATTTAAAATACAATAAATTTTTGAGGATTAGTTGGTTTTTTGTGAAAAATTTGCTTAAAATATCGAACTACAAATGATAACTTAAATTTAAAAAGAAAAAGCAATAATTCAGGGAGTGTGACTAACGGCTATGAGCGATAATTTTTATAATTTTTTAGGTTCAAACTGATGTTGATATCAAAGCTAGATTTTTCCTAATTGTTACAAAGGAAAACTAATTAAGTTTACCAGACACTTCTCCATTTGTGAAAAAGTTATTGATTAAACATATCAATTTCGGCGCTAATTGAAAGACTTTATAGTCCTGATTCCTGATAGTGTAAGTTTTGCTTAGCAATGAAAATTTTGAAAGGACCATATTGTATCAAGAAATTTGTTTTATATTTTACAATAGTAGGTCATTAAATCAATAAGATTTCTGGAAATTATCTATTATCTCATCTAGATAAAAATTTAATTATCTATGCACAACACTGTTCATGAGCTACCGATCTCCAACAAATACCAGCCAAAAATGTGTCATCAGATAAGTACAATCTTAATAACATTTATGTCTTACTTAGTGGAAAAAAATAACTCAGAAAAAATAGGCAAACTTCACCCATTAATGATTGGACACATACTACATAAAAAAACTGTGTATCAAAAATATTGTTTCAATTAGGAAAGCCGGAATGAATAGACTGAAAGTGTTTTTAAAAACTATTCAAGACGCCAATGATATGATTATAAATTCGAGTCTCGCCTCGGAAAATCTTAAAGCGTTTATCCCAAATCATTTGTTAATTAAAAAAGGTTTAGTGAAAGGTATAGATACAATTTTTAATATGGATTATTTAAAAGAAAATATTATTTCCAAAGTTAACGTATTAGAAATTCAAAGAATGCAACGCAAAGTCGTGCGCGATAAAAAGGTCGAGTTTGTTTCTAAACAATCTGTTACTGTATCGTTTGAAGGTAATTTCCTACCTAAAGACATAATTATTAATAGTTGCATATTTGAAGTCGAACCATTTTACGGTAAAGTTACGCAATGTTATAAATGTTTAAAATATCAAGTAAATCATTATGTATTAACTGTGGAAAAGATAAAATCGAAACTCACACTTGCAACGATCGAGATACTTATTGCATATACTGCAGAAACTCCAACCATAAATCTAATTATAGCCAATGCCCAATGTTTTTAAAACAAAAATTAATAAAAAAAATAATGTTTGATAATGACCTGTCCTTTGACGACGCGACGCGTATAAATACTCAGAAAAATCATACGCAAACGTCGCATTGAATAACAAATTTAGTGTTTTAAGTAATTTTTTTGAAGCTACTGCTTTCTGTCCTCCACTAGCAGACGCAACAAAGATTAGGTATTTTAAAGACTTTCCATTAGACCCAAGCAATCCATCCTTATGTACAAGAATTGACGCTAAAAGTCTCCAACAATTCGAGACTTCGGTCAAGCTAAATTCATCTGAGTTTCCCTCGTTGCCTAGGAATGTTATTAAAAAAAGTACAGTAACACTATTGCGTTTGTCTAGTTACAAATCAGCGTCAGTGTCAACGACACAACAGAGTCAGTCCAAAAAACGGAAAAACCTCTACCCGGGCCCACAATCGCCAATGGTACCTCCTATGTTTCCTTTCTCACAAGGTCCTTCCCTGCCTTTGCAACCGAACCCGTTTAACTCCAACAGTAACGTTTTATTAGAAGATTCTAATTTCATTGATGTTTTTGTCAGATTTTTCACCAATATGATTACTAATTGTGACAATTTAGAAGAGTTAAAAAAAATTGATAGCAAAGAACTTAAAAAAGAAATTGGCGGGTTATTATCTAATCCATTCAGCATCAACGTTCGCGCATCTACGTAAACCATTAAAAGTAATGCAGTGGTACGCTCGGTCCGCTGTAGCTAACAAAAATAGTTTGTTAAAATTTCTATACGATGAATCAATTGACATTGCTATTATATGTGAGACGTGATTCAAACCTCAGCAAGCTATCTACTATAATAACTTCAACTTGGTAAGAAGCGATCGACAGGATGGCAAAGCAGGTGTTGCGATCTTTATTCGTAATGGTATTAACTACAAAACTTTACAAATCCCGAATGACTTCAATAGTGATATTATGATCTACGGAGTTGAACTAAGTAATGAATATAAGAATCCTAAGCTTTTATCGTTATACAGACCTCCTGCAACTTTTACTTCCCCCAATGATTGGGATAACATTTTATCTTTTTGTACAAATCCTACTATCATAAGTGGGGATTTTAACGCTCACAACTCTACCCGGGGCTCTCTTCATAACGACAGGATAGGTAAAGAACTATTACAGTCCATTGACCAAACTGATTTTATTGTTCTTAATAACGGAGAAAGCACCAGACTCTGTTCTCCTAGCACGCAAAAGTCAGTAGTTGACTTAACATTAGCAACTTCTGATATTGCTTCCAAAATACAATGGAACATTACGTCCGACTCGCTTGGGTCCGATCACTTTCCCATAGTTTTTACTATTGGCATTTTTGTAGATAACTTAATACTTGTGACACCTTCTACTAAATGGAATACTAAAAAAGCAAAGTGGGTCATTTATTAAAATGAATGTGACAAATGCTTTAAAACACATTCGCACCTGCAGGTTCTTATTCCCGCCACTGCAGGTGGCCTGAGCCACCCTACTCAACAAGAATGAAGGGCACGGTTTATTTTGCCCTGTTGGGGATACTACGTTTTCCTTTCACTTTAGCTCTTCACAAACGTTTTATTAGACGTTTGTTTCTCTTAATGTGAAGTGGTTTTAAAATTGTGCAACTTTTTCGTTTTTTTTCTATAGAAGTTCCTGAAATTTTTAAATCTTTCGGGATAATAAAATTTCGAAGGTTTTTTCTTATTTTTGTAAACTTTCGTGCGCTATTAATTGTATTTTAGCATTAAAAATAGCATTTCATTCATAAGAAGATACACAGTTTGTTATTTTCTCGTAATATTCTGGTAAGTGCAATTCATTATTATAACGACTTGATTTTTCTAAATTGTATATAAATATGTTATTTTATCTTGGAAAATAAATAATATAACATAATATATAATGTTGTTATCATTAATTCCTCTCTCGATTTCCAAAAGCAATATTACTGAGTTAATTATTTCAAGTTCATTTTACTTGTTTTAAAATTCAAATTTTTATTTTGCAATTGTATTTATTGGAAATAAGAAAAAAAGTTAAAACCCACAAAAATGAGGGTCCAGATAAGAGACTACAGAGTAACAAAAGATTTACGGTGAATGGTAACTAACTAGCAATGATGACAATAAATCACATATTTTTCAAATTTAAAAGGGGTCAAAAACCTACAAAAAGCAAAGGTGAGAAACCAGAGATAAAATGTTAAAAGGTATTAAAGTGAATGGTACTTATTTTTAGTAAAAACGGCAATAAATCAGATACCTGTCAATCTGTTATGAGAGTTAGCCTAATCCCCGTTCTTAACGGTACACTGCAGGTGGCCTGAGCCACCCTTTTACTTTTATCTCAAAATATTTCTTGGTAACTCAAATTACGAGAATTAAACAATTTAGTTATGTTTGTATTGAATATATAAAGCTATTTAAGCGAAAAAATGAATCCGTTTTTTGAGGTCGATATTGGGATTATGGTCCCGCAGCGAATGTGTTAAGGACCAGCCAGTGTTCAATAGCGTCGAAACTAAATTACAGTTTTTTATTGATAGTATCAACAAAGCAGCTTCGGTTGCGATTAAAAGTAACAAACCATTCAGAAGTAACACAAGATTACCCCCAATATGGTGGGATTCCGATTGCGAAATAGCGGCAAAAAAACGCAAAGAAGCACTAATGGCATACAAACAACAATCCAATGTAAGCAATTACATTGAATGCCAAAAAACAATGGCCATAACTAAATTAACGTTTAAAACTAAAGCCAAAAAATGTTGGATAGAGTTTTGCTTAAAATTAAATTATCAAACTCCTTCAAGATAATTGTGGAAACAAGCGAACAAGATGCAACGCACACAAAAAGTAGTTAAGATTAACGATTTCAACTGGATTAATGATTTTCTTAGCACCTTTTGCACCACCCACAGTCTGTCAAGATATAGAA
Source organism: Aquatica leii (assembly GCA_035610365.1). Taxonomy (NCBI): domain Eukaryota; kingdom Metazoa; phylum Arthropoda; class Insecta; order Coleoptera; family Lampyridae; genus Aquatica; species Aquatica leii. The sequence goes on along the minus strand of CM069432.1, from coordinate 140,690,500 downwards.
AATTACGGAACTTCTAACATTCAACATTTTTTTGCTAAACCATTTACATTTTCTGAACTTCAATATGCTATTAACATCAAAGTCAACAGTGCTCCTGGTTATGATGATATTAAGTATCCCATGCTGAAAAACTTATCTGTTACTGGTAAACAGTTTTTATTGGAAATTTTTAATAATGTGTGGAGGTACGGAGAAAATATTTTCATTTGGAAAAAGTTCATCATTGTCCCAATCCTTAAACCTGATCAAGACCCTAAGAAAGCCAAGTCTTATAGGCCAATATCTTTAATATCATGTGTTTTTAAGACCTTTGAACGCATTATTAAACTACGTTTTGAATGCTGGTTACTAAAAACGAAGAAACTACCAAGTTCTCATTTTGGTTTCAGAAAATTGTTCGGCACTGTCGACGCGTTATCTTCATTTGTAACTGATGTTCAAAATGCATTGACTAAAAACTCTTATCTCGGTGCTATTTTTTTAGATATAAAAGGCGCATACGACGCTGTCTATTTACCAAGTTTGGCAAAAAAGATGGTTAACATTGGTATACCTACACTCATTACTAACATTGTTATTAATTTATATTGTAATAGATATATTTGCATAAAATATGATAATAAGTTGATAGATTTTAGAATGTCAAGTAATGGGTTGCCACAGGGTTCAGTTCTAAGCCCCATACCTTTCAATATATACACATCAGACTTACAAATACAGTCACCATACACCAGAACAATTCAATATGCTGACGACTTCTGTGTTTTTGTAGAACACAAAAATTTAGACATTTGTAAAAAATTCATGAGCTTGGCCATAAAAGAGTTTCAAACATACTGTCTTATCAACAGTTTTGATATTTCACCACAGAAATCTAATGTTACATTCTTCACTCGACATAACTTAGCCATTAATTCTATGCATTTAGCTAATATGCATTTGCTATGCCAAAACAGTTTTAAATACTTAGGTATGGTTCTAGGCAAAAAACTTAACTGGAACCTGCCTGTAGCTTACATAATTACTAAATGTAACAAAGGTCTGAACTTCTTAAAAATGATAACAAAAACATGGTGGGGCGCAGATACAACAACCAGTTTATTATTCTACAAAGCGTATATACGTTCCATTATAGATAATGGTTGCATCCTATATGGATCTGCTAAGGATACTGTCCTCCAAAAATTGGATGTTCTGCAAAATAAAGCGCTACGTATTTGCCTCGGAGCTATGTGTTCTACGCCGATACAACCATTACATGCTGAAGCTGGTGTCAGCCCTTTATCAATGAGAAGAAACTTGTTAACGGAAAAATTTGTGCTAAAATCATACCTAACGAATGACGAGCTAATTAAAAAATGCTCTTTACTAAACATTGCGGACCTAACTATTAAGTACTGGGAAAAAAAACCATCACCGCCGTTATGTAAAGCTTTAAGGAACACCGCTGTTTGGCAAAATAATATTTCGCGTTTTGCGATGAACGAGTGCTGTTTTGATATTTTTCATCAAGCACGCGTCATTTTTCCTAAGTATTCCATTTGGTCGTATGCTAATGTTAAGATTATGATAAGCGAGCTGCGTAATTGGGACAATTATTTACATATTTACACAGACGGTTCTAAAAGTATTACCGGATCTGGATGTGCCTTTACAGCACCTTAAATAAATATAGAAAAAACCTTTAAGCTGTCAAAAAATACTAGTATTTTTTCAGCAGAAGCTCTAGCCATTATAAAAGCGTTTCAATTTATAACTAAGAATAATTTAAAAAAAGTGGTAATTCTGTCAGCGCAGCGTTTTGTTATCCATCAATTCTTTTATACACCCGTGCGATTTGGTATCTAATCGGTTTGGTCTTCAAATCAAAACCATGTTATGTAACTTAAAACGCATAGGAGTTCATGTCGTCTTTCTATGGGTTAAAAGTCACGCAGGCTTAGAAGGAAACGAAAAAGCGGATAAGTTAGCTAAGCATGCCAGCTCGAATGGCGTTTTTCTAGAAGGATGCAGTGTTGAGGATGGCTTCTGTTTTTCACGTCTTAAATGTATAAAGAATGGGCGTCAGTGTATAACCTGTACGCTCACACCAACCCTTCTAGATATTTTATTATTAACCCGGAGTTACTTGTGAAAAGCTGGTTTTATAATCAAAATTTAAGCAGAAAGGTTATTAGCACAATTAGCAGGTTAAGGTTTGGCCACGGTAGTTTTCCTTTCCATCTCCACAGACTGAGTATTAGTCAATCCAATGCTTGTGATGTATGCAACGTAGTGGCAGATATCGACCACATGTTTTTTAACTGTTTAAAATTTTAAGTCGAATGTAGAAACTTATATTTTAATATTCTGTTAGTAACTGGCTGCGGTCCTATTAATATGTTATATGTCTTGCACGTTAATTGTAATGTTATCAATAGGCTTGTTATAAGGATTTTATCAATAACGGGGCTATGCTTTTAATTAGGGTAATATAGATCTGTGAATCTGTTTTATTGTATACTGTAAATATTATTGTAACATTAATGTAACAATAAAGGATTGGTTGCATGGACCTCGTCCTAATGCCAAAAAAAAGTATAATTTAGGCAATAGAAACAAATTTTGATTTGTTGTGTTTTTAAACGTAGTGCGGTAATTATGTAATGAAAGTTTATGATACCAATAGTATACATAGGCGTTACAAATTTCCAAATTTAAACATTTTAGCAGGGTGGCAAAATTCTTGAAAAAGTTAGATACAAAGAAATTTTGTAGAACATTTTACAAGAAAATTTAAAATTCGTAAGACTCAACGGCCAATTATGGTGTTGAGCGATCAAAACAAAATAATAAAATATTGACACAAAAAATTAGTTCAAAAGGAAGCAGTGTAAAGCTCCAGTTACGAAATCTATTTTTGGAGAATGATGAAGCCTAAATTGAAACAGTTTTGAAGCCTAAATTGAAACAGTTTTGAAGCCTAAATTGAAACAGTTTTATCTACATGTTACCTTTGCTAGCATTAAAACAAAATTAAAATGATTGGGTATCACGTGGATGGCTTTTTTACTACATGTTTTTTATTTTTTAAGTTAGAGTGTAGTGTAGATTTTAGAACATAAAGATTTTACATAATATGTATATGTAAAACTAAACACTATTCAACGCAAATGGCTGTCTTAATTATTTTAGACAAAAATTGTGGAAAATAAAAAATTACAACTAATTTCATATTTACGTATTTCCACTGAATAATAAAAACAGGAATGTTGATAGGTACGTCTTTCCTGTAACGATATCAGTTTTATGCGTTCCGAGAAGACAGTATCGTGTTTGTGTACGTTAAGGTCGCAGTTTTCGCGCCTATCGTTATGCAATATGGCAAAGCATTGAATAAAATTGGTTGTATATACATTGGCTTCGCACAAATAATAGTTTCTATATTTGTCAAGATAACATAGTATGTTCAGTCAGCGATAGTAACAGTCCAGATGGGTCGCTCAAACCTTGATAAATAATCGCTGTACATGTTTTTCATTTTTG